>JANRFK010003894.1:8560443-8578575 GCA_030068395.1 Apalone spinifera | reverse complement strand
CACTGGAGATATTTAAGAGCAGATTAGACAGACATCTATCAGGGATGGTTTAGACAGATGGTGCTTGGTCCTGCCATGAGGGCAGGGGACTGGACTAGATGGCCTCTTGAGGTCCCTTCCCGTTCTAGTGTTCAATGATTTCATCACCCCAACTTGTGCTCAACTCCCCTGACCTGAGGATTCAGCTAGACACAAAACCCATGTGTTTTGCTGATCCAGTTTGATAATAAAGCCCAACAGGAAGCACCTGCAAGATCTCCCATGCGGGCTGAGCCGGGCTAAGCCTGGCCCTCCTGTTCCTTGAATGGGAGAGCTATTCTATGTTTACCCTGCCAGCCACCCCTAGGATCTGCCTTTCCTTCCTCTTGCAGAGTGTGCGAGGGAAAGTCCTCAGCTCACTAATGATCACAGTAATTAGAGACAGGGCTGAACCCCCCCCCCAAGTTCCATCATATGCTGGGTCCAATTCCCAGCTTCACAGCTGGTAATGTCTTTTTAGTGGGCTGCCCACCACACTCACTCTGTTTACCCTGCCTCCCATCCTCCCATCTCCGGAAAACTTGTATCCATCATGAAACTCCAGAGTTTGCAGCTCAGGCCCATGTCCGGCAGACACATGGCAAGTCATGAGCCACCCACCTTTCTAGGCAGGTAACGGAACCAATTTCACTTCGCTTCAGCCACCCTCACATTTACAAGTATGCCACAATGACAGCTGAAAACGGTGAACTTGAAACATGCACATGTACACACTTGAGATATATTGTCACATGCCATATACACATGAGGCTTCTAAGCTCCTAACACCATCTGAGCAACACTGAGATTTGGATTTTGCTTTAAGTTAGCGTGGTTAGTAACAAAAAGCAACTTTTTTAAAAAAAATAGAGTATCTGTTTTAAACATGTGAGGAGCAATAAACTCAATTTTCATGTGGTCCATCCCCAAACCAATATTGTCCCTTTAGATACCACTGGAAGTAGAAGGATGTTGGATCTGTAGGCTGTACAGCTTGAACCTCTCTAGACTGGCACCCTTGGGACCTGGCCGTTGCTGAACCATGGGTGGTCAATATTGTCTAGCACAGTGTTTCTCAACCTTTTTTTTAATAAAGTACCCCTTTTTTAAAAAAAAAAAAAATTGTAAGTACCCCTGGTATCTACAGTTTTCAGACACACACATTTTTTTCTATTATTGCAACACTTTTGTTTAAACAACTTAATCATAGCTGGGCGGGCGATGACATTTTTGGGTGTAAAAAATACAAAAATAATAAAGCGCTGTAAAACTTAAAACAAAAATTCAGTTTTCTCCAACTTTCAGTTGTGTTGATGTACTTCCCAGACTTCTCTCAAGTACCCCTAAGGGTACTTGTACCCCTGGTTGAGAAACACTGGTCTAGCAGCATTACCAACACTTCCGCTGCTTCCTGGGCTGTTAGTAGCCAGGTGTCCACTTATCATGGGTGTGGCCAAGTTTCCTGCAGTCCCATAGTTTGTTTACAGCTGGCTCTCAGTGTTCTGTGCTGTTATTTAGCTCTAATGTACCCCTTAATGTCTTCTAAGAGCCCAGGAAGCAGCGGAAGGGTTGGTCATGCTGCTAGACAATATTGACCTCCTGTGGTACAGCAAATTCTTTGGTTCGGCACCGGTCAGGCCCTGAGGGTGCCGGACTAGAGAGGTTCAACCTGTAGTGAGAAAGGTACATCCATCAGGACAATGCAGTTGTACTAGTCCTCCTGCCATCTTTATTTTGTGCCTTCGTTTTAATGCTCTTTCTGCTGAAGAGAAGAGCCCATGAAGAAGGGACAAGTTGCTCTGGGCAGGATACCCTGCCAAGCCAGAATTCCACAGTAGTGGTCTGAGGGCTTGATCTTTCAAGTCAATGGGGGAAAAAACCTTCCCATTGATTCCAATGGGTTTTGCACCAGACTCCAAAACACGACAGCTGCTGAGAGGAATTTTGCAATGCTCCGGGGTTAGCACCATAGAAAACGGCAGTGCTTTTACACACCTCGGGTATCTAGGGTGATCTTGGACTGTCCTGACTGACAGTAAGCAAGCTCCTCTTTTAACAATGGGGTGGGGGGGGGAGGTGAAGATGTTCTGCCGTGGATAGAGAGTATTGCTGCTAGTGCAGGCTGAAGGCAGCTGGCCCTGAAGAGAAAACCAGAGGCTACTGCAAGAGTGTGTTGCTCTGGAATAGGCTTAAAATCATTCTCGAACAAGATACTTTTTTCAATAATAATTAATATGAAGAACTGGATCCATCTGGCACTAAAAAAGTCTGATTTGACAGCAACTGCATATTCAGGTCCCCGAGGAGTCCTGTGTTTGAGGGAACAAACCTGAAGATACAAAGAGATGAAAAAGCCAACCGAAGAGAGCCAGAAAAGAAATCCAAGCCCTGCTGTGTGGTGGGTTTCACCTGAAACCCCCAAATCTCAGGTGCTTGAGTCACAAAGCGTTGGCTGCACTTAATACTTCTTTTGTTAGGAACGTTCATTCTGATCCACAGGCAAGTGGGTGAAGGGGGGTGGACAGGAAGAAAAGGAGTCATTCAAGTTTATAGTATCCCAGCCCTGTTATATAAACAGAGTAAAACAGGAGACATACCGCAGTACTTGCACTAAGGAACCGTGACATACTTGTGCTTATCTAATGCTGCTCCATTAACTGGCTGCTTCCACATTTACAGCCAAAACAGTAAAACTGATATTTATATTTGCTGCAAGTCTCAGTAATGTAACTCAAAGAGAATCTGGGAGGATCTTGTATTTAAGCTCTTTGTTTGCGCCCTTTGGGTTGAGATGAGTGTTCCTCACCTTCCACTGTATTTAGCTGAGAGATTAATGTGTGAGGTCTTCTCTTCCTCCTGATGCACCCCCGAGAGCGGGGCGTGCTGCACCCACTGTGCACCAGACAGGTTCCCAGTGGAGGAGACAGAAAGAGGGAAATCAAACGAATGGCAGTGCAATTTGCTGCCCACCATAATCACTGCTAGCTATGCTGGCCTTGTTTATAATGAAACACTACCCTTCTATCGCCCCTGCCATCTGAGGATCTCAAAGAGCACTGGAATGAATGAAGCCTCCAGACACACTTCTGATTTGTGTCAAGATAACCACTTTACAGATGTGGAAACTGAACTGTAGGAAAGATAAGTGATTCACTCAAGGTCACTCAGTGAGACAGTGGCAGAGTCAGGAAAGGACTCCGAGTCTTTGCCCCCTCCTCCCATAATCACACCCTCTCCAAACTTATCTCCCATTTTGCTCAGGTTTCAGTTTTTTTCTCCTGTTTACATTAGGCAAAGGGAATGTCATATGCCACCCACACAAAGAATGAAAAGCTATCCGCAGAAAACTGGTTTCACTTCCAGGCAACCCTCATTTCAGAAGCATAAGTAAGAGGGTGTCTGCCTTCCACATTTCCAAATCACTGTACTGTGTATCAAGGCACCTGATACATGAATGTTTCAAGAGGAATGTAAACAGAGTAACAGAGTCTCATTGTTTGACAGCAATCAGCAGATATATTAGACCCCAGTAATCTTTAGTATGTTTAAGAAATATGCACCTCAAGATAAAGCAATGGTGGGGTAAGGGTTGTCTTGCCTTTGACTGCTGATAATATTTGCCCCCTTCCCCCACTTGCTGGTGCCGCCACTGTCTAGGGAGATGCAGAGACAAGACTCATACAAGATATCACTCCCCTTTCATAGTTTCAAGGTGAGGCTGTAATTTTAGCTGCTGTCAGCTTATGAGATCAGAGAGAGCACGAGCCCTCATGCGGTCTGGCCGAGTCTGCTGGTATTTTTAAATATAAAGGCACCACCAATGCATAGAGAACTCCAGGAATGTAATACTTCAGCCAAACATTTGTCTAGGAAAGATTCTGTCATTGATCATTAGCCCAAAGGTCTTTAAATGATCAATGAAGGTCTACTTTATTCTTCATCATCATCATCATTATCATTATCATTATTATTATTATTCCTCTATGGAAAAATCCAATATACTGTGTTGGCAATGAAACCAACATTTACAGAAATTACTTTAAACAACCTATAGATTATAGGTCCCAGCAACGTACTTAAGCGCTTCCTAACATTAAGCGCATGAGTTATGCAAGCTGGTTTCAGTGGTACGCTGTTGAACCGGAGGTTCTCTACAGAAATTTTAAGGCAACCTACAGAACCAATGGGGAATTGTATACCCTTAGGACATAAGAACAGCCAAAATGGGTCAGACCAAAGGTCCATCTAGTCCAGTGTCCTGTCTGCCGACAGTGGCTAATACCAGTTGCCCCAGAGGGAGTGAACAGAACAGGGAAACATCATGTGATCCCTCTCCTGTCATCCATTTCCAGACAAACAATGGCTAATAGCCATTGATGGACCTAACCTCCATGAATCTATCTAGCTCTTGCTATCAATTAGGTTCAAAATTCTACAGAAAAGTTATTATCATTCTGTATTAACCCCCCTCCCCTCAAGGTTTTTCCTATAGGACGCTGGTAGAAAATTCAAGGTGTAAAGTGCCTTAGAGCTTCTAATTTAGATTTCATTGCCAAATAAGTTTCGGAGTGGAAACAGCACCTAAACTCTCATTGGCAGTGTCACGGCTAATTAACAGAGTCGCTCTCTCTCTTTTTTTTTTTAATTACCCTGCACAGCTGAAAATGTTTTCAGTGCACCACAAAGAGATGAAAGGAGCTGTGCGGGAACAAGACAAAAGCTAGCTCCATCTAGTCTGACCCCCTTCTTTTAGCCTTCTCAGAAAAGCCAACACTTTCCAAAATGAATAGTCATTTGAGGGGTTTCAGTTTTGGGATGTTCGAGGGGAGGGCCTGATTTTTAGAAGGCGTGGAGCACCCTGAAGTTAGCTATTTTAAAGGTATTTCAAACTGACACCCTAAAATTATTGGCCATTTTTGAAAAACTTGGCCCGAATTTTCTAAATAGGGATGCGCTGTTATGAATAACCCCCAAAGGCATCCAGTTTGCACTAGCCCTCCCTATTTCTTCTTCCTTTCAAATACCGGCCATCAAAGCACAGGAGCTTTCCTGCTGGTCTCAAAGGAATCAGAGGTGGAAGCTTGGTTTGGGGGCACAGCCCTGGCTTTTCCACTTGATGAGTAAGAGAACAGGACAAGAGTTTGATCTCCATTTAGGCAAAAGTGCCGCTTAATGTTGCTGTTTGCAGAGCAATAGGGAAGTGGGTCCAGGACCTCAGCTGGTCAGTGCATGGATTGCCTGCGGGGCATCAACAGGACCAGCTGGAATCAGTGGTTCAAAGTGGGACCCCAGGTGGCAATGTTTGGGACAAGTTGTGAACCCGTCCTGCAGAATTCATTTGGTTTCCGATCTCTTCGTTCTTCCTTCGTTGAGGAAAACGCTGGTGCTTAAGCTCATCCCTATTGAAGACACTCTAAGTCCCTTCAGCACATGCTTGAGTGTGGTCTCAAACAGGGATGCTCTCCTAAGGACAGATTTATACTTGGCACATGACGCGGAAAAGGTCCCTTTGCAGGGAAACTCAGATGTTTCATGCGAGGCTCTTACCGGTGATGTGCAAGTGAAGACATTTTCTTGCTGTTTTAGAGCTTTTAGCCTCCACAGGGTATCCCACAATGCCTCGGTGACCAGCCGGTGACTAGCCAGCACCCTTGCTGCTCTGACGCCAGGTAAATAGAGGCCCACCCCTACCCCTGTAAAGCCCTGGCAACTTTGAAACCCCCCTTCTTGTTTTCTTAGCAAGTGCTCACTTATCTGGCCAGGTGACAATGCCTGCTCTATGGAGCAAACCATCCCCTGCTCACAGCAATGCTGAGCGACTGGAGCTGACCAGTGGTTGAGGAGAGGCTCCCAGGATACCCTGCAATCACCCACCCCTTCCCATGAGAGCTGCACTGTGGGATAGCTGCCCTCATCCATGATGGAAGTGCTACAAATGTAAACACTCTCCGATGCCTGTGACCAATGCGCCCTCTAATCTTTTTCATCCATGTGCAGAATAATTTTTATGTGCACCGAAGGCATGTGCGAATGTGCACCACCAGAAGAAACACAAACCTAGCTGTGCTAATCAGCCAGGCAGCATTGGAATCTGCACAAGAGCACAACTTGCAGGCCACACTGCCTGTGACTCTGAGTACACAAATCAACGCTTTTCTTTTACCAGTTCTCTATCACCGGTGAAACTGACAGCATAAAAACACTGCAAGTACAGAGATCGGCTAAATGGGGGCCGTCAGTAGTGAGTAGCCCAACAGTCATCTGCTGTGTTCATGTGTCTTGCTTGAGTGCCATGTGGTTTTAAATCAAATGCTGCACTGTGCCCTCCACTGACACTAGAGAACAAGGAAGGATTTGTTTCTTCAGTTCTAAAGTTTCCAAGATAAGACACCAGAATTTTCTCGATAGGTTGATAGGAGAACGTAGGAATTGCCACAACAGACCAGAGCAGTGGAGGAGGGAATCTGACCCTTAATTTTCTCTTGCAGGACAAAAGCCACCAGGTTTTGGTTTTCATTTGTATGGGATTTTTTTTTTTGCGCTTATTAAGTTCTCAAAAAGAAAAGGCAACTCGATTAAACGATATTCAAAACTCTGCAAAGGCTGTTTTGAAAGCACACAGAAAGTTTCCTAACATTAGTTCCTGGTTTTTGATCTGCAAGGTTATCTACCAGAGGAAAAACGCTTTCTGGCGTTTTAAGGACTGATGAATGCGGATGTACTCCCTGCCCATGGTTTGATAGAAGAGCGACCCCCAAATCTTCCTAACTCATGGTGCAAAACGTTAGCACAAAGCCTTGCTCCTCCTATGCTGAGGTATCACTGTGGCAACCTTCGGAAAGTTTTCTGCTCCCCACAAGTTAAAGTGCAAAATGAAAAAAATAAAAAAATAAAAAAAGCTTGCTGTGGCTGTCGTGTTCGTTTGTGTCTTGCTTTGCTTTCTGTGCAGCTCTACACTGCCGGCCCTGAGCAGAAGACACCTGCCCTGTGCTGGCCGCAGTGCGACTTACTTTCCGAATCGGGAATTGAGCTTGTTAGTGAGGAGCTGGTAGATGTGATGGTGCTCATGGAGGGGCTCATACCGTAACGGGGGTACGCTCCCGTCATGGCTGTGGTATGAGAGATCCAGGCTGCCGGATCTATTGGCCTCACTGGTTCAGCTGGAACGGCAAAGAAACAAAAAAAGAAACGAATCAGGTTTCAAACAGAATCCACCTCAGAGGGATTCAATGTGGGGGGGGGAGGGGCAGATAGGAGACAATTATTTGGACACTCTTAACATCTTGGAATCATGGTCATTCACACGTGCACAGGGCTAAGATGGTCACTAGTGGAGGGAGGAGGGGGGACCAGAAGGAATTGTCTCCCTGGATGGTCTATGAAGGACTTTTGCTTTCATCCAGGGACTGGGTTAAATTTGGAGGGGTATATCCAAGATGATCAGTTTCCTGTGATTTAGGCAGGAGTCTTCTCATAGGGTATGTCTACACTTGCCACTTTTTTTTTTTTAATTGACAAGACCGGACTAATTGCCCACGTCTACACGCGGCAGTGAAACGGCCGTTCGAAATAAAGCCCTAGTTCGAACTACCTGTTATTCCTCCTGCAATAAGGTTTAATAGGTAGTTCAAAATAGGGCTTTATTTCGAACGCCCGTTTCACGGCCGCGTATAGACGCGGGCAGTTAGTCTGGTCTTGTCAATTTCAAAAATGGCGCCCGGCCGGGAAGATGCAAATCAAGCGCAGGATATTTAAATCCCGGGCTTGATTTGCAATTTCGAATGCCTACATTTGCAGCCCTAGTTCGAATTAGGCTGCAAGTGTAGACATACTCATACTGTACTGTGAAATGAGACCCCGGGCCAAGACCCAAGCTAACTGAAGTCAAAAGAGAGTAGATTAAGAAAGAGAGAACAGATTAAGAAAGAGACAACCCTCTCCCCGCCCGCTGCTTCCCCAAATTAGAACTGGATATTCTGATGGGTGGAGAAAGAAAAAAAACTTCCTAAAGAGACAGGGTAGCCGGAAATGCCTTGACTCCACAGGTCTTTGTGCTATGGATTTTGTAAACCTTGCAACCTAGCACTATTGCACTGGCTTCTCACTTACCCCTGGGAATAGTGAAATAACTTCTAGGCGTGGGATCCCAGCACTTGGCCACCGTTAGACTGATGGGTCTGAAAATAAAATAAAATACGGAGGACTTGGTTACCTTTCCCTTTAGAACTGGGAGAACAAGTCTCTGCCATGGTGAGCTAATTTGCTTCTCCTCAGGGTTGGCCAGAGAGAAAAACCAACTTTTGTGGAGTGTTTTGCTCTAAGTACCCCATAGGGATTCATAATCAGCAAAATAGCTACCAGCTTGTGTCGGTTTTAGCAGGTATATTAGCAGCCAGGGGCTGACCTCTTCCTTACTTAATCCAAGTGGTTTAGAGAGTTGGGATAAACTCTCGGTGCATATCTACACTGAACTGTTTGAGCTCTGCCCAATACTAAATGTCAGGGGAAGCGGGGAAATGGGGATCTGGTGATACACTCACCCAGGCTTGGAGACGATTTCCCGTAAAACCCGTACTGCGTCGTCATTGCTCATATTCTCAAAATTGACCTCGTTCACCTGGAACATGTCACAAAAGACAATGATGGTCAGAGGTGCTAACCAAAGGAGAAAGGGCATTTTACCTAAGGTTAGTCCCGCACTCTCTGGTCCAGCAACTGCTGTGGTCTGGCATGATTTTAGTAGCCAGATATCCACTTATCAAGGGTGTGGCCAAATTTCCCGTGGTCCCATAAAGTTTGTTTACAACCACCAGTCCTGGCTCTCAGGGTTCTGTGCTGTTATTTAGCTCTAATTTACTCCTAAGTGTCTTCTAAGAGCCCAATAAACAGTGGAAGTAATGGTAATGCTGCTAGGCAATATTGACCTCCCGTGATTTGGTAAATTCTCTGGTTCAGCATTTGTCCCAAGGGTGCCAGATTAGAGAGGTTCAACCAGTATTAGCCTGTCCCATGTCAACAGCAACGAATTATGTTGAATTATCAAGCACTGTGAGTAAAGCCTCAACTTTAGTCTTAACTTTGCTTTCATTTGGTGGGGAATCTGAAGAGACTTTCCACTGAAGCAAGAGTTGGTCAGCCAGCCAGCCGGGGGAGCTCAATTGAAATGGCAATGATTTGGAGACTTACATAGGCCTTGTGCAAGCTTTTTACACAAGAGTGAATTTTGCTCACAGATTCTGGAGGGAGGGAAGCTAGTGGAAAGGCCAAGCTGCAGCCACTAACCGCTCCTGGAAGCGGCATCATTTTGGGGGTACAGACCAACCTGTAGAAGCATGTCTCCTGGTTCAATTCGGCCATCTGCCGCCACAGCTCCTCCTTTCATGATAGAGCCAATGTAAATGCCACCATCTCCTCGGTCGTTGCTCTGGCCGACGATGCTGATCCCCAGGAAATTATACTTCTCTAGACAGGCAGAGGGAAGGAAAAAAGAAGCGAGCGAGGTGATTGGAAAGATTCTGCAAGCTGGAGGAGCGTTACTCTATGGTCCAGAGAGAGACAGATGTTTTCTAGATTTCTTCAACGCCACCCCATGATCACCAGAAGCACTGTAGACATTCAGACCAAAAGGCTAAGCTCATCTGGTTATATGGACCTGGCATGTTCGTCCAAAAAGGGAGAAGTTTGATCTTGGATCATTTTTTCATATAACTTGTTGAAAATTTGCACATTTTAAAGAAAATAAGCGAGGGGAACTGTACTGAAAAGATCTGTCTGCACCTAGAAATAAAACACTTAACGGCGTTGGGTCGTGTTTGTTTTTCCATATAGCCCTGGGACAGCAAGAATTCAGTGCAGGTGAAAGGGGTTGACTGAAGGCCCTGCCAATGACTATTTATCCAAACCTAGGTGGCAGCAATGTAAACCTCCATCACCCAGCTATCTTCCACCCTACTCCATTCTGAGGAGAATTCCCTCTCCAATGACCACCGTTATGGCCTATCTGCTGTGCCTGTCAAGAAGACTGAAATGCAGGTTGTGTGATGTGGACATGTAACCCACACACCTAGTTGGTCTGGTTCACTGCCCCACCTAATAGGACTTAGACCACTTGTTGAGAGAACGAATGAATTTGCTCTACAGCCTGAGCTGAGAGCCAGCTGGCTTTTAGCTCAAGTTATAGAGGCTCATGCACTAAGCTCCAGAGGTCCCAGGTTTGGGTCTGCCTATGGATGTTACAAACACACATCTGCACTAAACTGGAATGAGACCCACACGCTTCATTTGGCAGTCCATCCAATGGCCAAAATGTATGTCCCTTAAAATCAGCAGGACTCTTTTCACGGACTTCTCAAGAACTCTGGATCAGGCCCTAATTTCAGTAGCTCAGTTATTGTATCATGCTACATTTTTAGTTAAATAGCAAATATTGTACATTTACAGCTCTCAGCAAATGGAATGAAGAATAAAGCTCAAGAGCCGCAATGGCACATCATCATCTTACCCATGTTGAGCGTGACGGTGATGATATTCAAGGACATGGTGGAATCTGTGATGCTGCTGAATGAGGATGACTGGAAAAATACAACAAAGTCTTCATCAGAATCCCAGCTTTTAAAGGGTTCAGAAATCTAGCAAGGAACATAACTAGTTGGGAGCAATTCATTGGGAGCAACCAACGGATCATATTTGGACCTTCCCTCTGTATGGGAACCACCAAGGAACCCAACCTGATTTTCTGAACTTCATTCCTTATTCCCAAACCTTCAACAAATGCATTTCACCCAATCGGGGGAGAGGGGGGGCAACACAATTGCTAGGCACCCTGAACAAGTTGGAGTGGGGGGGGGAAGGCAGCTCTGTGCTCCCAGAAGAGGTGTGACCTCAGATGGATGGGGGCGGGGCAGCCAGCCCTCAGCATCTCACAGGGCGTGCTGCCCCGCCACCCCTCCTGCCAGCCCTCAGAGCTGCCCGGAGCACGCCGTGTGGCACTCCAGAAGCAATTTAAAGGGCCCAGGCTCTGGCTATCACTGCTGCCGCAGTATCAGTGGCAAGGAGCCCTGGGCACTTTTGAATCTCTGGGCCTTGGGGCAACAGCCCCCTTTGCCCCACTTTGTCAGTGGACCTGCACACAATGAGTTGATTGGAAAGTGTTTTTTGCAATGCTCAGTATCAGGGATTCTATCTGAGCAGTGCAGGCTAAATCATGTGGTATGGTTTCTGACCAGATGACCTAAAGAAAGCACTCCTCTTGTGAAAATACCCATTTGCACGCCAGTCCTGGCATTCACGTGGACCAAAGCTCCTTCCCCTACCCCCAGGGGAACAAAACGTGACGCCACTGAAGTTCGCAGGAAGGCAAGCGGAAAATGGTGCACGCTTGGTTGAATTGAAATGCAATCAAGGCTCAGCAGCCATGTTTGAGGACAGAACTTTGGTTAGCTCGGCTCTAGCAGTAAGATATTAACCTCGTCTGTTTGTTTAAATGGCCTTAGTGATAGATAGATATTTTAATGAGATGCAAACAAGGGCCTGGTGAAATTCTAACCCATCAGTGGAGTCACTCTGGTTCTGCGGCTGTGGCACTGGTCACAGAACGGAGTGAGACGCTCTCCTTTGCACATCGCCGAGTCTTTCCTAAGAGCTGAGCATCCTCCCCTATTGACTTGAATGAGAGCAGAGGCTGAGGCCGGTTGATCGGAGACCCAATACGGCAGTCCCCTGGCCATTCTGACAGTGTGCTGACTGAGGAGATCTCATGGGAGCAGGTGGCAGTAAGACGAGGGGGTAAGAGGCAGGGTCACTCAGCATCCAAAGCTGAGCTCTTAAGAAAATCAACAAGCCATGATAATACTTCAAGATTCTTAAGTCAGGGATGTGGCCCAAAGCCCCTAGCCATGGGCAGCCAAGATTAATGAGTGGGCCGCATGAGTGGCCCTCCTCCATCTCAGTGGGCTGTACGCAGCCTGCACATTTCTCTGCCTCCCTCCCTCTCTCTCACACACTGGGCTTTGGAGTCCTCCACCTCCCTGCTCCTCCCTCCCAGCACGTTCAGAGCACCATGAATCTATTGATTCGCACTCCCATTCCTGCTCCTCCCTGAGTGTGAACAGTCACAAACAGCTGATTTGCAGCCATCCAGCCCTGGGAGGAAGGAGGAGGAGCAAGACTCAGCGGATTCGTGGTGCTCTGAAGGTGCTGGGCGGATGGGGGAGGAGTAGGAAGTGCAGGACTCCAGTGTCCCAGTGCACGAGAGGGGCACGGAGGAGGGGGGCAGGCAGGGGTTCCCGCAGGTTGCCCACCACTGCCACAGGAGGAGACAGGAATTTTTCTCCTAACTTCAGTCCTAGAACCTCTTTCCAGCACACACTCGTCAGAAACGCGGCTCACTCCACCTGGCTAAAGCCTTACCCTGTCGATCTGTCGCATCCTTTGTTTTCTCCTTCGGCGCTTGTGCTTCCGGATGAGCCGGGACGAAGTGCTTTGCTCAGTGGAGCTACTCAACCTGGGGAGAATTCAAAGCACAATTCAAGGGCATAAAAGCGAGTCCATGTGCAAGTCTCCACCCTGCCACAAACAGCTGAAGCCTGAAGATCCAAGAGGCAGCCAGTAAGGGAGGCACCAGCAACTGGCTCACAAGACATCCCTGGGCTCTCTTGGGATGCCACTTCCCCCAGCGAATGCCCAGTAGCATGCACTGAGCAGTGGATTATCCATGATGAGCAAGTTACAAACTAAATTACAATCTGGATGAATGAGAATCGTTTACTATCTTCCTTTTCTCTGGGGGCAAGAGTGAATTCTAACCCCATCTCGCCAACACAACTCATTCTGATTTAACCACCTAAAGCTCACAGGTACCCAGCATTGCCTAGTTCGTTAGGGTGGTCCTGACCCCACTGTCCCATGAAGAAAAAGGAACACAAGGAAGAGAGCTGTAGGCCAAGCAATGTTTTTAATCTCTGCTCTGAACGGTTCCAGCTCAGAGAATCGTGGGATGCTTCATCTTGAGAGCCCTGAAGTAAGATCCTTGTCAGCGTGCCACAGGCTCAGGGCTGCGGGTTTTGCAGCCAGCCGCACCTGGGGGCTGGCCCTGCTGCTGGCTCCTCCAGTCCTGGGTCCCAACCTCTGGGCAGTCCCTACAGGCCCTGCCAGCCACATGTGCTTTGCTGACTTCCCAGGGGTCCTGCTACTGCGGGCTTTGCTGGTTCCCTGGGATCCCACTGGTCCTCGGGGTTCCATCACCCACCAGCCTCACAGGCTCTGCCAGCCCTCAGGGTCCTGCTGCCCCCGCCATGGGCTCTGCAGCCTGCCAGCCCCGCACCAGCCTCGGGGCCCAGGGCTCTGCAGTTGCTCCTAGCTGTGGCCCCAGCTCGGGGCGGTGATGGTTGCCAATTCTCCCAGATTGGACGGACCGGACGCCATTTGCAGCAATGGAGTCTGGTCTGGGAGAGTTGGCAACCTGATCTCAAGAGGTCTAAACAGGTGTGCAGCTCAGCACGCTCCTCCCTCCCCCCCACCAAAACCAGTTCCAGCGCCACTGCAGCAGGCTGTTATTGCGCCAGGCAGCTGGAATCCCACATTACTAGCAACTTCAGGGCAGGGTCTCAAAGCTAGAGGAATAAACTCTCTCAGATAGTTGTGCTTGTTCCAATGGCTCCTCTGTCTGTGGGATGGAGAAAGTCACAGCCCCACGGAGCATTGTGTTCATTTTTGTTTTGTTTTGATGGTGTTCTACGGCCCTGTAATGTGTGAGCGTGTCATACCCACTCATGCATTCTTCTCTACAACCTCTCCAGGAGGGAAGGAAGCTGCATTATCCCCATTTTACAGAGGAGGAACTGAGACACAATGAAATGAGCAACTTGTCCCAGGTCGCACAAGCAGTCTGGCATCCAGGGACCAGGATTTCACAACTCCCGGTCTGGGAGAGAGAGTATCTTCCTCTCTCTCTCTCTGTTCCTGTAAAGCGGCTAAGACAAAGAAGATGATGTCGTGTCTTTAACCACCACAACATACAAGATGGGATGACACAAATCTCTGCTTCATATATCGGAGCAAGAGGAGCCCTGGACCTGTTTTTCCAAGTCTACCTGGCTGTGATTTACAAGGTGCTGGCCACGTTCAAATGGCAGGCCCACCACCAGAGGACAAACCCTGGAAGTCTCACGAAGGGGTCTGTTGTCATGAGAATCCCCTCACGAGGGGAGTATCCAACTTGTGCAAAAGAGAGGTGTGTGGCGTGAGCATGCTGGAGTGAATATTGGGGATGGAAACCTCACGGAGCCGGGGAGTTAGTGAACCTCTCGATTGAGCCTCCGAGGGCACAAAAATAAGTCAAGCTTATCAGCATCCAGCACATCCTCCCCCCAGGCAGCAGGGCAGTCCCCTGTGGCGAGGAAAGGGTCTTCGTTTTCAAAAGCGACGGGGGATTTCGAATGCCTTCATTACTGACAAACACTGTGCACAGCGTAAACCCAGGTAACGGTTTACGGGGGGGAATGAATTTTGTTACGGAGGTCAATTTCACAAAATGTCTATTTTGCCAGCAATGTTTTCCCCCACTGATTTTCACTCCCCCCTCTTTCCTTCCAGAGTCTCCCCTTAGTAGAGCATGAACCCAACAATGTTCAAGAGGAAGCTGAATTTTCCAACCCACAATTTTTCAGGTGGACATGAAATCCAGGGAAATAAGTTTGCCTGAGTCCAGTGAACCTGCCGGCTACTTGAAAGGAGACTCCGTGGAAACTTTCCTGCTTGGGCACAAGTCCAACAACCAGATTCCTGTCTGAGTGAGAGGCAAGTGCCCTTCTTACTCTGATAAGAGTAGGAATTCAGCGCTTCAGGAGACAGACAAACCCTCTGCAGAAATGCCAGTCCATGCTATGTGCCATGGGGAGGGATGAAGTCCAGCCTGACTCTCAGTGGAGCATGCACTAATTTTTCTATTGACTTTAACGCAGCGGGGTTGGGGCACGAGAGAGAAAGGCTGAAACGTGGTAATTTTTATACTGTAATCTTTTTCTCATAAGAACTGTGCTTTCTGATTAGAACGCCCAGCAGCTATGCACCATATAGTGGATTTTCAGTGTCTGTAATGATCTACTGAAGTCAGCTGTACTTTACAAGGCACTGCCCTAGATTAGTGTTTCTCGACCTTTTTGGTACCAAGGACCAGCTTGCTGTCTCCCGAGACTGCATCAGGGGGATCTTAGAGACGGGCACTAATCCATGGGCCAGTCATTGAGAAACACTGCGCTAGAGAACAAAGACACTGCCTGCTCCTAAGGAGTGGGATTCTGGTTTGTAGTGAAAAAACAGATCGCAGGAAATGTCCCACGCAGCTCACTTTGTCATTGGTTTGATTTCACAATGCCATGCAAATCACTAACACCTCTGCCTGATGTTTCCCATTAAAAACAGTGGGCTCTGAGTTAAGAGATGGGACACCACGGGGCAAAGTGCACAAGCCACACCATGCCGGAAATGTCAGAAGATCTGAAATTTCTCCTCAGAACAGAGTTCTTCCTTTGCCTCGCAGACAAAGGATGCTTTGTCTAGACCCCTAGGTAGAAACATAAGACATCTTCAGGACTCAGTCTAGCACAGTTTTGCCTTACATAGTCATCACAGTAACCTGGAGTTACCCAGGGTATATCTACACTGCAGAATTTTTTTGGAAAAACGGCTGTTTTTCCGAAAAAACTTCACTTACAACCACACGGCAATCGCGTTCTTTCGAAAGAAAATCAAAAGAACAGAAGGGTTTTTCCGACATCAGTAAACCTCTTTTTACAAGAAAGAAGCCTTTTTCCAAAAGAGCTCTTTCAGAAAAAGGCGTGTGTGGACGGGGAAGAGGGAGTTCTTTCGGAAGAAGAGGAAAGAGGAAAAAGCACAGGTGCCCTGGTGGCCTCTCCATCCACAGTAATCACAGCTTAAATGCAAGATAGTGTCCACACTAAGCGGAAGCTATCTTTGGAAAAAGCAGACCACTTTTTCGATGCACTTTTGCTATGTAGACGCTCTCTTTCAGAAGAAGTTTTTTCGGACGATCTCTTCTGGAAAAGCTTCTTCTGAAAGAAGCCTGCAGTCTAGACATAGCCTCAGTTGCACCTCCAACCCTTCCCAAAGATGCTTCCGTATCATGTTTGCTCCCTGTCAATATTCTCATCACCATGTACTTCCAGGATACAGCCAAGATGCCCATGCTGACTGGTTGTGCCAATTCCTCCTGCTCTGAGGATCGTCAACACAGCGCTGCTTAGGAACACAAAGACCAATTGTTCCAGGGATTCAATCTGATTTTCTCAGGCGGGATGAACTAAAAAAAGTTTGTCTGTAGTAAATCTGTCTAAAAAATGCAGCTGCTTTCTGATTTTGTGAGTACTTAGAAGTGATGTTTTAATCCCCCCATCAAGTCAGGGACTCTCTGTTTCAAAACTAGCTTTGATAGATACAAAGGTAAAATTAGTTCAGTTCCTAATTGCACTGAAACCAATTAAAGATGTCCTGATTGAAACTTGTAACTAGGAGGGATAATACAGCCTATTGCTAAAACACCAGCAAGATGCGCAGGACACTAGTCTGATGAAAAGAACGGCCAAAAGAGTGACTAAAATATTCTGACCAATCTGTAGCTTGGTTAACTTTTCCTCCTATATTTTTTTTTGCTGCTTCTGCAATTCTGGGCTCTGGCCAAGGCTAGAAATTAAACAAGTCTTTAGCAAGGCTTGAACTTGGGTCTTCCAGATCACAAGTTCGACTTCTACCATTAAAACTTAACTGGTGGCTACCAATAGACTGCTATTTTCTAATTAGACAAAAGTTGCTTCCGACATGTTGCTAGTGTTACAGAAGCAGAGGTGTAAAAATACCACTAGAAAATGGGACAGAACAAAAGCAAGAAGTAACAGAAATCTAGAGAGGCATCCGGCTTCCCCATGAGATTTACAGGTTCAACAGGGTTTAAGAGGTCAGAGAACTAGCACTCAAACGCTGGGTCATTCTTCAACCCACCCTGCCAGATCTTCTTAGAGGTTCTTCCATCAATCACCATCTTGTACATCCTTCATTACTGATTTTTTCAAGAATAATGTATCCTATTCCCTTCTGACTTGCCAACTTTTCATATTACATCAAAGGAATTCTGAAGGTGAAGGGTAATTTATACCTTCTGAACGGAGACTGGGTCAGAGCACAGCATGATCATGAAAAGCGTACCAAACCGATTCTCACACACGCACCCATGAAAGGGAGCCAGTCTGTTTAATGATTCAGAAAGACGATTCTGTAACCGTCCGGAAACTCCGGATATTCACTCAAAGCATCCAACCAACTCTAAAGTTCTGGGGAGATGGATCTGGTCTGGCCAACACCACCCACCATATATCCTACTCTCTAGATCAGAGGAGCTGGTACTTGGCTATTAATTATTTGTATTATGGTAGTGCCTAGGGCCCCATTGAGATAGGCACTGAACACTACCATAGGTCTGGAAGAAACCTCAAGAGGACATCAAGTCCAGTCTCCTGCACTCACAGGAGGACCAAGCACTGTCTAGATCATCACTGACAGGTGTTATCTAACCTGCTCTTAAATATCTCCAGAGATGAAGGTTCTACAACCTCCCTAGGCAATTTATTCCTGTGCTTAACCATCTGACAAATAGGAAGGTTTTCCTAATGTCTGACCTCAATGCCTTGCTGCAGTTTAAGCCGTGCTCTCTACATGATGATCTAAATTGTTGATGAAGATACAGAACAGAGCAACAAAGACGACAGCCCTTGTCCCAGTGAACATACACTATATGAGAGTGAGACAGTAGTGATGAGCCTAGATAGATGGATTAGACCAGTATTTCTCAAAGCCACTAGCTGGCCTGTGCTGCATTGTTTACCTAAAGGGTCCGGAGCCATTGAGCCTCGTGGCTCCCCTTAGGTCTGGTTCACCGTTTGCAAGCAAGAGGAGCTGCGGGAAGTGGTGGCCTGGGCCCACGGGCCACTTTGAGAAACACTATATTAGACAAAGTCTAGGCAACCTGGGGAAAGATACTCATGTGTGCAAGAGAGTGATGGGCAGTCAGAACTAGGGATGTTAAATTTCGATGAATCAGCTAAT
>JANRFK010003894.1:8541616-8560343 GCA_030068395.1 Apalone spinifera | reverse complement strand
GGGGGAAATGAGCGATGAGTCGAGTCACTACGCAACTGTCCAATAAGCTTGTGCTGACTAGTCGCTTACATCCCTAGTCAGAACATTTTAACATTGCCTGGACATGGATCCCATAGTCAACTCTATTCTTAGCATCTTCCAAAGATGCACATCTTTATCCACCTAAAGATGCACATCTTTACCTCGGCAATCCTGGACAGAATGATACTAGTTTACGTAGGGAGAAGTGAACCTCGTTTGGAAATTGGGGCTACATTAGGATATGCACCTCCCCAATCAAACACCGTTGATCTGTATAAATGTGGCTGGATGCCCTTCAGAACAGACTTCCTTGAAGGATTTCTGTCAGGTTTGTTTCTAGCTGATATCAGACGAGGAGGAATCGCGTTCTTTGGTCTGCGGTATTTTTCGCTCTACTTTGCATCAGAAACCAGCGTTTATCAGGCCCATAAAAGATCTCCATCTGCATTTGGCTCTAAAAATGTGGTCAACGATTTGGGGCAGTTTTTATGTGGCTCTTTCACTCTGACTTCCAAAATTCAGGACCCCAACTGCTGCCGCCAGACATACTGCTCTTCTCTTGCTTTCTGGCGTCTCTGTATCACGGATGAAGTACGTGAGAAAATGTTATTTGCAAAATGTATGTGAGAGACGGGAAAGAAGAGGTTTCAGTTGTGCTGAAGAAGGCTGAGAATGCTTAAACATGTAATTCAATTAGTTCTTGATCCCTTCTTGTGGGAGGCAGGCCGCAGGGTTAAGCTGCCTCAATAACTTTGGGTGCATGTACAAGGAGAGCGGTTGATCTTGGCAAGACTCCGAGGCTCTGCGAAGGCATCTCTGTAAAGATCAGGCTTCCTGGTCTCTGTGATTTCTTTAAAAAAATTCATTAGGAAAAAAAAAATCAAAGGGATCCAACTTATTTCCTTTTGCATATTGCCGTCACATTGTAATCACCTCCTCTTCTGGACAACTTTTCATACCAGGCCCTCAGTACAACTGCTGCTTAGGCCACGTTGCATTGGTAAAGAAAATAAATATTAATTACATATTCAGCCATACCAACTTGCATTTCTGCAGCATATTTCACATCCGGTATTTCAAAAGTCCTTTTTGAGAGCTAATCACTTAATTTTTACAACATTCCAGGGAGGCGAGGGGGAACTATTCTTGCCATTTTACAACTGGACAAAGAATCACTTGCCAAGGGTCACCAGATGTTAGTGCCATGCCTGAAACAGAACCCAGGAGTCCTGACTCCCAGTTTCTTGCTGCAACCACTGGCCAGAAATCCTTTACCGAGCCTTGAAAGGGAAAGGCTCCTAAATACGACACAGAGGTTGTAAAATGAGGATGCTCAACCCAGCTCAGCTTCTCCAAAGAGAAGGAAAGAAGGGGAAAATGGTAACGATAGATGTAGTTTTCTCAAGCACTTCAGAACACATTCTGTTTGGTTCTTTCATTCAATAAACTACAGCACATCTGAAGTCAATGCAGTTGGAATTCTTGCCGTGCACAATTTTGATCACATTAGAGCTAAGAGTTCTTCTTAATAGTAATAATTACAGGCTGCTGTCAGAAACCTAGCTTCCTAATAGCCTTTAATTCTTCCCACTATTCATTGTCTTAGGGGAAGGAAGAGGGACTTCAGAAAAGTACCTCCTTATTGAATGGATTACTTAGCATGAGTTCCCCTGCAGCTATCTACTCAATAGATCACCCATTACCTGCAAACGCCACCAAGTTTACACTGTTTAATGACTTGTGGACTATCCCGTTACATCACATTGCTTTCCATGCTTCTTTTTTTTTTTAAATCACCTTCCCCCCCCCCCCTCCGAAAAGAAACACAAATATGAATCGAAAGATGAAGGTCCGAAACGCCCTGAACCATAAGAAAGTGAAACTGCTACTGTACGGAGAAAACCTAAGAGAGGTACGGCCACACAAAAACAACGGTACCTCCCCTATAAAGCACAGATGACAACAGATGGAATCTGTGTGTAACGGGATTCTGGCTAAGAGAAGACACCTAAAGGAGGAGGTAATTTGGGGAACCGTACAGCCTTGAGGTATCTGCTCACTGAAATAAAGTCTCCCTCACTGAAATGCATCACAACTTTCACCGCACTGGAAACGAACTGGCTCTGTTGTACCACTCAAGTTAACCTCTATCAAATACTCATAGAAAAATGCCATGGAAAGTTCACATCCTCCTTGCTGTTAACACCACAAAATCCTTTACATTCTTCTCTCGGTGTCCTCCCTCCTCCCCGCTCTTTCCCTGCTCTCCACTCGGCCACCGATACTCAAGTGTATCCACGCCATTAAAACAAACTTACCCCCTTTACCTCTTTCCACGGGCCCCCATCCCCAGCAGCTTCCGAGCATGTTTGGTTTTCTATTCGGCTGTGTTTGCTCATTAAGAGCACCCTCCTCCCCCAGTGGAATCTCTCATCCGCTTGTGAACATCGTCTTTGTTACCGAACAACATACCTTGGTGCATTCCATTACACTGCTCTTCCTGACTCGCTAGCCTGGCAGCTGTGGTGTGTGCCAAGAACTTCTGCCCCAGCCTAGAAAGGAAAGGGCCTTTGGCAGCAGCTTCTAAGAACGTCTCTTTCGGCTGGGGTCAGGTGCCGAGAGTTTTCTTTATTAAAATCCATGACAGGATTTAGCCGGGTCTAGCACGCTGTGCTTCAGAGGCCACCCTGATTGTGCTAATCCTACCCCACTACATATCTTGCTGCCATGGAAATAATTCATTTATTTACAAGAAACAAAATGGGCTGCCGGGCTCACCCTGCGGGGTTTAGGACAGCTTAAAAGGGATGCAGGTTAAAGGCAAAAGGCCCGGTTCTGTAAATCACGGAGGCACCAGGAAGGCTGATGGGTTTACTCAGATTCATGGGTGTAAAATACTTGAGGATTGCTCCCAGCATTTTCAAAGGTTTGCATTTCTGGGTGGCACCTGAGCCGTGCCCATAACTCACATTTGCATAGGGAATTACCTGTTTTGGCTGAGTGTTTTTCACCCTGAGTGAGCAGATATTTTTCAGGTCAAAGCAAACTTGGCCAAACTGTCAACCTGGAATTAGTAGCCCAACTGAGCATGCATGTACATGGACATTCTGCATAACACAGCAGCCGTTGGAAAATCTTGGCCCTTTGGATGTGTTGAGTGAGTAGAGCTGAAATTAAGGGGGGGGGACTTAGAAAATTAAAAATAAACGAGGCCCAAGTTCAGCAAGATACTTAAGCATATGTCTAATGGCAAGCCTGCCCATAATTCCTCTATTCATGTGCTTAAAGAAAGGCATGTGCTTAAATACCTTGCTGAGTTGGCACCTTTTTTTGTTTGCCTTTCACCTCAGAAATACCAGGAATATCAAGTTTTGTCTTCCCTTCCTTTACAGGAGGCCTCCTTGGAAAATCAGAGACTAGAACGGGCTCTCTTAGCTCAGCATCTCCAAAGAAGGTCAGCACAACTCCAGGTAACGCATTTGTAGCTACTTGCAGTGAAAAATCAGTACGGGGAATAAGCAAGTTGGTCTTGCAAAAACAATTGCGATGTGTTTTCTAAATCTTGCAATAATGGAATGGTAAAATCATCTTCTTCTTACTATGTGTTTTAAAAATGTGAGTCTGTCTGGCTGTCCATGTGTCTGTGACTCTGTTCGGACCACCAAATTTAGTGTGCAGCTTTCTCTTATCATAACTTAAAGCAAGATCAGGGTTTGGTTGTGCTGGGACAATGGGATGTGCCTAGAATTCAATTGTGTCTCATAAAATGGCAAGGGAGGGACATAATGATAGGAGGGACAGTTACACTGCAGAATGACCACAGGGGGGCAGCAATGGGCCAGAGATGGGGACCAGGACAGCAGAGAGTAGAGGTGGAAAAATGGAGCACTATCTACTATATATTTCAGAGAGTTTGCTTGTGTGCCTGTATATCTGTTTCTGTCTGCCCCCCAGCTGGGGCACATGCATCTTCCCCTGGCTGTGCCCACTGCAGGTGTAGCAGCCATGGAGAAGTGCTTCTCACCTGGCCCCAGTCTGCTGCAGTGAGAGAGGGCTGGGGTTGTCCTCTCTCCCCAGGGCAGTCTGCAGACTGAACTTTTCATCCCACCCCCGCCTCCAGAGCAATGATTTAAATAACGAAAAACAAAACTTATTTGAGTTATGGACATGAGCAATGCCAAGTACACCTTCTAGATAAAAATATACACAGTCAGAATCTGAGTGCCTTGTCATCTTACAAACCCTTTAAGGAAAGGCAAACACATAACCGTAGACAATAACAAGGGTGCTTGGGTAGGGAAGATCATTTTGAAAACATCAAGGAGTATTTCCCAACTACACCCAGTCCCCCAGCTCCAGGAAAGGTAAAGATTAATTAAAATAACATGTAAATATTTGGCAAAACAGGCCTTCTTTGTAACAGCATTAACTGGGATGAATTCCTCTACTGCTCACAGGGATGACAGAATATGCAATTCCTTTCCAATTCAGCATTAATTAATATCTACTTACTTGAGAATTATTACCAAGATACTATAATATTCACAGGATGGCAGTTCAAGTGACAGAGGGTGAGGAGAGGTGATGGGCCCAAGGTTTTCTGGATTTTCTGGAGCGCCAGGGGGAAATGAAGGAGATGAGAAAAGTTTCAGGGGGCGTGGCCAAAAGGAGCTTCCAAGTGTCAGTACGTAGTATTAACGGGTGTCATTTAAAACCCCAGCATTTGCCACTTGCCCGATGTTGTAAATCTTCTTATCATAAGGAGGAACTACAGTGGGCGTTGAGTTTGAAATGGCACCTACTTCCTATTGGCTGCTCAGTCGATTGATAGACAGGACCAGCCCCTTAACTGGTCGATCCCTGCGCAGATACAATTTCGCATCTGCAACCCTATCCGCAAAGATGAGCTGTGGATATTGGCATCCATATCAGCAGATGCGGATACCCGCGGATATTCACGGGTTTGCAGGGCCCTATGAACTGGGAGCCACTTAATGAGGGCGTCTGCTTCATTACAGTTCTCAAGGACCCAGTTTGAGACCAAGGATGCTTTGTGGTAACCACGGCAGCAGCATGGGGACATGAAGCCCAGTTAGTGGTGACGCATGACTGGGAGTAGCGGGCAGAAGAATCCCTTTCTCCACCCAGCCTGAGCTTCCCCTCCCAAGCTGGTCCAATCTGGCAAAGCCTACATATTCTTCTATCTGAGTACACACAGGCTTTGGGGCAATCACATGATGAAGGACCTGTGGGGACACACCCAGGGGGACTTAGTTGCTGTTCACTTCGATCTGAGCATTGGCCTACTGGTTGCTCCTTCCTATTCGGCTGGATACCAGAGATGGGAGCCCACTGGGATGTTGGACGGAGATCCACATTGCCTTGCAGCGGAGAGACTGTTCCAAGTCTGGAACAACTAATTCGCAAACCTTTAACAGCTTCATCATCCTGCCCTGTGTCCTGAGCAAGGGTGGCTAAATTCTGAAACCCACACAAGGTCAAACCTCGAGTACCAGGACAGATTTTTGGGGGGCTTATTATTAGATGCAAACCACTCAGTGTTTGAACTGCTGGCCAGTGACTGGGCTTTGTCTTCAACTGCAAGCCCAGGAGTGGGGAGAGAGGGGGAGGGAATGAGTCTCACTCCAGGTAAAGAGCCTGGTAAATGTACATTGTGCAACAAGGGCTTTGCCATGAGCCTAGAGCAGGGGTGGGGAACCTCAGGCCCAGGAGTCAGATGTGGCGTCCAACTTGCCTGGTCCAGCCCCTGAGGCTCAGGGTTCCCATTTCTAGCACTGGAGAGCCTGCTCTGGCGCTCCAGCCCCACCGCTGCCCCATTGCGGGCCTGGCGCACAGAACATAAATATAGATAGATAAATATATCTTTAAATACATTAGAGGGATAAATACCAGGGAGGGAGAGGAATTATTTAAGCTCAATACCAATGTGGACACAAGAACAAATGGATATAAGCTGGCTAGTAGGAAGTTTAGACGAGATTAGACGAAGGTTTCTAACCATTAGAGGAGTGAGGTTCTGGAACGGCCTTCCAAGGGAAGTAGTGGGGGCAAAAGATCTACCTGGCTTCAAGATTAAACTAGATGGGTTTATGAAGGGGATGGTTTGATGAGATAACATGATCTTGGTAACTACCCTTGACCATTCATTATCAGTGGTAAATAGGTCAACGGAGGGATGATAGGAGTTACTATAGAGAACTTTCTGGGTGTCTGGCTGGTGAGTCTTGCCCACATGCTCAGGGTTTAGCTGATCGCCATATTTGGGGTCGGGAAGGAATTTTCCTCCAGGGTAGATTGGCAGAGGCCCTGGAGGTTTTTCGCCTTCCTCTGTAGCATGGGGTATGGATCACAGCTGGAGGATTCTCTGCATCTTGGGGTCTTCAAACTATCTGAAGGCTTCAATATCTGAGATATAGATGAGAGGATTATTCTAGGAGTGGGTGGGTGAGATTCTGTGGCCTGCATTGTGCAGGGGGTCAGACTAGACGATCATAATGGTCCCTTCTGACCTTAAAGTCTATGAGTCTATAACATCTACTAACCTGGCCCTCCTAGGCTCTGGCAAGTCAGGGGAATGGGGAGTGTCTTTCTCCTTCTCATTTGGGGGCCATGTCAGCGAGAGTTTTTTTTATGCTTCTCACTTGTGTGCAGTCCCAACTCATTTTTCTGTGGGTCACCACCCCTGGCCCAGAGCACGGGGCAGAGTGTAGGCAGGCCTCTTCACGAGCAAATTGGGAACCAGCTTGTGATTCAGTCAGTGGGGCGGATAGCCTTGACAGGCCTCTAGGCAAGGCGGGAGGGGAATCTGCTCCATGCTCCCAGAAGGGGCGGGGCCTCAGGCAGAAGAGGCGGGGCTGGGGTTTAGACCACCCAGGGCTGTAGCTGGGAGCTCCAAACTCTGGAATTGCCCCCCTCTCTGCCCTCACCCCCATCCCAGCCTGGTCAGGCTGGTCCGTGGGTCCCTCTCCTTGCTCCAGGACGTGGATGTGCTCTGTATCCCCTTGCAGACCAGGTTTTTCCTCTATGCCACTCAGCTGCATGGCCTGGCAGCACCCATGAGTGGAGCCCAATCGCTCTCTGCTCCCCGATCCTGCCTGCCACCCCCCTGCGTAGAAGCTGCCCCACGGAGGCTGCTTTGCTCCCCTCCCCCACCGCGAGCTGCAAATGGCGATGGGGCTGGTCCGTGTCACGGCTCATTTAGCTCAGTGCCCGAGGAAGGTCACGATCTGGCCCGACGCCATTCGTGGTCACTCTAGCCTGGCTCCCTACCTGCTTGTGTGGTCATCATCGTCGGAGTCAATGAAGCTGCTGGACTCCAGCTCGCTGCTCATGATGGTGGAAGAGCTGTCATAACCAGGCGGGTGCTCGCGGTGCCTGTCCTGCTTGGGGTGCCCATTGATCCGAGGGACTGCGGAGAGACCAGCAGGAAATCAGCCACACCACGCCTGCAGGGACACGCAGCACGAAACCGACACGGAAAAACAATTTGGTCCCAACAGCCTTGGGAAAAGAACCCGCCTTGAAAACCAGAACCACGCGGTGCTTGGATTTGAGTCAGCAGCAGAGAAACCCAGCCCACCCCTTCCCCCCCGGTCTGGCTCACTCGCAGGCCAGGTTTAAGGTTGACAGATGGTCTCCCAAAAAATACCGAACACACGGGCTAAAAATTTGTCGGGAAAAAAACCACCACCCACACCGAACACACATCCTGTGTGGCTACTACCAAGAGCCACCAAGCTGGGAAACAGCCGCCTGCTACCCAAAGCAGAGAGAGGCAGACCCTGGGGCAACACAATGGCGGGAGGGGGGAGGAAAGGGAGCAATCATGGGTAGGACAGTGACTCCCCCATAGCCAGGTCTTTGGGTGTCCCAGTGGGAAGAAGCAGAAATTCCACCCCAGTCAGTTTTGGCTGAGATCCCATGGAAGGTGCCTAAATGCAACTACAAAGCACCTGCGGGCTTCTCTCCTGGGCTACGGCGCCACAACGCTTCTGCATGCAACCACAGACTCCCAGCTGGGAGACGGGGCCGCGATCGGCGCTGGGAGCCTCTGGTTGTGTGCAGAAGCTGGGCGGGGTGAGTGGCTGGGAATCCCAGCACCGATCGCGTCCCCGCCTCCCAGCCACTTCCCCCACCCCCGCCAGGGTTCCATCCGGCGCCCAGCCAGAAAAACATTGCACATGTTCGGTATTTTCTGAATTTTTTTACCCAACAGAGGGTGCAAAAACCGGACTGTCCGGTAGAATACCGGACACCTGGCAACCCTACTGAGGTTGAGAAAAGAGTCGGACAGGAGTGAGGCTGGTGGGCTGGAGATCAGGACTGAGGGGCATCAGCAGAGCAGCATGGGGTGCCCCATGCTGGAAAAGCAGCAAGTGTGGCAAGTCAGGACTGAAGTTCATTGACAGAGCTGCACCCAGCATGGGATGCCATGAATGGGGGGAAAGGAGGGACGTAGCGCCGTGGGGAACCCACTTGCACTGCTCCTGCCTGCACCGTGCCATCAGCCTCTCTCGCAGACACAATCCTTAACTTCCCCTGCAGGCCCCACCAGCACCCAGAGGCACCTGTAGCCCTGGCAGTATGTTGCAGTAACTACGTCATTGTCTTGGCCATTTCATCGGCATAACAATAGGCCAGCACATTTTGCTTCTGCTAACCCAGCTCTGAGAATGTGATTAGCACAAAGACCTTCCCGTACACCTCCCCTGCAAAAGCGTACCCTGTGTACCTGACTGCACTAAGCAGTTCACCTCTGGCAACAGAAACTCTCAGGATTGTCCTGCTATAAAACAAACTTCCTCTCTCTCTCTCGTCTCCCACTCATCACCTGTCACTAAAAGACCCTTGACCTAAGAGTGATACAGTTTGCCAATAAAGTTCTCATCCTAGACTCCGGAAAGGCGGTTTCTGATAAGGGCACCCGGTCAAGAAATAAACAAACTGGACTTCAAAGCAGGCGTGGCTTTTTAAAGCATGCTTTCTAGCCCTTGGAATGCCTTCCCAGGTACAAGCAGATTAGACAACGGAAAAGCTTCATTGGGAAAGAGTGACTGTGCCAGGAATACACACACCAGAGTGCAATGGTTATACCCAGCAAAGAAACTTTCACAGCATAAGACTCTGCATGAAAAATTGGAAGGAAGATTCCTTGAAATATGCAAGAACATGGCCTAGCAGATGGACACAGGGCCAGGAGTTGGAAGAGCTGGTTTCTAGTTCCAGTTCTGCCACCCTTAACCTTGCTGCCTCGGTTTACTCATCTGGGAAATAGGCATTTGCCTACTTCTCTCCCTCCTTCCCAGCCCTTTGAGATCTCCAGACCAAGGGTACTTGAGAATTACAAGCAGTATTAATGTGCTCTGTAATTTAAGCACTCATGGCTGTAAAGCTGGATAATCCAAGTGCTATGACAGTAACCAACCCAACCCTTCTGATGCATAATTTCCAAATCCCGCTCCATCCCACCTTGGCCCAATTTACATGAATTCAGCAGGGGAGAAAGGTGAAAGTTGGCAGTCCCTGAAGACCCAAGTCGTCTTTGCATTGCCAGCACTATCAGTTCCCCCCTTCCTGGCCAATGGAGCTCCCTCTTGGTTTGCAGCGAACCACACCTAGCATCATCCTAGCTAGCTTATGGTGAACGGAGCTCATTGTTCAGAAGCCAAGGGCCATCTGAGCCCTGACTGCCCTCCTGGGATTGTGAACTTGGTCTACTAATGGGTTTTGAGACTGGACTCTTGTCCTCTAAGAACTACTCTAGGCTCTGTCAACACTTAATAGTTTAGAGCACAACCACACAGTGACAGTGAGGCCACGGCATGAGGATGGGGAGCGTGCTCTCCCAGCTCTCCATGGAAACCACCTCTGCAAAGGGGTAGCGAACAGCGCTAGGAGCGCGGCTGTTCACACTGGTGCTTTACAGCGCCATCACTTGATGCACTTGGGGGGGTGTGGTTTTTTCCCACATCAGTCAGCCAGAATGTTACAGCGCAGTGAAGTGCCAGCGGAGACTTGGCCTGATCCTAACGCATGGCCCTGGGTTTAAAGCCTGGGATGGGAGATCAGTGTTCCTTTCCAGGCACTGCTTGCGTGACTCCGTGTGACCTCACAACTCTCGTCAATTGATCTCTCAGTGCTTCACCTCCCCGTCCGCAACACTAGGACACGGGCACTCTCCAGTTTGTCAATTTAGACTGCAAGTATCGCAGGGCAGGGACTGTCTTGTACTACATGTTGGTACAGTTCCCAGCACCCTGGGGTCCTGGTCTTGGTTGGAACTTTAAGGCACTATTGGAATCCAAAGAAACTTTTCACAAGTTGAACCAGTCATTAGAGTAAGTCTTGCTATCCATACCGGAGAGGGAAATGTTAACACACTTGACATTCAGGCTCAATTTAAATAGATTCATAGGAAAATAACTCACGGACTAGACCAGTGGCTCTCACCCTTTCCAGGACACTTTTAGGAGTCTGATTTGCATCCTCACTTAAAAACTACTTGCTTATAAAATCAGACATCAAAATATAAAAGCATCACCACACCCTGTTACTGAAAAATTGCTTACTTTCTCCTTCTTACGATATAATTACAAAATAAATCAACTGGAATATAAATATTGTACTTACATTTCAGTGTACGGTACACTGAGCAGTCATTGTATGACATTGTAGCTACTATCAGCTTCGCTAGTGCCTTTTACAGAGCCCATTGTAAAACCAGGCAAATACCTAGCTGAGCTGATGTACCTCTGCACACCTCCAGTTGAGAACCACTGGACTAGAAAACGTGCCTGGCGAGAACAGACTCAAAGATCTTCACCTATTTAGCTTCACAAAGAAAGGATTAAAGGGTAACTTGATTGCAGTCTATTAATATCTACGTGGGGAACAAATATTTAATCTTGGGCTCTTCAATCTGGCAAACAAAGGTATAACATGATCCAGCAGCTGGAAGTTGAAGTTAGTTCAATTCAGATGGGGAAAAAAAAGGTGTGTGTTTTTAATGAGCCATTGGAAAAACGTAACAAGGGGCATGGTGGATAGCCCATCACTGCGATTTTCAAATCACGATGGGATGTTCGGAGGGATGTAAATGATTAACTGGTTTAACTGGTTAACCGGCAAGCCCCATCCTTAATGGATGAGGCTTACCAGTTCCAGTTAACCAGTAGGGGCTGGAATAGCTTCCTGCCCACTCTGGGCAGGAGGCTGCTCCAGCTTCGAGGGGCCCACCACAGGCAGGTGCTGCTCTGGTCTAGTCTGCTGGAGGAGCTCTGTCCGTGGTGGCCCTGTCCCGGCCCCCTGCTGCGAGTTACTCATGCTGGCTTCCCTAGTGTAACTGCTAGGTTACTGGAAGCAAACTAGATAATCACAGCTGGACTCTATGGATCTCTATGGTTCAATTTGAATAAACATTCAAAATTGAATTATTTCTTCAAATTCTACAATCGAAAATAGGCTGGAAATGACCTATTTGGGTCTAAATTGCACCATTCATCATCAGATAAATAATCATGTGGGAACCCCCCGCAAATGGGCTTCTCGTTCTGGTTTTAAAACCATACGCAGGGACTGGGCAATTAAAGCTGCATATCCCAGACTCAACACAGACAGGAGGGAAAATAAAGGAACCTCAAATTTCGCCCCTCCCAGCCTGGATCATAGGAGAGTTCGGGCAAAAGCGCTTCTAACAATCAAGCAGGCGGCCTGGAAACAGACACCCGCAGCTTGCAAATGGTCACTCAGGAAGTAAAGACTAAACTGTGTTATTTTTCAGGGGAATGGGGCTGCTTTGACCTTTGTCAGTCAAGGTCAAGTAATCTGTTCTACAAACTCCCTGAATGTCAAAACCCAGCCTCTGAGCCAAGCTTTAAGAGCCAATTTTTTTCTTTCCCTGGTGCTGTCATCCGTGGCAAAACCGAAGGAGAAGGGAAAGACTTTCCCGGCTCTAAAGCTGAGAAAACACCTTTCTGTCCATCAAATTAGCACGTTTCACACAGCGACCAGACTGTCTGTTAAAACCACAGAGAACGTTATTCATTGGCTTGGGCTAATGACAAACCTCCTCCCTGTGGAATGCATGAGGAGTTTTACATCTGGATACAGTGCAGCCTAGTGGCTAGAGCCCTTGCCTGGAAAACCTAATGGCTTGGGTTGTTCCCACCATTAACAATGAAGTCACTTCATGACTCAGTTTCCCCATCTGTAAACTGGGGAATGAAAAACAATTTAGCTCTTAGCTCTTGCTGTTTTTTTTTTTTTTTTTTTTTTTTTTTTAAGCCTTAATCTCCAAAAAGTCTTTGAGAGCTTCCCATGGGTGGTGCTATAGAACTGGGAAGTCACATTGTACCACAGAGACAGAGCTTTTTCAAGGCTATGTCTAAGCCAAAGCCTACGTTGGCAAAACAGAAATCACTCGGGATGTGAATAATCCCCCGAGCAACATAAATTACATTGACACAAGCGCTCGTGGGCACAGCGCTATGTCGGCGGGGGACGTGGCTTCTGCTGTTCAAGGAGCTGGTTTTATTATTCCAACGGGAGCTCTGTCTCTTGTCGGCCGAGCAGGTCTTCGCCAGATGCACTGAAGCGGCATTGGTGCCACTGCGCTTATGTGTAGACGTGGCCCAAGAAACACTCAATCCCCCCCGGCGAGTCAATACGGTTTGTGGGGCCAACTCCGGTAGGCATCTTTTTTTAAAATCCCATCGCAAAATCATCCAACACGTGTGTATCTCCCTAGTCCAGGGGTGAGGAACTTTTTTTAGGTCGGGGGCCTCTGACCTACAGAAAAATCAATCAGGGGCCACACACAAGTGGGAAGCAAGCAAGCAACCAACTCCTCACTGACGTGGCTCCCAGCTGAGAAGCAGAAAGGCCGCATTCCCCTACCACACCAGAACCCGGGGAGGAAGAGGGGGCAGGTTAAGAGATTTTGTGTGCTCCAGCCCTGCGGGGAATTGGCGAAGGGGGCAGGAGCACCAGCGCAGGCTCCCCAATGCCAGGCAGGAGCCCCGAGCCTCAGGGGTGGATCCAGGCAAGCCAAGGGCCACATTCGACGCCTTAGGTTCCCCAACCCTGCCGTAGGCAGAAAACCTTTGTTGTTTCCTTTGTGCAAAGACAAAAGGCAGAGTCTTGTCCACGCCCCTCTAGATCTTGGAAGGAACGTTTTCATTCCTGCTCCTGAGGGCAGGGTAAAACAAAAAAAAACAAAGCAGAGACCCCTGACGGCTTGGCTGCTGAAGGAAGCCTATTCTGAGGAGGGAGATTTAAAGTAATCGCCAGACAATCAGAGTCACCGTCAGAGCGGCCGGATTCTGGTGACTTGGTAAGTCAAGAGATGGGAAGTGAACCTGAGAGCTACAGCACACAGCAGCGCCTTAATCCCTTTACAAGAAAACAAAGTCATGCGTGAAGCTTTAACTGCAGGGGCTCTCCTGCCTCCTCTCCGGGCCCAGATGTTTCTTGACCCTGAATCAAAGACCTGAGACACACACCCATTCCCACCTGCATATCCCAGGTGTTCTCTCCCCTCCCCCCCAACACCATCTCCCCTTAGCTAAGCCTCCTAAGGTCAGCTGTGGATAATAATATGGAGCACTTTCCATCCCAGGCTCTCACAGCTCTGGACAATGGGCCGCATGAGAAACTTCCTTCTGCATACAGAGAACCCGGGGTCCAATCCAGCGAAGCTCTCCAACACACGATTCACTTTATCGCATTATTAACTTTCATCCTGGGCTGGGGTTCCATGGGAGCCAATGGGGTTTACGCTTTGAGCAGGTGTGCAAGGTGTGCGTTGAATCAGGGCCCGAGGCCACAAAGGTATTTAGGCACCTCTCTTCCGTGGGATGGGATTTTCAAAGGAACCTGAGGGAGTTATGCACGTAAATGCCAATGGAATTTGGGAAACTAAACACCTTTGAGAATCTGGGCATAAGGCGTGGTCTACACTACCGTGGGCCACCGGCTCTCCGTTACCCAAGTTCAGCTACATGAATAACGTAGCTGAAGTCAAAGTACTAAGGTCTGCCGACCGCGGTGCCTTCACGGCGGTAAGTTGACAGCTGATGCTCTCCTGTCCACTCTGCTTACTCATCTCATTTTGGCGGAGAATCAGAGTGGATAGGAGAGAACTCGGCGGCCGATTTACCAGGTCTAGACACAATAAATAGACCCCCACCGGATCAATCACTGCCCATCGGTTCATCCCGTAATGAAGACATGGCTTAAGCGACCTGGCCAAGGACAATCAACAAGTCTTTGCCCCCTTTGGTGTTGGTTTCCTAATTTGATTTGACGTGCATCTTGTCAACAAAAGCTGAGCCGGAAATGACAGTCTAGCTGAAGAGCCAGGAAGATGCATTGATAAGGAAAGCAGATTTAGCATCACAGCTTTGCGATCTCGTTACTGCCTTTCCAATCAGGCATGTCACAGGCAGAATCTCCAGGTGTGCCCACTGACAGCCAACATTTGGGGAAGGACGGGCATAGTGTGGGAGCTGAAGTTGAAGGGAAAGGGTTAAGGAATAGACTGCTGGATCCAATTTTCACAGTGCTGATTCCTGTTGGTGCGGAATACCTGCTGGCTCTCCTTTGAATTGGACTGCATTTTTAATTTGGGTAAGGAAAGAAAGATCCATGTTTTGGGGTTGTACTTTGGTTAAAAGACCCGATAAAATAAGCGCATACCTTGCCAGGAAAGAAGGCAGGAACTGTCCCTCCCAGTTAGAAATATTTACTCATCTCTTGCACGAAGAATACAATAAAATAATAACTATGCACCAATAATGCCTTGCACTTCTATCACACCTACTGTCTGAAGGCTTTGCTGTGCTCGACGAACAATGGGGGTTGAATTTTTCAGCATTGCTTTTAAGGCTTCTGGAATTTCCCATCCCACTAGCCCTCGCCCATGGGAGGTGAGAAGGAAAGATGGTTTCATATTTAAGGCCCCAGACTGGGGTTTGGGAGATCTGGGTTGCAAGCCTGGCTTTGCGGCAGACGGCCCAGTGAGACCAAGTCCTTCTCTGTGCTCCAGTTCCCATCTGTAACATGGGGATAATAAGCTGCCTTTCTCCCACCTACCATCTGCCTTGTCTGTTTAGATGATAAGCTATTTGAGATAGTGTCAGTTCCTTGCTGTGTCTGTGTACAGGGCCTTGCACACGCTGTAGCACTGGGGGTCCACAAGACTGTATTAGGGTCCCATCCTGCTAGGGCAGGGGTGGACAATCATTTCTGCTGGGGGGCCACTTCATGAACTTTGGTTTGCAGTCAGGGGCCAGCTCTGTCCCCCCCCGGAAGGGGCGGCTCCTCAGGCAGAAGGGGCAGTTCCCTCTAGGTGCCGTGCGCCCTGGAGGGGGGAGGAGACTGCGCATTCTCCCGCCCTCAGGCCAATTGGTACCTGGGGACGGGGGAGTGCATGGAGTCTCTCACCTCCCCCACCTGTGCCCTGCCGGGGCATGCGGCACCTAGAGGAAACCTCCAGCTGTTTTGAACAGCTGGTGGTTCCCTCTAAGTGCTGTGCACCCCTGGTGCAGGGAGGAGACTCTGGGGCGGGGGAGTGTGCAAAGTCATTCACTGTTCAAAATGGCTGGTGGCTCCCTCATGCATTCTCCCGTCCCAGGTCTCGACTTGCCCACCCGTGTGCTAGGGGCTGTACACACTTAGAGGAATGGACCATGGCTTTGTGCAAAGGAGTTCATTAGTTTGAGGAAAAAAACAGATGGGAAATCAACCACAGGTGTGGGACACAGCAGTGACCAGTCCTCCTTTAGCCTGTACCCCATATGCTGGGGCTTAGGCTAGGAATCCACAAAGATCTCCTTGTGCAAAACCCTCCTGTCCCTACAATTGTGGAGAATCCAGGGACCAAGGTGGAGGAAAAGATTCTCGCTACCGTGGTTGTGCTAATGGAACGTGGACACATCCAGCTGCTGGAGGGGAAACGCACAACAGGAACTGGACTCAATGCCAGCAGGTCTTTGCAAATCAGTCTGGAGCAGGGTCTTCAGCAAACACTGCCGATAAACACTAGGATTAAGGAAACTCATCTACCATAATCCATCATTCTGGGTCAGCGGAATCTCCGGGCTGTGAGAACCAGCTGCTAAGGATTCTCCCTTCCCGTTCTGAGGCGGGCTCCTGGTCTTGCCAAATAAACACAGCGTTCCCGGTTTATTTTATCAGGTGTGCAGGATGGGGCACCCTTATCGTGCAAACCAAAACACAGGAACACAAGGCTGCATTTGGAGCGAAAGAACAGCTTCTCACGCACCCTGGGAAAGCCAGGTTGGCAGGAACTGGCAGGAAAGACAGAGTGGTAGTTTAGAAAAGGCGTGAAAGGCCCCATCTAATGGTTTGTCTGACAAGAAATGAAATCTTGTGATTATTGCTGTAACTTACCAACTAAGATTGGGACCACATTGTGCAAGGCGCTGTACACGCATGGAGTGAGCGACTCCCCCTGCTTACAATCTAAACAGACAGAGCAGTCGGCAAGTGGGAGAAAGGCAGATTATTATTCCCACATGACAGATGCAAGCCCTCCTGTTTCGGAGGCAGATCTACCTTGCGTCCAGACACAGCGCTCTACTCCTCCGATGCCGTCACACTGCCCTCTGGGTGCCTATCCTGCAGTCGGCACAATTTCCTGAAGTGGTGGCTGATAGGAATTTTCATAAGCCCTTCTGGGAGCCCAAAAGAATTGTAGAGGAAATCGAATTTCTTAACTCTCTGGGAAGCTCGGCCATTTCTGGAGCTTAATTCTCAGCCCCGGGGCCTGGCTTTCCCCTTTGTTTTCCTCTTCAAGCGTCTGTATGAAGATGAGGAAAATAAACCTGGTCTCCCTGTGGCCCAGACTCTTGTCTTGTCGGAATATGCCTTCTCAGTCTTAGAGTCTGCTCAGGCTTTTCCATGGGGCTTATCACCTCGGACAGCAAGTTCTCTGATGCTGAAAAGGTTCCTGATTCCATGATTGCAAATCAGTGGGGGAATTTCTGCTAGCCCTGCTGCATGGTGCGTTGGCTTCCCCCTCACGGTGTTTTAGCAGTGCTTAGCTGAAAAGAAGCCCATCCAAAACAAAAGAACCCTACACCCAACACTAAGCCTTGAAAATTGATTCAAGTTTTCTTCCATTTCAGCAATGTTTTAAGGGACATAAACCTCTGAAAAAACTGGGGCTAAACAAGAGAATGCCCCAAAATTAAAAAAAATTATAACTTGAGCCATTATGTGCAGAGACCGCGTCTCTTAGGGTGCATCTATACTGCACTGGAGCGCGAAATAAGAGACACAATTTGAGCTACGCAAATTGCATAGCCTATTTTGAAATAGCTTATTTTGTAATTTGGCACTGTCTATGCAGTGCCAAATTTTGAAATAACCCACTATTCTGAAACACCCCTTATTCCTTGTGGAACGAGGTTCACAGGGATGTCGGAATAATGGGCTTGCTGTGAAAATGCAGGATAACTATTTTGGGAGACTCTGATATCCCGAAATAGCATTGCAGCGTAGACGTAGCCTTATATGTGTGCACAGCCCCTTGCACAAGGAATCCCCAGATTTCCTTGTGGGGCCCTCCGAGAACAGAAAAGAATCTACCATTTAAATGTAGCAATAAAGGCCATGGGAACTCCCAAACCACCTCACCAGATGCACACACAACACAGAGCAGAACTGCTTGCAGGAGCTGACTGCATACCATTCAGTGACAGACCAGGGGCGAAGTCTTGCTCCCTCTGACGTTTTGTCGTCAACTTTAGTGGAAGCCACACCTCTCCAGATTCACTAGCTAGCTGGTGGTTTAACAAGGACAGACTGAATCACGTTGCCTTTTCCACAAAGGAGCGGTGTACAAATGAGAAACAGCACAAGTCCAAAACACTACCCCACAAGAGGCCCCACTTTATACTTCCCCATTGGACAAAGCCTCCTTTATTATTTTTTCTTGCCCTCCCCTGGTTCTCTCTGCTCTTTGTCAGATGCAACTCAATAACCAATCTCATCACAGGGACCGGACCATTTGGTGGAGCGGATATTAAACAGAGTCCAGATCTTAAAAATCAAGGCCCGACTCGAGAGCGCTTTCCTGGTTCCAACTGAGTGGAGCATGAAAGTCACATGATAGAGGCAGGGCCAAATGTCATCTCTGGTACAGGGATGTGAATGGGAGACTTTTTATAAATACATTAGATGCAAGAGGAAGACCAAGGACAGGGTAGGCCCACTGGTCAGTGAGGAGGGAGAAACAGTAACAGGAAACTTGGAAATGGCAGAGATGCTTAATGATTTCTTTGTTTCGGTCTTCACTGAGAAGTCTGCAGGAATACCTAACATAGGGAATGCTAGTGGGAAGGGGGGAGGTTTAGAAGATAAAATAAAAAAAGAACTAGTTAAAAATCACCTAGAAAAGTTAGATGCCTGCAAGTCACCAGGGCCTGATGAAATGCATCCTAGAATACTCAAGGAGCTGATAGAGGAAGTATCTGAGCCTCTAGCTATCATCTTTGGAAAATCATGGGAGACAGGAGAGATTCCAGAAGACTGGAAAAGGGCAAATATAGTGTCCATTTATAAAAAGGGAAACAAGAACAATCCAGGAAACTACAGACCAGTTAGTTTCACTTCTGTGCCAGGGAAGATAATGGAACAAGTAATTAAGGAAATCATCTGTAAA
>JANRFK010003894.1:8492884-8521453 GCA_030068395.1 Apalone spinifera | reverse complement strand
CTAGATGGACCTTTGGTCTGACCCAGTATGGCCGTTCTTATGTTCTTATGTAGACAAGGCCTAAGATGCTTCTCCTACGCGAGTGAAAGAGACACATGGATGAACAGAAAGGGCAACATATACTGAAAATAGACAGGCATGGCCCCCCGGGGTATTTTTAGCTCTTTGATCAACAGCCCTTATGGTCTGATCCACCCAGGTGCCAAACAAGCATTGAAGCTGCCCATAGCCTTGCAGGACTCAATCCTTGCTGGAAAGACCCTGGTTGTATCCAAACCCTCACACTCTCCATGTTCCCTGTAGGCTGAGCACTTGGGCAGCCACTCAGAAGAGATTCAGGTAGCGCCCAGATGATTAGCAGAGCACCCACAGCTGCCCGCATGTATTTCTAAGGGTGGTGCACATCTGCCCTTGCCTTGGTGCACAGAACAAAATTTAAACTGCACACAGGTGGAAAAAATTAGAGGGAACGCGGCCCACCCTAGTAGTATCTGTGCTGGAACCAACCTGCTGGAGAGAGACACACGTGTGACAAGCAAGGCATGGAGAGACACTCACGGCACTACATTTCAACCTAGCCATTGGGGAAAAGGGAGCCAGGCTATAGGGGTTTGCATCCAAAGAGTGTGAAATCAGCTGATCTGATACAGAACCAGGTGAGACTCAGTGGTTTTGATCAAGTTTCCCTTTGAGAGGTCAGACGTGAACCCCAATCTCAGAGCCACATCTGGGAAGTACAATCCACGGAGGCTGAAGCCAGCCAAACCAGGCAGAGTGCTGCAGGCAGAGAGTTGCTGAGCTTCACACAGCTCTGGCTAAACCAGCAGCCCTGCATCCAATCAGGACCCGATGGGACATGGAGCCAGACAGACCCCCAATGAGAGCTCCACGGCTAGCAATGTAGGGAGAGATTCTGGCGAGTTGCCAGACTCCACAAGCACCTCCTGCTTGGAGGGGCGCGTGGAGAAGAAAAGCAGAGTGGGCGGGTGGGGGTAAAGCCCAAGAGGCCGGTCTCTTAATGCTTCCCTCTTATCATGCAGGCATATTTAATAGTCGTTTCTAAAGAGATCGGGAGGGAGGGAGACAATAAACCAGCTTTAAACACATCACCTTTTAACATTCTTCAAGCATCAACCTTTTGACCCAACATTGTTAGAACATCCCCCTCTCCCCCGTCCAGTGGTCTCCCAAAGGAATCCGCCGTCTGTACCATGCGAAGACAGCTCTCTGCTCCGCCTGCCATTTGAGGGACTTCCATTCATTCTCTGAGCCACGGACCAGATGGGTGGCTAAATAAACAGAAAGACACCTGCTGCACGCAACCGTGTTTATGCCCTTTTGGGCTTGTGTTTGGAGGTGTTCGGGGATATTTTGGGAGGTGGGGCTGTGAGTTAAATCTACACAGGCTAAAAAAATACCAGTGCAAAATATTCCAGAAGCGGGACAATTTTATGCTCGACAAGACGGCACAATTAATCCTTCATTTAAGCCTGGATATGTCAAATATTTCTTCTCTGGCAAGGTATTAGAAATACATTTGCTTAGATGTGCAGAGTAGAGACCAGAGGACAGAATTCTACAGTTTACACTCTGACCTTGGATGTGCAAAGGTTTCAAAACCATAATCTGTGGGCAAACATGATGTGCATCCACACAGCAAGGTAAAACTATGGCTTCCTCGGTACACATCTAAGGCAATACCCAAACCCAACTGAAGACAATGGAAAGACTGCCCCCAACATTGATCTGAATGAGCTTTGGATCAGGCCCTTTGTGTAAAATCTGTGGGATTTTACAGTTGTCACGGCACCCATCACAGCCTCACCCATCACAGCCTCACTCCTTCATGCCCTGGGGAGTGGCTCCATCGCACAAAGGGCAGGGCTATGTACACACAGGTTAACAATCCTGGGGCTGAGTCCCCAAGAAGCACCAGCATCGGTCTATTGAGATGCGCCAGCTATGCCACTCAGGTAATGGAGGCAGGTAAAAGAGTTCAGGGGAAATCCAGCGGGGGTCGATTTATTGTGTCTAGTACAGAGATGATAAATCAACCGCCAAGCACTCTCCCATTGACTTCAGTACTCCACAAAAATGAGAAGAGTAGGCGGAGTCAACAGGAGAACATCAGCTATCGACTTACCATGGTAAGCAAACCTACATCGACTTCAGCTACGTTATTCAGGTAGTTGAAGTCATGTAATTTAGGTTGACGGCCCATGGAAGTCTAGATAAGGCCTAACAAAGCACTGTAGGCAGTGTCCCCAGCTACATCAGAGTTGCATCTGGCTACCTAAATGGCATATGGCGCCTACACACCCATGAACCCAGCTCCACACCAGGCTGTGTGCCAATGACAGACCGAGAACAGCTAGTGCTAGCAACTTCTTCAGAACATGTACAAAATGTGCGAGAACAATTGAAACACCAGGGGGCAAAATGATGAGAAAAGCTGATTTGGAAATGGACTCAATTTGGCTCGACAGAGAAATCTGGAAAATTCGGGCCGGCACTAAAATGCCTTTGTCTCCACTGTAAAATAAATAGTAAGCAGAAGCAGAGCTGGGACCCAGCTCCTAAAGGCCCTCACCATTTGTGCACAGTCTGCAATAGGATTCCCCTTCACGCTCACTGAGCAACCTACAGTGAAGTGAGGGCTAACAGGAAAGTACAGGAGCTCTGTGCTGGGTAACACGCGGCCCTGTCCTTTATCGTAAGAGTTCTCAACCTTTCTCTTGAAAAACGCCATGGCCCAGCTGGGCCAAAACAACCGTTTTTCTAAATATAACAGCCAGGGCCAGGATTAGGGGGTAGCAAGCAGGGTAACTGCCTGGGGTCGCACACCACAGGGGCCCCCCAAAGCAAGTTGTTCAGGCTTTAGCCCTGGGTGGCAGCATGAGGGGCTTCAACAGCAGCTCACAGTCCCCCAGGCCCTCAGTAGAGAACTGCTGCTTTATCCAATGGTGCTCTCTCTTTTAAAGACCCAGGAACCCAGACTCTCTCAGTGTGTGTGTGTGTGTGTGGGGGGAAGGAATCAAAATGATGGCACCAGTTCCATCACAACCACAGAAAGAAAAGAAAGATGCTGCTCATGTCTAAAAGAGGTGAGGGGCTTACCGTCTTCATGGCCTTCCCTGTTCCTCCGCCGGTGTCTCTCTCGCCTGTGGCTAACGACCGACTCCGTTCCCGTTTCGTTGTCCAGTCCATCTCGGCTGCTGGCAGCATTTGGGCTGTGAGAAAAGGGGGCAGAAGACAGTCTGGGTCATTAAACCAATCTGCAGATGCACCGAGTGTCCAGGAAGGGTGCTGCCTTTGCAGCCCCACAGAACGAACACAGACGACAGGTACAGCACTGACAGCAGCAATGCACGTGTAAACCACACACCTGCGAGGGTGGGGCACCGAGACCACTTCCAGAGAGAACAGTGAGTCGGCTCGACAGCCTGAGTTACCAGTCAGCTGGCTTTTAGCTAATGCAGTAGAGCGGGGTGGGGAATCTAAGGCTGGATCTGGTCCCTGGCTTGCCTGGATCCGGTCCCCAAAGCTCAGAGCTCCCCCACCCCAGCCTCGGGGAACCCATGCTGGCACTCCAGCCCCATGCCTCCCTCCCCCACGGACACTCCGACTGTCTGTAATTGTGACCAATAGGAGCATCAGCAGATGGTGCCTGGGAGCACTGGGGTACAAGAAGCAATGTGCGTCCCTGGGGAGCTGGGCCAGATAAACGCCCCCTCCCTCGCCCAGACTTTGCACTCCCACCCCGCTCCTGCACCCCCCCTTCTGCCCAGTCCTCCACTCCTAGGCTGCTCCTGTACCCTCTCTCCTTCCCAGACCTGCTTCCTGGTAGCCCTCTCCCACACACTGAACCTGTCATTTTTGACCCACCCCAGAGCCTATGGGGGCTCACAAAATCTACTAGCCCAGCCCTGCCCCCGGCTCTGGAGTGTGAGGGAAATGTGGGGGAATGTCTTTGTGCTTCTCAGTCAGGAGCCACGTCAGTGAGGTGAGTCATGGGTTTTGGGGTGGGGTCTGCTTTTCACCTTTGTGCAGCCCCCGACTGATTTTTCTGTGCGTTGGCAGCCCCGACCCAAAAAGGGTTCCCCACCCCCACAGCAGAGGCTCATGCACTAAGCCAGAGAGATCCTCGGTTCAGTTCCACTCATCAGTGTTACACATTGGGATGTGAAAGGTTAACCAGTAAGCATCACCCTTAATAGGGTTCCATTAACCGTTAACCAGTGATGGGTGAAGCAAGTTGGCAGAGGCTGCTCCAGCCCTGCAGGGGCCCCACCGTGGACAGGGGTGGCTCCAGCTTCCAGAGCAGCCTCTGTCCACGGGGAGCCCAGGTACCTCACAGGAAGGGATGGCTCTGGCCAGGCTGGAGGAGCCCCTCCCTGCAGCCCGATGGGGGGATTCCAGCCCGACCTCAGCAGGTAGGGGGGCCTCTTCAGTACAGGGGCTGTAGCAGGGCCCCCCGCCCACAAGCCCTTTAATCAGTTAACCAGTTAAATGTAACGTTTAAACGATTAACCAATTAAACAGGATGCTACATCCCTAGTTATGCAAGCTTCCCCACAGACTACCCCCCCAGGACACCTCGGTGCTGAGCTAGAGGCCGAGGAGACAGATCGGTCGCCCTGCCTTGGGAATGCACAGAAAGCATCAGCTTCCCATTGAACAAAGCCCGTCTCAGACCCTCTAGCCCAGACTGCTGCTGTGGTCCCAAGGGTCTAACAACCGTGCTGTTGTAAGAAGAAAGGGGAGTGTTTCCATGCGGCTTTCAGCATATGTGGGGCCTGTTTTGGAGAGGCAAGCGGGATGGCAACTCTGACTGGTCACACATCCACACAGGAGTTGGAAAGTATAGTCCGCTTTAGCAGAGAACCATGCTGGGAGCATAAACATCACAAACGCACCCTCAGCCTGCCTAACTCAGGGGAGAGCACACCGCACAGACTCTTAAAAAAAAAGGGCCATTTGTTCTCACACCCATTTCTATCCGGAAACACACACCTAATGTGCCCCAAGATTCTCTGAAAATCAAGGATCCAAAAGAGACATTCCCTGGGATGTCTGAGCCACTCGGGTAATGCCGACAGTCGAGCAGTGTGTTTCTCCACAGAAGCAGCCAGCAGGGATCACTCGGAAAGAAGTGAGACACACCCGCTGTCTCTCTCACATACCCCTGGGGTAGCCCTTCCATTGGGGTCGCATTGTGGCAAAGCAGACACCTCCCGTCCGCTGCACCCTGTCCGTGCTCACCATACTGAGAGCTCGTTCCCACTCTGCGGGTCCCAAGCCTTTACGACAACGCCACATTCTGAATTAGCAGCTTGCTGGGAGCCGAGGGGCATAAACCAGAACGACACGCAGCCCCCTTTAGGGCAGACCTGCAGCCATGAATCCCAGAACTCATTGCTGAGATCACAGCCATTAAAATATGGAGGAAGCAGCCTAAAGCATGCTGGGACTCGCAGTCATTCCAGGCTGCACTGTCCCATTAGAGCAGAGGCTGGTTGCCTGACAACACCATATCACTCCACAGCCGATCTAGGGTTTTCAACTCTGACTGAAGCTATTCCAGGAGATTTTCTCTTCCTCCCCCCCCCCACCCAACATGACATAACGCCATTTTCTTAAAATCGCCCGGATTTGCTTTCAGTAGTTGCCGGGAGATCGATGCCAATTCCAGGAGTCTCCAGGGCAACCCTACTCCAATCCCTGTGTTACCTCAGGTACCCTCATTAGAACTCAGTTGTACAGATTCCCTCCAAACCCTTGCGGAGCGTTGGCCCCAGCCACCGCACTGATTCACTTTCTGTTCCTCACTGCCGACTGACCCTAGACCTTCCTCCTTCCTCCACCAGTCCTCAGCCTGACCTCCCACCATCATGCCCTCCCTCTTCCGGGCTGGGTTGGGGCACGAGGCAGAGAGCAGGGGAGTTGGGTTCTGCTGGGTGAGCAACATCAAGAAGCAAGAGTGAAGAAGGGGCCGGTTGGGACTAGAGATGTTAAAACCAGTTGAATGTGAAAAACTTAGGCTACGACTACACTGTAGCCTTCTTCCGGAAAAGCTTATGCAAATCAAGAGCGGAGTGGAATATTGCCGCACTTCATTTGCATAATTAATTAGCAGTCGTTTTTGCACAAGAGGCTTTTGTGTAAAAGGAACTGTATAGACGGCTCCTTTTTGCGCAAAACCCCCTTCTTGCGCAAGAGCCGTTCTTCTTCATTTTTTCAGGGGATTTAACCATGCCAAAGTCCTGCCCTCCCAGTATCTCTGGACAGCTGAAAAGCCTTGCACGTCCCTCTTCTGGGACAGCGTCCCAGTAATTTGCCAGCACCTAGATTTTCAGTGGAAACGTTGGGATGTAAGTCATGGAAGAATTTGGCCTCTGAGATCTAAGGCTGCACTGCAAGAAGTAATGGCTCCCCACTCCCAGCCTTCAGGGGGCTGCTCCTCAGTCCAGCTATGCAAGGTCACCCATCACCCCAAGGTTAAATAGCGGAGCCCCCTGCAATGGTTGCTAGCCAGTAACTGGGGCTGCCCCACAGAGCACTGGGCACGTAACCCCATTTACGAGCAGGTCTCTGTTTCAAGACCACTGCTGAGGAAATGCGAAAGGGGAGCTAGTTGGAGCAGAGCAGAGGAGCTCCCCCCACACTTGCCCCCCGAACAGCATTAGCTTAAGTCCCAGAGATCAAACAGAACTTAAGTTACCCATGAGCAGAAACTCTATCTTGAGGAGACAAATTACCTCTAGCTCAAGGTGTAGCCTTTCCCTCAGAGACTTGCCCAAGCCACACGACATCTGTGGCCCAGTTGGAATTGTATCAAGTTCTTCAGAGTCTTGGGTGAGAGCCCTACTTGGCTGGTCTCCCCTTGGTTCCCTCAGATGGCTGCATTCATGTTTTAGGATGCTTTTCATAAAACACTAGAACTGGAAGGGACCTCAAGGGGTGATTGGGCCCAGTCCCTTGCCCTCACGGCATGACCAAGCACCTTCTAGATCAAGGCTACTCAACTTTGGAAGCCCCGGGGGCCACAATGATACTCATAGCACATGCCGAGGGCTGCAACTTAAGAGTGGTTGCGTATACATGCAAGTATATGCAAATAGCTTCTTTCACAGGCACAAATACAAAGATTAAGGCAAGACTATACAACACACAGGCTCCATTTAAGTCAGTTTTCTGGATATTAATAAAATGAAATATTTACCCAATTTCCACTCATATAACAGCGCTTTTAATGAGCAATGACAGTCCAGGAATTTAACTACTAAAACGCATATCAACAGGAGACTATTATATTGACTACTTTTTTGTTTTGGCTCCCACAAGTGGGCTGCATGTTGAGCCCTGCGTAAATCCAAACCGCATTGTGGACTGCAAACAAATGGACTGCAGGCCGCATGCAGCCCACGGGACGTGTGTCGAGTAGCCTTGTTCTAGATCATCCCTGATAGATGCCCATCTAACCTTCTCTTAAATTTCTCCAATGATGGAGATTCCACAACCCCCCTAAGCAATTTATTCCAGTGTTTAATCACCCTGATAGTTAGGAAGCTTTTCCTAATGTCCAACCTAAACATCCCTTCCTGCAATTTAAGCCCATTGCTTCTTGTCCTATTCTCAGAGGCCAAGGAGAACAATTTTTCTCCCTCCTCCTTGTAACACCCTTTTAGGTTCTTGAAAACTGCTCTCATGTCCCCTCCCTGTCTTTGCTTTTCCGGACTAAACAAACCCAATTCTTTCAATCTTCCCCCATAGGTCAAGTGTTCTAGACCTTCAATCATTTTGGTTGCTTATCTCTGGATTTCCCCCCGAAGGATTTCAAATGGAGCATCTTTGTTTCACCTATAGATAAAATAAGGCAGAAAAATAATTGCTAATTTTGGGAAGCCCATTTTTGACACCCTCCAATAGAGTCTGAATTCCTAACACTAGTAGCTCCCAACAGAAGATGGAGGCACCAGCACCACTGAAAATTAGGCCCTGCTGCAATATGTCTGAAGTTGAGCATGCAAGAATTGGGGCACGCAAACCCAGAGGGCATATTTTAAAATGTGGGCCCAAGCAACTTACCCAAGAGCTCAAAAAAGAGCCAGAAATAGTGCCCAGATCTCTCAAGTCCCAGGCCCTTGTTTGAACCACTAGAAAACACCATCATTGCTGCCAATTTTGTATGTGCCAAAGAATCTGGCAATATGAAATATTTGTCTTAGGGACCAAAAAATTGTTTCACAAATGTCACACTTATTATACCTCAGCAATTTATGCTCCAATACTAACTCATCCCAATCAGAGCCTGAATGGATTTCTCTAGTCTAATAGCAGTTCAAGAGAGGATAAACGGCATACAGAGAATGCAATACAAAGGATACTGTTAACGACTTTTAGGAAATGGCTCAATTGATTACAAGGGTTCTAACGGCAAAAGTGTTACATAACTATTGTAAATGATCAATGGAGCTGAACAGCATATGTAATAAGTGTAGAGAGGACTTAAGAGGGCTAAAAGCCAATTGTATGGGCATCTATTTAACACTGGTTTTCTCTTCGTCTTCTGGTGGTTTCTGTTTTATGTTCCATACTACAGCAAATTGGGAGTAAAACTATCAAATGAAAAACATTAATATTACTCAGCTACTCCGTAGCAGCTTCCGGCTGAGGTTCTCAGACATTTTGCAAATGCTAGTTCAGACCTATCATCCCCATGTGGGATAGAGAAGTATTAACCCCATTTTATAAATGGGAAAACTGAGGCAAAGTGAGGTTCTAAAGGTCTGAGGTCTGAGACAGTCAGGAACAGAACCCTGGAGTCTGGACTCCCTGCCTGTATTCCAATTGCACAACCATTCTTCCCCCAAACAGGAGAAAAGGCAACTGAAATCCCCAATCTGAACCCAGGTCCTCTCTCTGCAACCAAAGGGGGCTAAACAGAGAGGACAGATCCATCCAGGACAGGGTGACCATCTGTCCCATTTTACTGGGACAGACCCTTATTTAAGGTCTCCTCCCGGTGTCCCGACTTAAAAAAAAACAACAAAAACGGGCACATTGTCCCATATTTCCCCTGCAGGGCTTCAGCCGCTGAAGCCCCATGCACTTGCGGCTCCCCTCCCCTCCCCACTCTGCATGCTGCGGGGGTGAACTTCATCCCTGCAGTGGGGCAGGGAGCCACCGGCACTCAGAGCTTCAGCCACTAGAGCCCCAAGAGCTGGCAGCTCCTCTGCCCCTCCCCCCACGGGTTTGAAGCCCTGAGTGCTGGTGGCCCCCCCTACTGTGGGGCTGAAGTCCCAAGTGCCAGCAGCTCCCATCCCCCTCCATGGGGCTGAAGCTGCGTGTGCTGGCAGGCCCCCACTTGATGCCCCATATTCTGCATAGGGAAATATGGTCACCCTAATCCAGGATGGTCCCACGTCAGTGCTCTAAGGGGAAAGCAAAAACTCCTTAGTCCCTGACAATATGCTCAGCAAGGAAGGGAATTAGATTCCTAAATGAAATTTGGCCATCGGTTCAAGATCTGTATGCACCAAATATGCTCAGAGACGCAGCCTAACAGTTGGATACTTAGAAGAACAGAAAACGACATCCTTTAAATTTGCTCCTTGTACAGGGAGCTGTGTAGTACAGTGGATAAGGGATTGGCTTAGGAATCCAAACATCTGAGTTCTATTCCCACTCCTACCAGTATCTCCAGGGTAGCAATTTAATTGCTCTGTGCCTCTGTTTCTCAATGTGGGGATAGAAGATAACGTTCACCCAGCTGTGCACAGTGCTTTCAGATCAGGGGATGAAAGACAGCAATAATCTACAGCAGCACCTCTCAGATCTTGGCAGTTAGGCCACAGACTGGGACATACCTGAGAAGGAGACAAAAACAGTACCCGATTGATCAAAACACCCTGCTCTGCAAAAACAGGGCAGGACTTGAAGCTGGCCCTTGTCAGGCAGAAATTGCTCAAGTGACATATTGCTGTGGAAGGAATCCCCCAGCTTCTCATTAAGGTTGAAGAAACACAGAAGATGCCCTGTTGGCTTTGGCTCACACCTGTGCATCTCTATTGCTAGAATGAGTGGGGACACTTCTCTCACCCTGCACTTTCTGTGAGACTTGAGCGTGCTGCCAGGAGCTCTAAAAATAAAATTATTTGAGAGCTGAGGGGAAGGCTGGTGCCTGAGTTGCCCTCTGTTTCCATACTGAGAAACCCAGGACCACACCCCGCCTCACTCAGACCCACATGGGAATGACAAAGTGAGCCAGAACCCCCCCCCCCCAAGATCTCTATGGACTTTCCTCAGAGCAGAATTGAGGGGGGGGGGCCTACACTACAGACCGGGAGTCCAGCTGCCAAACTCCACAGTCCTGAGCAAGTGGGCCCCCGACACTGCTTTGCCAAGATGGTTTCCTCCTGAGCAACAGAGTCCTGCTCCTGTTGTCTTGTGTAATGCCAGCAGGTGGAACTGAACCTGGGACCTCTGGAGTTTAGCCCCTGAGTCTCTTCTGCATGAGCTAAAAGCCAGCTGGCTAGTAGCTAAGGCTGTAGAGAAGACACATTATTCTCTCTAAATGGTCTCAGTGCCTCTAGAGGGGACAGTGGCCCTCGCCCCAGGAGGTGTGGGGGTTACTGAGCAACAATCCCTACTGGGATGCTCATTCGGGTTCGGGAATGGGGTATTAACTGTTAACGTGACAGCTGTGTGGTGTGCCGTGAGGACCTGGCTGACACCAACCAGCTCCCTTCCCTTGGGACCGAAGCTGATGCACTGTGAGCATGGACCCCAGCCTAACAGCCCTGCCTCCCCCCACAAGCTTCCCTTCCCTATCCAGCACATAAACCCCGAAGCAGGACAGCAGGACAGCACTTGCTCAGGTCCCAGGGAACTTAATGGAACTCAAGTCACCCATAAGCAGAAGTGCTGTCCTGTTCAGGTCCCTTTATCTCTAGACAGAGGGAAGAGAAAAGAAAGGATTCCTCCCAGACCATAGCACCTTCCTTTGTCCCCACACAAAGACGGTCATTGGCAGGTTTTCCGGGCCTTCAATCAACCTCGCCAGCACCATCTAGTGAGCACAGGCTGTTTCCACTCATTGCTGCTCGGACACTCACAAAATACAGGACTATGTAGCACTTAGGTTTTCAGCTACACCAGACTAACACGGCTACATTTCGGACACTCACAGGCTGCCAGAGAAATCTCTCCCTTGGAACTCCCGGGCCGCTGGTTCTCTCTCTCGCTGTTGGGCTGTTAGCGTTATTGGCCGAGAGGGCTGTGCAAGACTCAGGCTGAGGCTATGCAAGGGCAGGGATCGCGGGCCGTGCCCTCCATGGGTCTAAATCAGTATTGCTCCCTCCAGCGACGTTACGGGGGGTGATGCCAGTTTGCACCCTCCGAGTGAAGGACCCCAGGTTGTTGTGCCGTGTTCCGGGCAAAGCTCCGAAGGGATCATTTTCTATCATATTTATACAGCCTCCCTCGATATCTGAGTGCCTCGCAATTTTTAGTGTGTTGCCGTTCCCCTCCCCCACCCCCAGGAAGCCAGGTAGGGGTATTCTTGTCATTTTACTGATGGGGAATTCAGGGCTTGCCTTCACTGCAGTATTACATCGGCACGGACACATTGACGCAGCTTGATGTATCTGATGAAGACATGCTGTGCCCACAGGATAGCCCTCTCCCATTGTCATAGCTACTCCACCTCAGCGAGAGGCCGAAGCTATGTTGGCAGGAAAGCATCTCTCACAGACAGCCTGGTGTGGACCAAAACAACAAAAAGTCCCGTGGCACCTTGGAGACGAATGGATTTATTAGGGCCGTGGTTCCCAACCTATTTTATACCGAGAACTGGCAAACTCATCAAAAAGTGTTGACAGACCAGCACTGAAATATTTGCATATTCATTATGGTCATTTTAAGAGCTCACATGTTATTTTAAATTGCGTCTGTATGTACACAATACACATCATTGTCACCAAGATTGTGGCTGCAAGTCACTGCTGTGGCAGGAATGTGGATAAAACAGCCGGGTGAAGTTTCTGTATCTGAAGCAGAAATGATGGGCATGATTAGCCACCCCGATCTTTGTAACTCAAGATGATCTCCAATGAATGTAGTTTGAGGAATGAAATCAGAGAGGAAGGTAAGAGTTCCGGATATCTGTGTGTTGTTTTGAGAGGAGAGGCTCAAAGGGCCATGCTTTCAATTAATGGGGCCTTATTCAGTTACCTTATTCAGCTCCTTCTGGGGCTGGGGCAGCCACTGTATGTGTGATGCTTGGCCCCACCAGCTGGGGCAGCCACTGTATGTGTGATGCTTGGCCCCACTGGCCGGGCTCATAGCGATCGCCAGAGCTGGAACTGGGGCCTCAGTAGGGACAGCCTCACCGCGATTCTGGCTCCAGCCACAGCACACCCAGCTACCAGCCGCCCCACTCACCCTGTTGCTCCGTGTGACGCAGAAGGGAATTCCCTGGAAACCCCAGGGGGCGGGACTAAATAAATGCTGAGGGCATGGCCTGGCAACATGTGGCAGCTTGTCAGACAGAGGTTCACAGCCTGCCACAGTTCACGGACTAGTGGTTTGGAACCGCTATATTAAGGTATAAGCTTTCATGAGTAAAACCCACTTCAATAGGCTCTAAGTTGATGTCACATACATCGCCCAAGAGAATGGCTTTTTCACACCCCTGAGCAATGTAAGTTACATTGACTTAAGTGATCATGTAGACAAGTCCGGAGGCTCGGAGAGACTAAGTGACTTGCCCAAAGTCACAGAGGAAGTCGGTGGCAGTGCAGGGAATTGCCAGGCCTCCTGAGTTGCCGGCTAGAGCTCTAACCACTGGACCATCCTCCCACCAGCTGAAATCAACAACACACAAAAGCAACATGTTATTTCTGCCTTCATGGAGCTGCTCATGTTGCCACAGAACCCTATTCAAATGGAATGAAAAGCATCAGAAAAATAGAACCTTATTGAATTCAGCCCAAAACAAATAAGGGTGTTGGAATGGGACAACCCTCCCTCCCCACACCTCACAAATGATTAGGGAGCCGGGGTGCTGCTAATTATTCTGACCAGTATTATCTCATTGTTGTGGCGCCCACCAACCCATCTGAGGACTTGTATTCACCTTATCTCATCTCAGACTGGGATTGTAAGCTCCGTGGTGCAGGGACTGTCCTTTTGTTCTGTGTCTGTACAGCACCTAGCACACAGGGAAACCCAGAAAAAAAGGAGGGAGAAGAGAAGCAACAGACATAGGCCCCCATGGTGGTCATGCTGAAACAAACACTTGTGAAAGGAACCTAGAATGCAGGTTACAGTTTGTAAGATTGGAGGTGGGGGAGGAGGAGTCCTGGAATGTAGGGAGGTTGAAAAAAGATCTGGAGGTCATGACAGATCACTAGTTGCCCGTGAGCTCCCAAGGAATGCTGTAGCTAACTGAGAGAATGCAAACCTCAGGTGTATAAGCAGGCGGATATCAAGTACGAGAGGGCAGAGAAGAGTTATGGCATTTGCAAGACCTTTCCTGGAATACTGTATCCCGTTCTTGTGTTCACTCTAAGAAAAATGTTGAAAAACCAGAAAGAGTCCAGAAGAGGGACAAGGTCTGGAACACGCCCCTTACTGCGAGCAGCTTCAAAAGCTCAGTCTATTTCATTGATCCAAGCGAAGGCTGGAGATGACTTTATTGCTGTCTAGTAGGGGTGTAAGAGTTTAACCAGCTAACCGATATACTGGTGCTTATCAGCTACCGTTAATGGTTAAATTCTGCGTGGGCCAGGAGCTGGCAGCCTGCAGCCCTGTGTAACTGATACAATTTTGATCAGTTACATGATATTTGTACACCTTTTTTACATGCCTATTGTTTACAAGTAGCTATGTGGGGCAGAGATGTCCGATAGCTGATGGCTCTTTAATCTAGCAGAAAGTGGCTAGAAGCGGTCTCTTATCAAATTCAGAACAGAAATATGGCACAGCCCTTTAGCAGTGAGCATGATTATCCACTGGGACAATTTACTGTGGGGTGTGTTAGGCTTTTCAACACTTGCAGGCTTTTGAAATCAAGGTGGGGTGTCTTTCTCCAAGATTGTTTTAGCTAAGCAGAAGTTTGGACCTGAGACAGAGGTCGCTGGGTGAGGTTTTCTGGCCTGTGCTAGGCAGGTGGTCAGAGAAGAGGATCAGATAAGTCTATGGACTATGAAATAGACCTAGGACTATGAAATAGAGTCAAGTGGAAAAAGAGGAACTGACATGGGTATCAAGGGGGAGGAATTTCTACCCTTGAAGAGGACTACTGGCCTGGGATGAAAGGGTAATCCCAAGTCAGCCGGCAAAGCGCGAGTGCAGAGATCTGTCAGTTAAAAGCAGTAAGCCGTGCACTCATGCGGCTGCTCACGAGCGATTCAAATGCTGCCCAGATGATTAGCAGATTCATTAGCAGAGCACCCACAGCTAGGTTGTGTTGCTATTGGTGGTGCACATCTGCACATCTGGGTGCACATTGAAAAATTTATTCCACACAATGCTGGGAAAAATTCCTCACAGGGATGCAAAAGATTAGAGGAAACATTGGTTACAGATTGTGACTGAACTGCCACACAACTGTCTCATGGTAATTCAGGGGAAGAATTCGGATAAAGCTAGGGGCTACCTCACACTGTGCCTTAAACCAATTCATCTACCAACTTCTAGCAAGCATACCACTTTGCCCCCCAGGCTCCTCTCCTCAGCGGCTGGCCAAAGTGCCTATGCTCTCCCTCTCTCCTGAGGCCAACCCCAGCAAGGACCTGCTCTCCCGACAGCAGGAGCAAGCAAGCGTACACAGCGATGGGCCACACACTCAACAACTCCCCTCGCCTCAGCTACTCCCACAGTCGCCTGCCCCACCACAGCCTCATTAGGCCATTGCTCCACTGGCCCAAGGAAACCAGACACTTGCATTGTTCCTCCACCCCCGAGTTCTCCACGGGGCTGTCTGTTCAAAACACAGCTGCAGCAAGTGTGCAGCTGCAGCAAGTCTTATATAGCAGGGAGAACACAAGCCTGGGAGCCACGGCACCTTGTGGTGCCTCAGTTTCTCCAGCTGCAAAATGGGGCTATCAGCCTCTGCCTCCCAGGGAAGCACGACGCCACATTGACTAAGTGCCAGGGGTTCAACTGGCGGCAGCAGGTGCAAGAGAAGAGCTGTGCTGAATAAAACAACATCCTTAAAACACCAGGGGAGAGCAGAGACAGGGAGTGCGGCACGAGCGACCCTGCGCCTGGTGTTGGAGGGGGTGGCTTGAAAGTCCCATTTAAACCCTCCGGAGCCCAGCCCACAGTTCTATATATAGGTCGGGAAGACAAAGAGCTTGTTATGCCCACAGGTCATGTGACTGCAACTGGGCAGGCTCCTCACCCATGCAGAGAGCACGTCTTGGCCACAAGAGGGCAGCACAGCCCGTGCAAGCACTGCAGGCCAGGCCACTATGCCCTGGGATTTCTTGTCCCCTTCAGCAGGCAGCTGGAAGCTTAGCCTCTTTAAGGGATGCAAAATCCCGTTTCGTTGGCTAACCATTTGTTTAACTGGTTAATGGATTAAAGGGGAGAGTAGGTTGCTCCAGCCTGTGTCCCCCCCCCAGGGTCCCCCGCACAACAGCAGGGGCTGCTCCAGCCCACCAGTTAACCTTAACTGGTAAGCCTCGCTCGTTAAGGGTGAGGCTTACCAGTTACCCGGTTAGACATTTGCATCCCTAGCCTCTTGCCCTCCTAACCCCCCCCCCAGGATAACGGGCTCTCCCAGGCAACAGACATCCCAGAAGGCAGGGGTGGGGGAAGGAGGCAGGAATGTGAAAACAGCTGGAAAGGAGACGGAGTTTCCCCTCTTTGAATACTGAGCCACTGGCTGGCCAGCACCGAGGCTCCGCTCCTCTCCCCTGCACCGGTACGTATTCAAGCCAGTATCGAACAGCCAGATACAAGGGGCCAGATAGGCAGAGCAGCAAATAGAACAGCTGCTGGCCCCTCTGCCCCAGGGGCTGCCTGCTATTGTGGCTTTGCAGCCCAAAGCCTGTCTAAGAAGCAAAGCAAAGACATGTTCCAGCATCCTACAATGAGCAGGGCGCATTGGGGCTGCCAGGCACAAGGAGAATAGTAATAGAGAGGTAGCCGTGTTAGTTTTTCCTTTTGTTTTAGCAAGATCAGACTATGTAGCATTTTAAAGACTAACAAGATGGTTTAATAGGTGATGAGCTTTCGTGGGCCAGACCTGATCTGAGGAAGTGGGTCTGGCCCATGAAAGCTTACCACTTATTAAACCATCTTGTTAGTCTTTAAAGTGCTACATAGGCACAAGGAGAAGCTGACTTGGCAGCCCAGATAATAAAAAGGGCAAACACAAGGGTTTCACACAGCAGGTTGTCCACTTGATCAGGCAGGACGGATCAATTCGGGGACAGAAACAGCGCTGAATTCTGAGCTGGATAACCCTGGGAGTGACTGCACTCGAGACTGACGGCTTCTGCTTTTCTGAAGGGAGGCAGTATTGTCTAGTGGTCAGAGCAAGGGGGACATGAGTCAGAACTCCTGGGCTCTGATCCCACTTCCAGGAAGTAGTGTGGTTTGGGGGTTAGAACGGTCTGGGAGTCCAGCACTTTGCTTTTTAGTTGTGATGCTAGTACTAACTTGACCTTGAGGAAACCATCACTTCACATTCCCATCCATTTAACTAGTCCAGCACATCTATGCACATCAGACATGACAGAGAAATCCACTCTATTGCCAAATGGTGAGGTCCAAGATTCGGATCCAGAGTCCAACGCCCCCCAAAGGATGAGTGCACAAGGAGGCAGTTCTAGGACTGGGGTTGGGAGTCAGAGTCACTGGATTACAGAGAAAGGAACCAACAGCAAAATTCAGAAACCAAATTCAAGACTGCGCAGGTCTGGGGTTTCAGTTCAGGACCAAATCTAAAATGATGAGGCAGAATTTCAGCTCTCCAGCACAGCTACTCTTTGGGGGAAATTCTTGCCATTCTCTGGAATCGAGCCGTACAAAATACCGTGGTCCGGATTACAACTGAGCCCCGTACATACAGCTGCAGGTAACAAGGCTGCTAGCCCACCAACGTACATTGCATTACACACAGGCGGAGTGACAGCATGGGGGGCGGGGAGCATTATTCCTTATGCAAATTGCTGCTCTTTATAATAATGCTCTGCTGCCTGTGTGTGCTACATAATTATATGGAACGCAGTAATAAACGGTTGTCATCTATATGCCACAAAAAGCATTTACATTCCTCCTCTTCTCTCCCACCAAGGTGGGTTCCGTAATGACAAACAATAGGATGTTAATGTCATTTGAATAATCAATTTTTTTCCTTTCCATCCCTCCTTTTATTCCCCAGCTCTAATGAGCACAGAGTTGTAAAAATAATAAATAAAAAGGTGGGAAGCACCAAACACAGGGTGCTGAGAGCCTGGGGGAAGGGAAGAGAGGAGGGGGAGGGAGGTGACGGGAAAGTCTTTTGCATCCCTTGATTAACAAGAATAGCATGGCCTTACTGAAATGAGGGAGGCCGCGAGTCTCCGATGCCACCTGTTCTCTCGATGGGAGGAGGGAGGTCCGTGTGGCTTTCAGTGCACTGGGAGCCCGTGTCAGAGTGAGAGCTTTCAGCCAGGACCAGCTGCAACAGGGAAAAAAAGGGAGAATTAGATACGCAGACAGGTTTCCATGCCCTGATTTGAGATATTCAGTGGCTCCCTTGAGAGCTACCTTATGAATGTCTAGATAGATCAGAATGGAGAGAGAACTGTTTAGCATCCTATTTGGATGGGTCTTTGCCCACCGTTCGCAAAAGCCAGATCACTTGGGGTCCAAATGGGAAACCAGAACAGGTAGAGATTCGTGCACAGCCCTTGTGAGACCCACAAACCTTCAGCAGACTCCAAGCAAGACAGACATCGGACCTTGCTGGGCAGGGTGAGAGGTCTGACAGGCCCCCGGGGCATCATTTGATTTCCCTAAGGAAATCTGCAGCTCTAAGGAGATCACCTGGACCGAACAAAAAGCTCTGGAATCCTTGCAGGTTTTCAGGGACTCTTGGGAAATGCAGGCACAGGAATGCACTGGGGGACTGCAGAACCTCCCATGTTCACACTGAAAATAAAATCACATGGCTCAAAATGCAAGGTGTTGCTCCGTCAGCTCCCAGGGCAGGAGCTTATGAGTGAGGTGCTGAGGACTAAGGGTTGGATTCCTGTTGTCTGCACGCCGCCATGGTTCGTAACACAGACACCCTAGGATAGTCCCGCTCCAATTCTACAGCTAGCTCTGCTTTCTATACAAAAATCCCCACCTTGAACACCTGTGAATTTGAAGATGCAGACCTGAAATCCTGAGTTCGGTCTGACTTTTGGGATTTAGGCCCATTTCCATGACCAATGCCAATGTTCCCTCCATAACCTTGTACCAGAGAGACACAAGGCCTCTTCTCAACAGTGCCAGAGGGAGAAACCAATTACAGTCCATTTAAACATCCAGAGGATTCCTGAAGATTCTGGGCTTGGATTTGTTTCCGCTTTGCAGGGTTTATGCTCCCTGAGTCAATAAGATCTCCACCCCTTCTACAAAACAATGTTTCTGTCAACAACTGCGTCCCAAACCCCTTTGATACAGACATCTGCATTCACAGAAGCTACTGGCAGGCGGCCAATCAGGGGAGTGGGGAAGGATGCAAAGGCCTCCACATACAACACTCCTGTGAAAATGGGTAATTGAAGAAAAGATACAACAATCCATCTTCTCACCGCAAGTAACAGGCAGCTCGATGCTGCCTGGTGCGTCCGAGGCGTGCCATGCATTATGTTCTCATTGCAAGGGACAATCACAAGGCTGCCACTTCTTATTTCAATGTCCTATCCACGGGACCAGCCATTAAGGAGGAAGCCTCGTGTTTATGGATAACAGGGATATTAGGTCCCTGCTATAAGTCGCCCGGGTATACATCCGTTCCACACTAAAGTCATTGATGCTTGTACGAAGTGATGCGTTATAAGTCCTCCCATTCCCCTCTCTTAAGTCACACCAAATAAACCCCAATTTGCGCAAATGGAAGTCAGCTGGGGGGAAAAAAATCCCAGCTTTAAGTGGTTTCACTGTATGTCCAAGTTTTTTGAAACGCATCTTGGACTTATAGCGAGGATGGCCTGTACATGAAAGACGCATTCGGTCCAGGCTGCTCCACCAAATTCAGTGGAGAAAAGTCCCATGGGTCTTCATGCATGCAGAATCGGGTCCTTTAAGAGTAAGCCAATCGGGTGACAGGCACTAGAGCTAAAGGAATGGGTTCCCCTGTTTTTCCTGGTCCTACCTCAGAGGCTTATGCTGATAACACTAGAGGATCTATGAAGATGGTTGGAGACTGATACTAACCAATACTTACTGCCTTGCATCTATCTACATTTCCATGGTCTCCAAGTGTTCAAGGCAAATGTCTTTCCATCTATTCCCTTGTCCCTCTTCCAGGATGGTTTTTTGTTTGTTTGTTTTTGGGTAGAGCCAGGTGAAGATAATGCTACTTATAGTTTGCTAGCAGTGGAGAAAGCTTCATCCTGGCTCTGCTGGGGATTCGGTGCAGCCTTAAGCCAGTCATGTCACTCTTCTGTGCCTCAGTTTCCCCGCATCAGCAAACAAGGCTGCTATGAGATTCACTTAATTCATCAATGTTTGTCAATTGATTTGTGGCCCTTGGGTAGGAGGTGCCATAGTTGGGTTAGAATCAAACTAGAAGCAGTTTGGACCCAGTTTCTATTTCCAAACTAAGTCCTCAGAGGGGTGGCCATGTTAGCCTGTAACTTTAAAAACAACCAGAGGTCCTGTGGCACCTTAGAGATTCACAAAAAATATAGAGGATCATGAGCTTTCGCGGGTAAAACCCATGAAACCCACTTCAACAGGAACACTTATTGCTTTTAAACAAATTCCTGACATTTGACATTTTCACAGTAACGGGTCCAGTTTTGCTCCAACTTTATTTCCAACAGAAAGGGGCAAAAGCAGGAGCAATATTTTTGTTATATTATACAGTAACAAAGATTGTAAATATGTATTAGATCTATGTATTAATTATTACTACTGTAGGAAAATCTGCCCTTTGTCCCACGCTATCCCAGCCTCTATAGGTGAGCTAGAGAATGCAGAGGCAAAAAGCCTTGAAAACTTCTTTCTTTTTTGTTCACAGTGAAATGGTGCAAACTCCTCCTGTTGCAGGCTTGTATTTATATTGGGCTCCCGCTTTGAGGCCCGAAAGGAGGCGATCAGAACCCTGTTGTGCTCGGCCCTGTACGCACACACACAGCAAGAGACAGCCTCTTACTCCAAAGAACTTCCAGGCTACAGAGACAGCCCACAGAATGGGAGACAGTCAATTTGAAGAGCATCTTGGAAAAATGGGAAATTGAGGCACAGGGCAATGAGGTGACTTGTCAGAGTGAGGCAGAAACAGGAGATAAACCAGGATCTCCCGTCCTGCCCAATGCCTTGACTGAGAGGGGCATCTTACAGCCTCGTTCCATCATGACTGGTTTCTCTAGTGACAGGGAAGTCTGATTAACCTGAAATGGCACCGTGCCCATTTATTTCACATGGGCCACTTACCACATGAGAGGCTGACAATTTCTGGCCACAACTTCTACTTGAGCGAGTCACCTAGAGGTGAAAGAGCCCATATCCGATTACCAATCCCCTAAACCAGCTAAATCCCCTTGCTCGAGTCCCTTCACACAGCACGATTAAGAAGCCTTTTAATTAAGTAGCTGCACTAATACCAACTCAGATTACCACCTCTCCCTGAGAGACTAACGTCTCCGTTTCTCTCCATTTGTAACGGTATGTAAAAGCGAAACATAACGTAAACGGCCTTGCCCGGAACTGGTTAATTTATCAAGTCTAATCCTAATACAATTCTTAAATTAATACAGTGCAAAGAGGGGCCGGGGGAGGAAAACAAGTAGCCCTGGAACGCACCATCCCAACGGGGACTTGAACATAGAAACAAGCAAGCAAGAGACAGATGGACACAAAAAGGAACAGTGTGAATACAAAACAGTTCTCCAGAGCCAGCTATATTCCTCATCAGATTCATACATCACCCAGAGCGGGTGCGCCAGGGGAAAATATGAAAGCGACACCCAGTACGCGCAGTCCAAATCACATGCCGGCTGGAATCGACTGGTTTAGTGCCCTGAAGGCATGACACCATGATGGAGATGTGGGTGCATCTCTGAGCAAGGCCCGTCCCTCGGGGAATCTCTCGGCAGGCAAGAACAAATCATGCACCAAATCAAGGACTAAGAAATAAGACAGCAAAAAGAAATCAGATGTAGATGTGGGATCTGACCACTCTTCATGCCTCGCCCCCCTCCCAAATCCGACCGAGGTACTCAAGCCAGTCTATGCCGTTTGCTTTGAAGTGGGGAGACACAAAACCTTGCCCAGCCTTGCTGCAGACCGGAACTCCTGCCCCGGTGACGTGCCAGCCGAAAACAAGGAGAATGAGATGAGCTGACTCTGGGACAAATCACTTCCCGGAATAAAGGAAGCGTGACACCGGTGGGACTGTCGGTTACCCAGCGACAATTGTGTCGACAAGGTAGCACAACGGCGTGGGGCGCTGCTGTCAGCTTTGCCGGAGGTTAGACACTAGCTCTATTTTAGGCACCGTGCACCTGGACTAGCACCTTCAAAGGGCCAAAGGGGTTACGCACCCATTTCCCATTGGCGTTCAATAGGATCCGAGTTCCCAGCTCCCTTAGTGGCTTGGATAGTCCCAGACCCGGTGGGTAGGTTGTGTTCTGCCCACACAGGAGACACAGAAACAAATCCACACCTACTTTTCTCAGCTAACTTCGCCTCTCTGTAACCCTGGGTGGTAGGAGGGAGATCATTTGCCTCATTTTACACGTGGGGAAACTGAGGCATGGTGCCTCAGTGGATTTGCCCCCGGTCACAGAGCTAGTCTGGCAAGATAGGATGGAACTGACGAGCTCCTGACTCCTGCACACTGACCATTAGACCACGTTGCCACCCATTAGAGGTGGAAGGGGACTAACAAAATAGCTCGTTCCATCCTTCCACCAAGGCAATGGATTGAGCCGAGCCTGCTGAACGTGACTGGAAATGCCGCCTGGACAAGCTCGTGCTACTGATTTACGGCATCTCCGCTGGGCACCTTGCAAACCCTTCAAGGAAAATCTTTAGGATGTCAGTTGTCAAGGGAAAGTCAATTCCCATGAGAGCACAGAGAAGGGCCAACAGAAGGCAGCCCCGTTCCTCAATCAGGGCAGGATGGGAACAGGACGCAAGAGACTTTGCGTGCTCCCCACCCCCTGCCACAGGCACGCAGCAGCTAGAGAGAAATGCGGCTGTTTTAAAACAACCGGCGTGTCTCTCTTGCCGCCACATGCTCTTGCGGGGGCAAGGAGACTTCATGCATTCCCCCGCCCCCAGACCCTGATTGGGGGAGTGGCAGGGCAGCCGCGGGCCGGATCCGACCTGTGGAGGGCCCTTTGCCCACCCCGATCTAGCGTCTAGAGCACCGAGCTGAGAACCAGAATGCCTGGATTCTAGTCCAAGCTCTGCCACGGATTTGCTGAGACACACTGGACAAGTGACTTACTCTGGGGGACACCAGGTATGTCCTCAGGATTTAGGGGGCCCTACGCAGGACTATTAAACTGGTGCCCCTATCCCCGACTGCAGTGAGGGTGCAAGAGATTTTCTTTAAAGATGTGATTTTATAATCTGCAGCAACACACTAAGGGATCCAGGCTGGCGGGGGGAGAAGCGGAGGGGCCCGGGCTGGCGGGGGCAGGGAAGGGAGAAGGGCCCCGGGCTGTCACGGCCACAGCCCAGCCCTCCCCGGTGGCCGGGGTGCAGAGGAGAGCTGGGGTTGCCTACCCTCCCGCGAGAGGGGGGTTGGTGAGCACAACGAGCAGGGGGCAAATCCCCTAGTATTTTTTAAGCAAATTTTAAACTAAGATCCTGTCAACTAATGACAGAAACTGACAGGATGTACCTGCTACATAGCTACTGGAATGGCTCTTTCACAGGTCCGGCTAATAGCTCTGGCAGGCTTTTCCCTTTTAAGTTAACTAGATTCTCTCTGGAAGGAAGCTTATCTTGCTGCAGCAGCCAGGGAACAGGGATAGAAGTGGGTGGCTGGACATTAAGACCCAGCAGTGCCCCAAATTTTCAGGTGCCCTACACAGCTGCATACAGGCAAGGGCGACCCTGTGTGACACAATTTGTGTGTCAAACGAAGTGACCGCCACCTCCCTGGGTCTTGTGAAACCCAATGTTTGAGTGTGCTGAAATCCTTGTGCCAGGCTCAGTGAGAAGCATTTGGCTTGCTCAAGGGAAGGGCTTAGCCCTGCAACGCCAGGAGGCAAAATGCTGCTGTTTGTTGGGTTTGTAGGAAGATTGTGGATGGCCCAGCCTTGGGGAAGAGAAGGGAGGAAGTGAAACTCCGAGGACATTGGAAGTGTCAGGAAATCCCTCAAATCTGGCACCTGATAGGAACTGGGAGCAAGATAGTTTAAATGGGCTTCAGAAAAGCCCCCGCGGATCTGGGACCGGCTGGATAACCTGACGTTAGCAGAAAGGCCTTGGAGCAGTTTAGTCATTAAATCAAAATCATTTGTGGTCCAGATCAGCACCAGCTGACAGCAGGTAGGGCAGGCTCTGCCTTGCACTGAATCGATCATCCTTCGCTCCTAGGCAGCCAGGTGTGTGAGCACTGGAAATCAAGTGTCATTCCATAGTCTGATGGTTGAGAATTAATTAATGGGAAGAGGAGCAAGGAGCTTCAGGAAAATATTTGCTGCTGCAGGAAAGGAAGCTCACCCCAGAGAATCTGGATTAAGGTGAAGGCTCAGTCTAGCGGATGTTCCAAAGGGGTCAAATGGAGCAGAATCAGAAAGAAAAAAAAAAATCACACATCTACAGCACCTGGCTGGGGCTGTTCAATGATACATGTACAAAAATTAATAAAAATATGAACCGTGTAACGGATAGAAATTCGATCTGTTACACAGTTAATGCAGGGCTGCCAGTGATCAGTCCCATGGGGCTTCCTTCTGACTGCCGGTCCCCAGCCTCACAAAAGTTTCCCAGCAGCCCCATGCAGAGTTTAATCATTAATGGTAAGCGATAAACATCAGCTTATTGGTTAACCGATTGGTTAACCGATTGGTTAACACTAAGGGCATGTCTACACTAGGAAATGATTTCAAAATAACTACATTCGAAATAATAGCTCCCGAAATAATGATTTCGAAATCAGCGTTATTCCCCAAGGAAAGCAGGGGTACAGATTTCGAAAGAATCAGCCCGTTATTTCGAAATCATGGGCGTGGTAGGGTAGATGCGCTGCGTATTATTTAGAAATAAGGGGGGCTATTTCGAAATAACTCCCCAGTATAGACCAGGGCTAAGAAAACAGCTGCTGCCCCACTCCGTTTGGAGAGCTCTGTGTCATGCTAGCGAAAGGAGGAGGAATTCTGAAGCACTGTGGGAGCATTTACTCTGTTTGCTGCACCTGCACTCTGGGACTGAGCAAAGGGCTCGTGTCACGCACAGGGTGCAGGGAAGTCTGTTCTCTGACCTTCATAAAGCTCACTAACGTTTCATCATTTCTTCCAACAATGAACGGCGCCAGGCAGAGAGCTAAATATCTGATCAGCTTTGTTGGGAGATAAATCCCATCCCTTTCTCTTAGGGATCTAGAGCAGTGGTCCCCAACGTGGTGCCCACGGGCGCCATGGAGCCTGCTGGGCCATTTCTGTGCGCCCGCCGAATGAACGGGGCCGGCCCTGCCCTCGGGTGCACGGGCGGTGCCAGCCCCCTGGGCGCACAGCACATGGGCAGCGTCGGCCCCGGGCGTGCAGCACATGGGTGGCCCCGCCACCAGATGCTCAGTGCAAGTGCTGTGCCGGCCCCAGGCACGTGGCATATAGGTGGTGCCGGGCCCGGGGGCAGACCTGGCTGCGGGCGTGCGGCACAAGAGCAGGACCGGCTGCGGGTGTGCAGCACATGCGCAGTGCCGGCCCTGGGCACGCAGCGTTTGGGTGGCCCTCCCCCCAGATGTGCGGCGCAAGGGCTGTGCCAGCCCCGGGCGCACGGCCTATGGGTGGTGCCAGCCCCTGGGCGTGCAGCACAGGAGCGGCACCGGCCCCGGGCAAGCAGCACATGGGTGGTGGTGGCCCTGCCCCCGGGCGTGTGGCACATGGGCTGTTCCGGCCCCAGCGCACGGCATATGGGCAGCCCCACCCCTGGACGTGCGACACAAGAGCGGTGCTGCCGGCGGCCCCAGGAGTGTGGCGCATGGGTGGCGCCAGCACCGGGCACGCGCCATATGGGTGGCCCCGCCCCCCAGGTGATGTGTGGCCCCGCCCCCCCAGCAGCCCCAAAAGGTTGGGGACCACTGATCTAGAGGGTAGCGTAAAAGGATCCAGTCCTAGGCCATTTTGAAGAGAATGTGGTATTGTGTTTGGGGCATTGTAGGCGTCTCAAGATCTTTCCACAAAAGCGCAGTTGTTAACCCAAGTGTCCTGGCCTAATTCCAACTCTGATAATTACATTTTGCTCAGCAAATTCTCTCTGCAGTTTTGCATGGATACAGCATCCTGCATCATTTCCTGCCTTATGGGGCAGCTGTTCTGTGTGCGGTTAGACAGCGTTCCTATGGGCTGTGAAATAGCTGCGGTGTTCCACCCCAGAGAGAGCTGCATTTCAGTGGTGGCTAAAACAGACCCTAAGCATCTTGTGCCGATTTCACGAGGGGAAGGGAGAGGATTAATAAATATGTAGCCAATTATAATTGTTGCTTCGCTTTATGTTTAGTTAACTTAAAATCTGTTTCATGCAATCCTTACACGGCTAAGATCTCACACGAGCACCTGCTATTAAATCTTTGTTGAGAGACAGGGAAAGCTCGGCCTTTCTGTAAGAGCTATAGAAGGGACAGATTCTCTTCTCCCATCATTAATGCTGGAGTATCCCCACTGACTTCACAGAGTCACTTCTGATTTGCAGCAGCACAAGTGATCCTCAGTGACAGGCTCCAAGGGCGCAGGTTAATACAGTACTGCTTAGCAAGCGTCTAGCAAGCTATCCCATGTGGTCTTACGCAGATGGAAGCCTCGCCCGTCATGCTGTGTTCTAGACATCCGAAAAGGACCTCTGGAAGGGAGAATTCGGATCTCACACAACTGATTGATCCGGAGCATGTTTCTAATTAAGTCAACAGAGCTACTCCATTATGCCAGGGCAAATTTGGCCCATCGTGCAATTTTCTGGCCATGACCTGGTCTTTCACGCGTCAGCTCTTCTCTACGAAAGTACGGTGAATCAATTGTAACGTCCTTCCACCAATTAAAATGCACCAGGCAGCCAGAGGCGAAAGTGATTTAATTGATGGGCTAGAGGCAGCGATCAACGGGACGCCGACGCTTTACAGGGTTAAACCTGGATCCAATCAAACGCCTGGAGGGAGGCAGAGGTACCCCCCCGCACCAGCCAGCTATCCCGGCCTGAAAGCCTACTATGAGCACCAGGAAAAACCTAAAACTGGCTCAGGGTGGTACTTCAGGTGCACTGACTGAGGTGGGTCAGGTAGTGCAAACTGATCAGTATATCCTCAACTGACCACTCAAATGCACATAAGTCCTAAGGTTCCATTTGGAGTCAGAAATGAATCGCACATTGGTATGGGAATCCCACGGTGCTATTCCCAGCGAAGCCACTGACCTTCTGTGTGACCTTGAGCAAGTCACCTTATTGCCCCGTGCCTCGGTTTCCCCTTCCGCCCTTTGTCATGCTATTTAGACTATTAGACTCTTTAGGGCAGGGGCTCTCTTGCTAGGAGTTTGTACTGCGCCTAGCACAACATTGGCTACTGTAACACAAAGAACACCTGCCTCACAGCCAACGTTTCCTCTAATTTTTTCTGTGTGCAGAATAAATTTTATGTGCACCAAGGCCTGTGCAGATGTGCACCACCAATCGAAACACATGCTGCCCACTGTGGGAGGCAGTGGGTGCTCTGCTACTCAGCAGGGTGGCATTCAGTCTCTAACGGGCGGCCGCCCAAGCGCTCACAGCAGATCAACAGGACGCCGATGCTCCCGGAATTTCATGCCTAGCACAGGGCATGGGATGGAGGAAGTGATTTGTTAAGCGAGCCCACCACTGAGGACACCAGGCCACGAGGGCTGGTTGGGTGGCAGTGTTCTGCAGCACTATTTGCTATTTCCAAGTACACTTTACTCTGAATCAACAGATACTGACCTCGCTGGACTGAAAACCCAAACACGCCACTTCATTAGAAATCCTATTTAACTCTCTCAGCCTGGGCTCCCTGTGAGCTAGGCACTTGTGCGGCTGCTCAGGAGAGCTTCCAGCGCCCCCCAGCTGATGAGCAGAGTGCCCACTGCTGGGTTTTTGTTTCTACTGGTAGTGAACACGCACATGCCTTGGTATGCATAAAAAATTATTCCACACAAGGACGGAAAAGATTAGAGGGACCGTTGCTGTCATCTTTGCGGTGTGTAATGTGGGAGGTCTCGGTATCTCCCCCCCTTGAGGATAAAGAGGGAGGGCAATAATAGAGGACACACAAATACCTAATTAGGAAGAGCTGTTAGTCAGGATTTCTGCAGACAACATCATAACAAATCACATCTTGTGAGGGGCAGGCAGTTGTTATTTTGTGGGAAAGCATTACTCGATTGGCTGCCAAAGGCCAAGCCCCAGGAATGTGGCCCGTTCTCCCCAGGAGCAATGGCTCTCAACCAGAGGCTCACAGAGATCTGCCGGGGGTACATCAAACTCATCTCAATACTGGCCTAGTTTTACAAAGCCCAGTCAGTACAGACTTGTTTATGGTGCTCTGCGTACTAGACACAAAGGTAAGTACAATATTTCTATTCCCATTGATTTATGTTTAAATTACATGGTAAAATGAGGAAGGGAGCCGTTTTGCAGTACCAGTGGGCTGTGACATGGTTGTATTTTTAGGTCCGATTGTGTAAGCACGTCGATTTTGAGAGAGATGAACTTTGGGGGCGGGGGAGGGGAGCGGGTCCGCCAGACAAATCAGACACCTGATGGGTACAGGTTGAGAACCACTGCCCAGGAGCGTCGCCCGTGGGGACACTGATCCGGCAAAGGGATCCAACCATCCAGCTGGATGGAGTCCCATCCAAGGTACCAGGGACCAGCATTCCCTCTAAGCTGCACAGCAGCCCCGCCCTGCAGCTGATTAATCAACCCCGCCAGTCAGAGGCTCAGGGCTCCATGCAAGGAGCTGACAGAGACAAGGGACCCAGGATTTACTTTAGTGCCTGGAATGGGAGACTGCCCTAAGAAACCCAGGCTACTCCGCTAACTGCCATGATTCAACAGATAACGCGCGGCCCCCGACCCTGCAAACACTTATCACTGGGAGGTAGCGATTGACTATTTTGACTATTTGTCAAAAAGGCAAATAGGATGCTAGGAATTATTAAGAAAGGGATA
>JANRFK010003894.1:8457054-8477882 GCA_030068395.1 Apalone spinifera | reverse complement strand
CTCCGATCCTGCCAGGTGCCAATCCCTTGCCACTCATCCTACACATTGTCCTGCTCCCACAGAAGTCCATGGCACAGAAGGAGGCTTGCAGAGCCTGATTCGGCACTAGATAAATCATTGGGAGTTATGCCATTGATGCTCAGCACCTCACAGGACTGGGCCCTCTGTGTTTAACAACAACATCGAAATGCCCCCTTTGTGACAGTTCACGAACAGCCTACCTTGGCCAGCAGAAAAGACCGTCACCGGCATTTTTCATGAGCCCAATTAAAACAGAAAGTTTTTGACGTTTGTTTCTATTTTTTCAAGTACATCTTGATGTTTAAATCTTTGTAGACTGGTAGGATTTTTAGTCTTGCTTCATTTCCTTTCAATGAGCCGCAGCATTTCCCCGTCACATTCCAGTGCTACTAATCAAGAGCCCATTAGAAGGCTCAAAAAAATAAATCAAACATTAAGCTCAAAAAATTCACTCTCCCTTCAAGCAGCCCCTCTGGTGGTGAGGCTTCGCTTTAAGATAGGAATGTTAAATATCGGTTAATTGAATAGTTGAGTAACCTCATGAATTCTTATTGGTTAGTTGACTATTCTATAGTCCCTGGGGGCGGGGCTGGCAGCCAGCATGCTCCTGAGAAAGCCGCTGCCACTCCGCACTGCTGCCTTTGTATCAGAGAGAGCAGCATGGGGTGCCAGGTGGGAGCTGGTCCACAAGGGGAGCCAGTTTAAAAGACAGCTCCCCTTGTGGCCTGACTCCGCCTGCTGCCCCATGCTGATAGAGAGAGAGCAGCGCAGGGTGGCAGCAGCCCCTGTCCAGGGGACAGCTGAATTCCCGGGCCTGGAGTGAGCTGGAACTGAGCTGGGTTGCCTGCCTGCCCGGCTCCTAATACACTTTAAATGCAGAGCCACAGCGGGGCTAGGTCCTGGACTCATCGCAAGCCAGGACTGAGCCAGGCTCCTGGCCAGCCTGCTAAAAAATGTCCTGGCAAGTGGAGGGGAGGGGGGGCGAAATGCGTGTAGCCTAGAGCATTTACTGATAAGCTTTTGCTTATTGGTTAGTTGGTTAATCAACTACATTTTTACATCCCCAGTTTAAGAAAGGGGAAGGACGACTTTGGACTGGGAACTGGGTCGGGATACAGGAGAGCTGCATTCAAATCCCAGAGGCTCCTAGCGTCACACCAGGCAAGTCACTACATTGCTGTGCCTCAGTTCCCTACTTGTAAAGTAGGGGATAGCCATATCTTCCCCCAAGCTGTGCAACCACGTGGCTTCCCATGAAGCCCCAAGCAGGGGCTCAGGACTGTAGCAGGGTGAGAGAACCCTCACCAAACCATTGCTGCGGCAGAAGGGAGTCCATCCCCGCTGACCCCAGCTGGGAGCCACACAGGTAACCCTAGGCCCCCATCCTGCCCCCCCTTGAGCCGCACCTGCACCATAAGTCCTCATCCCATTCCAAAGCCCACACCCCCAGCCCAGAGCTCCTCCCCAAACTTGGAGCACCCCTCCTGCACTCCAAACTACTGGTGCCCAGTCCCACCCCAGAGCCCTTGCACCCCAACCCTCTGTCCCAGCCCTGAGCTCCTCAACCCCAACGCCATCCTAACACCCACACCCCCAGCCAGAGCCCTTCACACTCCTGCACCCAGAGCCATGCCACCCACAGGATGGTTTAAAGGCCCTGCACTTGGGGGAACCCTGCAGCAGCCACCTTAACCATCCTATAGAAAACACTTAAACTACCTGTAGTCTGGCAGCACCTTAGAGACTAAACTAACAAAACACATAGATGGTGTCATGAGCTTGTGTGAGCACAACCCACGTCTTCATGAATGGATGGTTCCCCATGTTAGCTGCGGGGCCAAGGGTGGCCTTGGGGAGTACTGGGGTAGGGCTGGCACAGCGAGGCAAGCAGGGGTCTGGTCCCCCCTGCACTCACCGCGGTGGCGAGTCTCGAGCAACCCAGCAGCCTGCTCTGCTGGCTCTGCCACCCATCTCCCAGCCCGCTGGGCTCCGCTTCAAGCCCAGCCCTGGCCCAAGCCACACAGGGCTCAGGGAGAGCGGGCCGGGGCCGGGACACTCTGCTTCCTGCCGCAGCACAGGGGATGTAACGCAGTAGCACACAGGCACCTCTGGCAGCAAGACTGAGGGCAAAGCAGCACAGCTGCAAATTCAGGGACAAGCGGGGTAAGCAGCACATAATCCAGCAAGCTGGCATTTCAGCATGACAGGGTGGTTGATGTCTCTTGCTATGGGGAAGAGATTTACTAGACCGTTAGCTCCCTCCCGTGCTTAAGCAAAAGAACGGGCCTCCAACCACGCAGTGTCTATTAACACGAGTTCAGGACCCACCAGTGTTCCCTGGAAGCGATGCACTGGGGCGGCCACCCAGAAGTGATTCAGGTGTCACTCAGCTAATTAGCGCACACTCACAGTTCCCAGAGCCAGCAGCGTGTGTTTCTACTGGTGGTGGTGCACATCCATGCATGCCGTAGTGCAAACAACAAAATTTATTCTATACATGGATGGAAAAAATTAGAGAGAACCTTGTTACCCACTCAGAGAGAAGAGCACCATCAGGCACTCATATGTCTACACTTCACACGTTACAGTGCTGCTGCCATAGCGCTGTGTAAAGGGCAGGGCAGTCACTTTCTATTGCTGGAGAAGAGCTCTCCCAGAGATAAAAAGACACCCCAAAGAAGGGATTGTAGCTTGTTCAGCCAGAGCACTGTCTATACAGGTGCTTTTCAATGCTAAAACTTTTATTGTTTTGAGGTGTGTTTTTTTCACACCCCTGAACCACTAAAGTTTTAGCACTGAAAGTGGCAGTGTAGACACAGCCTCAGACACCACAATGACGGACACAGTCCTGGAACCCAAATAGAACAGGGCCCCTGCATTATCCAGAGGTCTCCTGTCTGTCTCTAGCCTGACTGGATCATCAGCATTTAGTTAATGTTTGTTTTATTCTCCAATGCAAAAAAAAAAAAAAAAAAAAAAAAAAAAAAAAAAAAAAAAAAAAAAAAAAAAGCCCACGCTTGAAAAACAGGAACAGTTACTTTTTCTATGTAGCACAAACAGAGATTTTATGAAGGCAGATATTTAAAATGGTCCCTTCTTGCTTAGTTACTCCCTTGATTACTTGCTAGCATCAAGGATTTGTAACAACACACTTGTGGGGATAGTAGCTGAGCTTCTCAAAGCCATCTAAGGGATTTCGCTACCTAAATCCTCTAGTCTGCTTTGAAAAATTAGTCATCGAGGGCTTCAGGGCCACAAGGACGGAACACAAAGCAAACTGCATGGGCCCTATATAAACAGCTTTTTAAATAAATATTTCTCGGTGACAAAGTGCTGGCTTGTATTTTGCTTTTCCATGACTATTTAATGGGCATGGGAAAGGTGAACTGGTTACACAGTTAACCGGTAAGCATCACCCTAAAAATGGGTAATGCTTACCAGTTCTGGTTAACCAGTAACCAATGGGTGCTGGAGCAGCTCCCCACTTGCTATAGACAGGGGGGCTGCTCCAGCCCTACAGGGGACCCACTGCAGGCAGGAGCTCTTCTCGTCCCGAGCAACCCGTCTGTGGCAGGCACGGATGCCCCTCAGATAGGGGCTGCTCTGGCAAGGGCCGAGAGCCGGCAGCCAGCCCCACTGGAGGGTTAGTGGCTGCTCCAGCTGAGCTGAAGCAGTCCCCAGCCAGGATCCTGCTTAGTGGGTTAACCGGTTAACAGTTAGATCAGCCTAATGCTTAACCAGTTAACTGATTAATTGGGATTTGACATCCCGACTGTTTAAAGCCTGGGGAACATTCCCACTTTGGGCTGCAACCATTTTAACATTAGCCGTCCCCATTCAGTACAGCCTTTGAACGTACGTTTAAGGGTCAACCCCGGGTTAAATGCTCTACCCACGGGCCTTCCACTGCGGGTTACACCATGCCACCTGGGGCTCCTTTTCTGTTACAGCCACGTCTTCACGCCAACAGGCCCAGCCTCTTTCTGAGCAACCCAGGGAGGTTGTGAACGATGCAGAGACAGGTTTCCTCAGTTGCGTTTTTGGGAGACGACTAAGGTCCTGAAATACGCTAGGCCCCAGTACTCTCTTTGGGGCAGGAGAAGTATAAGTGGAGGCTGGATCCTCTACTGCTATAAAATTCAGCAGAGCTCAGCTGAAAGCAATGGAGCTAGGCTCATTTACACCAGCTAGAGATTTTGCCCCATACACTAGAAGGTTCAAAGTCAATCCCCACACAGCCAACTGCACTGAATGGCTCACGGCAATGGCTGGAGTATATGTCCCCTTGGCGTTACTGCTGGGTCCAGATGAACCTGCCTGCTTGGATTCTCCTCCTTAAAATAACCCTAGAGCAATTTGTTTGACTACTTATTGGCTGCGGGCAGTCCTGGAGACACTGGCTACTGGACTACTAGCCCCACAAACTGGAGTAACAAATGTCACTGAGCATGCTCGGTACAGGTTGTACTTCCCTAAATCGGGCCTCTCTGGTCCAGCCATAGCCATAGCCAGGGCCACAGAGCCCAGGAACAGGGAGGTCTGGCAGTGGGACAGGAGCATGAGGGGCTGACTCAGCTGGGAGACTCGTGTTGGGGGACGGGGGATGTGCTGGTGGAAGTGGTGGGGAGTTCTGGCACCAGTGGCCAAGGAGCTCCAGCCCCAGGCGACAGCCAGGGTAGCAGTCAAGGAGCTCCGGCCTTGATCCCGTTGTGGCCCTAGTGCCTGGGGAGCTCCATCCCCAGTGGCAGCCAGGGAACTCCGGCCCCGGCTCTGGCTACAGAGCCCTGGCTCTGGCTGCAAAGCTCCAGCCCAGGTGCTCCGCCCCCAGCAGCAGCTGGAGAGCCCCAGGAGACTGGGGGAGTAGTGGGCTGGGCTGGAGCCCTAGCCTGGGGGCAGCACAGGTCATGAGGGAAGAGACCTCCCCGGTCTGGCAAATCCCCTCATTTGGGACCAGTCAGCTCCCCAGGGTGCTGGACCAGGGAGGTCCAACCTGTAGTGAATCCTTAGCAATTCCTGTCAGACACACCTGTCACAGCCAAAGCGGCGCTTTTGCAGATTCAGACTAACACGGCTACCCCTCTGATACTGTCACAGCCAAGATCTGAACACCACGTTTGTTTGTGCCTTGTATTTAGACGCTCAGAATGGCGCAGAGGGGCAAATGGACGTCACACAAGTCCAACTTAAGCCCTTCTTTGGAGTCTTGCACAGAGCTTGTGTTGTCCTGGTGTGCAGGGGCGAGTGGTACAACCCACCCCTTCCAGATTTCAGTATTGAAGGGGCTTGGGACAACTGCTCCTTGTTATACAATCAGTATTAAATTACAGGCAGACTCTTATGCATTCATTAGCATTCTCATCTTCTGCTTGGTACCAATAGGAGGTTATCTGACCTCTCACAGAGGCTGAATAGTCTGAAAGAGGACAGTATACAGGCATTGGCTTGTTAGATCCTTTTTGCCATAAAAAGGAAAAGCCCCCAGAACTTAAGGCTCAGAAGAGCTCCTCTCTGGTAGTGAAAGGCACGTCGCAGTCAGCTGTCCCCTGAGAGTTACAAACTCACAGCCAATCGCAGCAACATCTTCCTAAAATGGTCTGACGAACATAAACATGGCACAGTTCTGGCCTCTAAACCACCAAGCCATTTCCCAGCTGGGCAGGAGGGTATCTTGCATGGTAAGCCTCAGGGAAGATTGGTTCTGTATCGCTGCCAAGGCGACCACAGTCCATTGGCAGAGCTGGATACAGGGCCGGACAAACCAGCTATGCAACGAGAGTCATTTTCAGCCTGGCTTCTCACTGCTCAATGCCGCCCTGAGAGCCAGTCACCCCTGCACAGGATGGCAAGCATCCTGGGGGGTTGCAGATAGATACAACATGCAGCAGATTGTAATTCATAGCTACAATTAGCCAGCTACAAAAGGGCCTTTGTATCACACTGATTAAGAGAAATAAGAATAGGAGAGCTGTGTGGATTGGGGGATGGGGAACTAGGTTGGGACTCAGGAGATCTGAGCTTTATTTCCAACTCTGCCACTGATGTGCTCTATATCTCTGGGAAAGTCACTTCACCCCCCTGCCTCTTTCCCCTCCTACCCTTTGCCTGACTTTGTCTCTTATTGTCTTAATAGACAATCTCCCATTGTGTGTACATGTGTATGCACTGTGCTTAGTACAATGGGGCCCAAATCTTGTCTGATGCCTCCAGGCATGACTATAAATTTGAGAGAGTTTGTGTGTCTGTCTCTGAGTCTGTTTGTTCAAGAAACACTAAGAGCTAGGACCACAGAATTTGGTATACAGCTTCCTCTTATCGTAACATAAAGCAAGGTCAGGGTTTGGTTGTGCCTGGACAATGGGATGTGCCTGGAATGGGACTGTTTCTCATAAAATAAAAAGGGAGGGATCTTCTAGCAGGGACAGTTATACTGTATAATGACCACAGGGGGCAGCAAAGTGCCAGAGATGGTGACTGGAACAGCTATAATCCCATTGCGACAGCAAGGGGCAGGGTGGGAAGAAATGGACAGCTATGTGCTATATGCTTGAGAGAGTTTGTCTGCTTGTGTGTCTGCCTATCTGTGCATCTGTCCATCCCCCAGCTGGCATCCCTTTTCTGGCTGTGCAAGCTGTAGCTTCAGCAGATGTAGACAGGCACTTCTCACCTGGCCCCAAGCTGCTGAGGTGACAGAGGTTGTCTTCTCCCCAGGGCACCCTGCACAGCGAAACCCTCCTCCCAGCCCCACTCCAGAGCAATGATTTAAATGAAGAAAAACAAAAAATATTTCAGTTAAGGACCTGAGAAATGACAGGTAAATCCCCTAGTACACATGTATTTAAATGAAAAAACAAAAAACAAAAACCCCACAACCCATCTTCTATATCAATAGCTATCACAGCAGGTTTAAAACTGCTCCCCTCCAAAAATCAGACAGACAGACTTACTCAACCGAACTCTACCTATCATAAGTCAAGTACAATGGACAAAAGGATGTACCTATTCTTTTGTTATGCCAGCACATTTCTCACTACACTTCACACTTTCCCTTCTATGAATTAGACAGTATTTACTCCATAGCTCTAGAATGCAAATTCTCTCAGATGCTTTCTTTAGAGCAGTGGTCCCCTAACTTTTTGGGTGGTGGGCGCCGGATAGGACTGCCTGGGGGTGGGGCCATGCATGCGCCGGGTGCCCGGGGCGGGGCCACGCATGCACCATGCTCCTGGGGGTGGCACTAGGCAGGCACACATAATGCCCCGGCAGGCACGATGGCATCCGCGAGCACCGCGTTGGGGGCCTCTGCTTTAGAGGGTGGGACATAAAGTATTAAAAAAATTCCTTTGACCATTTTTTGAAGTTCTAGTGCAGCAAAAATAAAATGTAGTTTCCTTCTCCCCTCGCCACACTTGTGGAGCTGAAAACATTCCAAACCAAATTAGGAGGGGGGAATGGATCAAATTAGGAGGGGGGAAGATCAGAGTTTTGAGACGAAGGTACAATACTGAAGTCCTTGCAAATGAGAAACACCCTCCTCCCCAAAATGCAGAAAAATCAAATGAAATAGCAACTGAAAACCTAATCAGTACGCATTTGTTCAGTTTGTTGTCACAAGCAAAAACACAGAGATCCTCCTAAATTGAATTAAGTCTTGCCACTGACAATCTGGATGCTTCTGGAAATAAGAATGACAAGCAAGAAACTTATAATTTAAAAGGTAACATTTTCAATAATGGGTATTTAGACGCATCACAAACAGCCTGATTTTTGCAATGCAGAACATATTTGGAGTTTATACAATTCCTTGGTGCCCGGCACTTTTGAAAATGAGGCCACTAATTGAACCTCCACCTCCACATCTTGTTTTTGAAAATTGTGGCCTAAAGAAACAGTAATACTCAATTCTACTGACTTAGCCTGGGCCCAATTCCACAAAGTTATGGGTAACCCTATTCATGCAAACAGCCCCAATGGTGACTGTGGAATCACTCATGTAAGTGAAGCTATTCCCACGTGAATCATAGAATCTCAGAATACGAGAACTGGAAGGGACCTCGAGAGGTCATCAAGTCCAGTCCCCTGCCCTCACAGCAGGACCAAGCACCATGAAGACTGTCCCTGACAGGTGTCTGTCTAAACTGCTCTTAAATATCTCCAATGATGGAGATTCCACAACCTCCCTCAGCAATTTATTCCAGTGTTTTACCACCCTGACACTTGGGAAGATTTTCCTAATGTCAAACCTAAATCTCCCTTGTTGCAATTTATGCCCATTGTTTCTTGTCCTATCCTCAGAGATTAAGGAAAATAATTTTTCTCCCTCCTCATAACACCCTTTTCGGTACTTGACAACTGCTATCATGCCCCCTCTCAGTCTTCTCTTTTCCGAGCTAAACAATCCCCGTTCATTCAGTCTTCCCTCGTTGATCATGTTCTCTAGACCTTTAATCGTTTTTGTTGCTCATCATTGATGACCACACTCTTGCAAAGGCACATACGTTCTTAAAAAGCAGACTTTGAGACAGTGCCTCGAACAACTAGAGAGTCTTGGCAGGGAGGAGACAAACACTCCTGCACTGTGATAGTCTGATTTGGTTTGCTGGCATGTGGCCAGTACTTTCCAGCTGTGCACATATACAAGCTGATCTAGATCCGAGCTACCGCACAGCACATGTATACAGACACGCAGACCAACCTACCCAGGACACCACTCTTCCGTTGAAGCACGGTAGCTTTGCATTGTCATCCGAGATCTCTTCCTTCACCACCCTGAAAAATAAAACCATCAAGAGCTTGTATTAACATCGGAGGCAGCTTTTAACAGGTTCTAATCCTTGACATCAGAACAGTTCTTTGCTCTGGTCATCCCAATGTAGCACTGAGACCATACACTGTAAGTAATGCTCCAGGCCTTTAGAGGATATAATTGTACTCCTCTGCTTTTTGTTCTGTTCATCTCCTAAGTAAGGAGTGGGGAACATAAGACCCAGGAGCTGCAACCAACCCCTGGCTTGCCTGGATTCAGCCCCGAGGTTCGGGGTTTCCTCAGCACTGGGGAGCCCACCTGGCATTCCAGCCTTCCCACTGTCCCACCATGGGGCTGGAGTACACAAAATCTTCTAGCCTGGGCCCCCATAGGCTTTGGTGTGCAAGGGGAATACGGGGGAGAGTCTCATCAGTGAGGATTTGGTTTTTCTTTTTTGTTTCTCACTTGTAACTGGCCCCCGACTGATTTTTCTGTGGGTCAGCTGCCCCCGACACAAAAAAGGTTCCCCATCCTTGTCCTAAGCCATCTAGTGCAATAGAAAGAATCCTGCTGGCTCTGATGCATTTCCTGGCATCTAGAAGACAGATATTCATGGTCCTGCCATGAGGGCAGGGGACTGGACTCGATGACCTCTCGAGGTCCCTTCCAGTCCTAGTATTCTATGATTCTATGATTAATCTACTGGGTAAAAAATGCTGGATAGGTCAGTGAATGTGTCTACTGGACAAGCTGTCCGCCCCCCTCTGGCTACAGAGTCCAGGATGTGCAGAGGTGAAGTCTCAGTAAATGTTATTTCAGCTGGGGACTGTTTATCTTAGTGATTGTGGAATCTGGGAGAAAGGCCAAGGTGAGCATCAACATGTGGCCGCCACCCGTTATGAAGGCATATGAGCAGGCTTGCAAAGGGCCAGGCACACATTTTAGTTGGGTTTGTGAGAGCGACCAAAGCACCAAGGAGGAGCTTGGATTAAGAGTTACAGACTCAAAACCACTGAAGGCTTCTCACGGATTTCAAAGTGCTTTGGCTCTCTCTCAGAGAGAGAACATGAGACGAATTTCACACAGGTAGGGCCCTACCAAATTCACAGCCATAGAAAACACTCCCAGGACTATGAAATCTAGGCTCATATCCCACTTTTACCCAATACTGGATTTGAAAATTGGTAAATTTCACATGGTCAGCAGTTTAAAAACTGAAATTTCACAGTATCGTAGTCGTGGGGTCACACCCCAAAAGGAGATTGTGGTGAGAGGGGAGAGGGTCACAAACCTGCTGTAGAAGGGTCATGGGATTGCCACCCTCACTTCTGTGCTGGATTCTGAAGGCTGTAACCACAGTTTCCTGTAGCCACAGGCGGTTCCAGGAAGGGGTCTGGGTCTGATTTTTCCTGGGATCCTTGCTGCTAGTCCTGGCCTGCTTGGGAGGGGCAACACTTGTTCTCTCTCTGCATGGCTGCAGAAAGCGCTGCACCCCTTTCCCCCAGGAACACATAGCATCCTGCAGCAGAGGTGGATCTGTCTGGTCTCGCCTCACCCCTAGCAGCTATGCAGGAGATGGGCAAGTCCTGGCCCTCCACTGCCTAGTAGGAGCTAGGAAGCCCCCTTGGATGGGGCAATCCTAGGCAGAAAAAGACATCCGATTTCCTGGGGAAGGACTTATTTCATGGTGTGAGACACATTTTTCACAGCTGTGAAATTCATAGGGCCTTACCTATGCTAAACAGACTTCATAGGGGACACCAGTGTTCCTCAAATTGGGGGTCCTAACGTATTTTAGAAGGGCTGTGGTATTGCCACTCGTACTTCTTGCTGCCTTCGGAGCTGTGTGGCCTGATTGTGTAGACTGCTGACTGAGACCCCAGCTCCGCAGGCAGATGCACAGAAATGCAGGTGGCAATACTCACCATGCCATCCTTACTTCTGCACCGCTGCTGGCTCCCAGCCAGCAGCCACTGCTCTCCAGCTGTCCAGCTCTGAAGGCAGCGCCACCTCTTCCCTCTCCCGCCCCGCAGCAGCACAGAAATAAAGGTAACACTACCGCCCCGCCCACAACACACACACACACACACGCAAACTTGCCACCTCCCCACAACTCCCTCATGGGTCAGGACCCCTACAAATACAACACTGTGAAATTTTAGGTTTAAATAGCTGAAATCATGAAACGTATCATTTTTAAAACCTTAGGTCTGTGACATTGACCAAAAGGGACCATGAATTTGATAGGGCCCTACAAACAAGCCACCAAGCAGATAACAGGGCATCGACTTCTAGTTAGTACTGAGGCTAAGTCTACCCTGGCACTTTACAGCACTGTAACTTTCTGGATCAGGGGTGCGAAAAAACATGTTACAAGTGCTGTAAAGCGCCCGTGTGAACCGGCTATGCCATGGCCACACTTACAGATTAAAGTGCTACTACAGCTGCGCTTTGAGCTTTTAAGTGCAGGCAAAGCCTTACACTGCAGGTGGAACCTTTTGCATTCAGGACTGTCTGGCAACATCCATGGTCCAGCAGGATCATGGACGTGGCAGGACGAGAGACACCCCGGCACCCAGGAATGTGAACCAGTCCAGCAGTCCAGCAGAGGGGAGTCCCACCATCAGACCGGTGAGCCCCAGCACTGGAGCACCCCATCCAGGCATGGCAACAGGGGGACCGACAAGCCCCATTCCTGTGGAGCCCCGTCCTGGCATGACAGCAGCAGGGCAGCTGTGGAGCCGAGTCACAGGCGAGCCCTGGCAGGGTGTGGCAGCAGCCAGTAAGCCCCATCCCAGCAGTGGCAGAGCAGTGGCGGAGCCCCATCCCCAAGAAGCCTCAGCCAGGTGGGCCAGAAGTGGGGCCGCGGTGGCTGGGGAGCTCCATCCCCGAAGAGCCCCAGTTGGCTGGCGGCAGCATACCGAGCCCAAGTCCTGTAGCAGGGCTGGAGCTCAGTGGCAGTGGGGCTGGAGCGTAGCCAGCCAGAAGATGTATCCTGGGAGGCCTGTGGCAGGGGACCTCCCCTAATCTGGCAAATTCCCTCATTCAGGACCAGCGAGGTTCCAAGAGTGCCGAACCAGGGAGGTCCGACCTGGACAACCTAGAAATGAATGCTACCCCAGTATCACATCTCCACACTTTGCCTCCCATGCTCTACCCCCTTACTCAATCCCGCAGCTGTTCCCACAGCAAGACAGTGTCTCTGCCCACAGCTGCTGAAGACAGAACAGCTGTGTGTGGGGAGAGAGACTGCCGTTCCTCTCCTCTCAGTGCTGTCTGCGCAGGCTGCCAGGAGAACAAAGGTAGGATCGCAGATCCAGAGGGGTCAAGATTTCGTTTCCTGCTGGCGTTCCAGCTCCAGCATCTCAACTGCCCCAGGAGAAGTAGCACTGCAGTGTGCCACGCTGGCCCTGCAGGAAGGAGGCACCTACGCCTGTTAGCAAGAGACTAAATGGGTCAATTTCACTCTCCGTGGGACAGCCTCCAATTCACTTTCTTAAAGGCACCCCATACAATTAAAAAACCTGCCTCCCCCAAAAGCTTCTTCGAAGGGGAGCAACCCAGGTCAATTTCACGGACTGTTTTATTTCCATGTCCTCTGCTTGCTGCTTTATAGCGGTGCAGTAAAACAGCAGCAAACCTTGGACATCGGTTAGCCTACAAGGGGACTTGACTCATCTATGGGTCTTCTCAAAGTCTCCAACATCCATCCCCCACACCCAGCAGTCCACTCCACAAGAGACACACGGTGCTGGGGGGAAGGCAGTCTCAGAACAGCCTTACTCCTGCTTGGACCAGGCCTTCTTCCCTCTGGGGACCAAATGCCCTGTTTCCTGCAATCTCTCCTTCCCTCTCTCCTTTTGCCCCTCTAAGCTCTGGTGGCCCAGCTCCATTTCCTTTCCTGATCTTGGTCAGGAACTCCCCGCTTTCCTGCATCTTTATCCCAGCTTTGCCCTGCCTAGACTAGGGATGTAATAGTGTAGTCAATTAACTGATTATCCAATAACTAAAAGCGTATAGGTTAATGCTATAGAATACATGCATTTCACTCACACACAAACACACAACCTACCTTGACAGGGGCTGCTGCTGCCTCTGTATCAGAGGCAGCAGCACAGGACGCCAGGCAGTTGGTCTGTGTGAGGGGAACTGGTTTTTGAACCGGCTCTCCTCACGGACCAGCTCCCGCCTGGTACCCTGCGCGGAGTGGCAGGGGACTCCTCGGGAGTGGGGCGGAAGTGCACTGGCTACTGGCCCCACCCTCAGGGACTACAGAATAGTCGACTAATCGATAAGAATTCATGAGGTTACTCGACTATTCAACTAACCGATATTGAACATCTAGTCTAGACTGGCTTTCACCTCTATTTGTAGCCACCTTTGCTCTGAGTCTGATGCATTCCATCTGCCTCCACCCTCTGGCTCACTCCCTGTTCCATTTCTGCTCCAGGGTCAACTAGCAAGGAAAGGACTGTTGTGTTTCAAGGGATTTGAAGGAACAGAAGGAGATTGGGCAATGTGTTATGCCAGGATGCAGGATCCCTGGCACCCAAACCTTTGTGGTTTCAATGTACCAGTGGGGAGTAGGGTTGCGCCAGGACTAACGGAGCTGGAAGAAGGCTCAGAGGATCCATCGCTGCACAGATCCATTCACAGAGGCGATGTGGGGGGGCTGCTGGTCCTCCTCCATCCCCCACCCGCACCTTTGCAGTGCACAACCCAGCTACTTGGACAAGGCTCCTGTGTCCTGTTCATCTTTGCATGACATTTAAAGGTACTTGAATAGCAACTGTCATCCCCAAACTCTTTACAGACATGAATAAGTCCAGCCACCTAGGAAGTTTCACCAAATTTAATTTCACCAAATGAAATTAATAGGAAGCAAGTTTAAAACAAACAAAAGGAAGTTTTTCTTCACGCAGTGCAGTCAACCTGTGGAACTCCTTGCCAGAGGATGTTGTGAAGGCCAGGACTTTAACAGGGCTCAAAAAAGAGCTAGATAAGTTCATGGAGGTTAGGTCCATCAATGGCTATTAGCCAGGATGGGTAGGCATGGTGTCCCTAGCCTCTGCTTGTCTGGAAATGGATGACAGGAGAGGAATTACGTGATGATTATCTGTTGCGTTCTCTCCCTCTGGGGCATCTGGCAGTGGCCACTGTCGGCAGACTGGATACTGAGCTAGATGGACCTTGGCTCTGACCCAGTCTGGCCGTTCTTATGTTCTGCCTGTACAGCAGGCATTTAACAGCATGCAGGAACACTTCAAGGTACTTTGGGGAGGAGAGTGAAAAGGAATGTTGTATCTCAATCCAAGCATCTATGGGGCAGACGGCAGGCAATTTAGGGCCTAATCCAAAGCCTTTTAAGTTGATGGAAAGATACTCTTTGGATCAGGCCCATAAGGAGACAAAATGTAACGGCCCAAGTAAGTATTTGGGCAGAACACCTGGGCTAAGGCTTCTGCTCCTACAAATATTGCCTGTGGGACCCCTGAAGATGTTGCGCTGGGCTGCTGTCTAACACCAATCAGGGGCATTTCTTCACAATGCGGGCTCACAAGAGAAAAATCACCCATTGGGTTCAGTACCATTACCACTCACTTCTTGGTTCTCCCCATTCAAGAGCTGACCACACACAGACCCACCCGTACCACCAGCCACGGATGCAGCCCCCACTAATCCAGCATGAGCAGTGTGTACAGGCAGAGTGGTACAGTCAAGAGCAGTGGTTCCCAATTATGGTCTGAGGACGGTACTGTAGGGGGATCCGTGAAAAGTTTAAAAATAAAGATCAGGCTCACCACCTAGAAAAGGAAAAGAAAAGGTTTTTTTCTCCCCCAAGGAAGGGGTGTCCATGAAATTTTAGTAGATTGAAAAGGGGTCCGTATGCTCAAAAAGGTTGGGAGCCACTGGTCAAGGGCATTCACAATTAAAAGGGCAGCAACAGTTCAAAAGAGTGTCACACTGGAAATGAAGTCAATGGCCGGGCCAAAAGGCTGCCCAGTATCAAAAGGCCCTGATTCCGAACTCTCTTCCCCTGAGAGTCGGGGAGCAAAGGCCACACTTTCTGATTAGCTCCAGCATCAAAGAGCAGAGTCAGATCCAAAGATTTTTAAATCTGCTCTCAAAACGTTCTTCAGTTATCCACTCGCCCAGCTTTTACCAACAGGAAAGTTTAACTGTTCAGACAGTTTGTTTGTTCTAGAGCTCTCAAACCCTAGCAGCACAAGGTGGTGTGAGAAGATTAACCACAATTTGAGGGGCAAGCCACTGGATTTATTTCTTTATCCATAAGTAAATACACACCAGACACTCCAGTGACATTGTTAATATGAAAACAAACACGCACGCCCAAGCTGGGCTGAGTTCCCAGGTTTCCTTTTAAAGGGCTTCGTTTCACATTTTTAACCGTGACTTTTTCGTCCTAGGCATCCCATCCCTTGAATTTCAAGTTCACGCAAGCCCTCAGAGTCAACGTAAAACTCAGCCAGAAATGAAGCTTGGGGTCAAAGCCATGTCAAATCATCATATTCTTCATGCCTTCTGCCCAGAGCCAGCAGACAGCCCACATTAACTCAAGAACCATAAGAATCACACACCCAAGCCTACCGAGAAAGGATGGCCTTGTGGTTAAGGTCTGGGACTAGGGCTCAAGAGAACTGGGTTCAGTTCCAACTTTGCCCCAGACAGTGAAGGCGCACAGAAGTCATGCTCCCTGGATCTCAGAGCCTGTAAACTGGGTAACACTATTTCCTTTGTTTGTTTAAACCAGTGGTTCTCAGGCTTTTTGGCCCACAGCCCACTCTGTTCAATGCAGGTCTTTCCGGACCACCAGACAGCCACCCATTACGACAAAATTGGTGAAGGTGGGGTTAAGAGGGTCTGAATGGAAGGCAGGGTGCAGGAGCGGGGGTCTTGGAGCAAGTGTATGGGAGTGGGGTGGGGGGGTCTCGGTGGGAGTCTTGGAGCAAGTGTATGGGAGTGGGGTGGGAGGGTCTCGGTGGGAGGAGGTGCATGAGAGGGATGGGGGATGGGACCGCTTACCTGGCTCAGTGCCTTCCGCTACTCCCAGGCACTGCCCCTGCACTGCTTCTATTGGCTGTGATTCCAGCCAATGGGAGCAGTGAGGAAAGCCACCAGGTGAGCGATTTCCTGCACGGCTGTTCCCCCATCTGGGGGTAAGGGGGAGTGGCAGTGCGCAGAGCTACTTCCTTCCCTCACTAGCTGGATCCAGCCCACGAGGCTTGCCCCTTCGCCTTCCTCCTGCCAGTGGGAAGCTGGTGCTCTTACCTCATGGAGGGGGGCCGCAGGGCTGGAGCACCAGTGCAGGCTTCCCTGCTGCAGGGGACAGGGGCAAGCCCCAAGCCCACGGTCCACCTGCAAGATGGTCATGGATCACACTTTGAGAACCACTGGTTTAGGTTAAGCCCTTCGGGGCAGGCACAGGAATATCACAGGGCCTGTAATCAGTGCACGCTCCACCTTGGCAAAGAAGAGATCAGACTGCATTTGTGTGCAACAAGGTCTATATTGACCTTGTGGTTCTCCCTTGTCCTCTAGCTCCCCCACTAAATAAAATAGCCTGTACTGCTGAAGAGCGTTGCACACGGCCTCCCTAAATCCTGGCCTGGACTTCTCAGTGATGGAAGAGACTGTTGACTACTCTACAGTCAATACTTCTGAAGTTGTCCAAATGAATACAGCAGTATCTAAATAACTAGTGGCTCCACAGTACTGGGAGTAATTAGCAATTGCCTTGCAGCTATGTGTTCGCAACAAGTCCCCAGTGAGCCAGCTTCTAGTTCTACTAAACAGTTACAGATGTCATCTTTCAGCAGGGCACATTCAACTAGATTTTTATGACTGTTGCTTTAGGCTAGAGAGAGCCCTCACTTAAACAAGATAAAATGAAGATTAAGGAAGCGTGAGCTCTGAAATTCCGTCACCTTTCCCGCTGCTCTCCGTCCCTGTCTCAAAGGCTGCAATCCATCACAAACCGCTCTTGAAGTTTAAGACAAAGTGGAAAGTTCTTAGGGGTTCTTAAAAAGGCCAACAGAAGAAATGTTTTAAAGAAGAATATATTACTGGAGGGAGGGAAGAGGTTTCTAAGCAGGGTAGATAAAACGGACGACTGTTTTAAAGAAAAATAAAATTTGGATTTTTATTTAAATGGACTACTTTCTTAAAAATAAGCTGTTTAAAATTAAATTTGAAACTATGACCATCTATATTAAGGTCCAAATTTACTATAAAATTTATTAAATATTTTTTATTAAATTTTAAAAAGTAACATCTAAGCAATACGTTTGCTGCCAATATTTAAAGAAAATCAGACCACTGCACAGATGGAAGTCACTGGCTAAGAACCTGGAACCAGGATTTGTTGAACCAGAATAGCTTTTGGCAATAGTAACTTCTTGCGCAGATGCACAGAGAATATTTTCTGTTTGTCAGTTTATTCATCTAGTTCAGTTCACTGACTATTCATTGCAAGTTGAGAAACTGGGAGTTGAAAAAGCAGGAAAGCTTGTTTTCCTCTCCCAAGTTGCAAATAAAAAAAAAAAAATAGATGAGAGGACGAGATCTACTAATTCTAAAAATCTCGAAAGACAAAATGCCCAGAAACAATCAGTTCAATTCACTAACTAGAGCGCATACTCCCTTTGTTCAACAACTTATTTTAAAATACAAAACGTGTTTTGAGAAGGTTATTTTATTCCCTTATTTATCCAAAACATTCAAGGGAGTTTTATTTTAAAATAATTTTGAAGTTCTATATTTGTGCATTTTTAATTGAATTATAATTCCTATCCAAATTTCACTTCATATTAATCAGGAATTTAAAGTAATAAAGAAGAAGAAATGAGTCATTCGCCATTCTCTAATAAAAAAAGTAAAAACTAAAAATCTGAATAAATGTATAATTATATATTTTCTATATATAATTTCTTAAACAAATGTGTAGGGATAGAATGTATCCTCTTGGTTAGCAAAAAAAGTACCAAGTTTAACGTAAAGGCTATTATTGGTTGCAAATCAACTTGTTTTATTAATTGCCAACCAATTAAAATCAACATTTTTGTAGAAAAACAACAAAAATTAAGCATAAAACAAGATTTAAATCAAGGTTACCTGCTTACTGATTTAAATTGTGATTCAAATTGGTGATGACAATGAATCTACCCTGTTTTTAAAATACTCAGATCTTGTATCGTGAGTACTTAAGTTTTAAGAAGGGCTTGGTCGCGGCTCGAACGTTCAAGACTTCTCTGCCTGAAAAAGCAATGAAAAATGCCTCATGGAACTGCTAACGTGAAACCCAGGGCAGAATTAGTTTGCAGGGAACCTTGATGTAAATAATTGATTTAAATCTTCTTTTGCATTTGTAATATTTTTGTCCCCTTTGAAGCCTAGTAACTGTTGCTATAAGACCACATTGTCCTTTATTTATATTTTTTGCTCTCCTGCTGCTGCTGTGTTAAAGACTCACATGAACCATGGGGAGATGAACTCTACACAAAGTGCTGTCAGATCAGCAAAGTGGGGAAAATATTTGCTCTCTCTAATATCTGTTCGAAAGATCTTAGTCATGCTACTGCCACTACCTACCTTTGCAACCAATTGTTGGAAGCTGAAGCTACACAAATTCAGACTGGAAATAAGGAATACATTTTTAAAGGCAATAGTAATAACTATTGGGATCATTTACCCAGGGTCATGGTAGATTCTTCATAGAATCGTAGGGTTGGAAGAGACCTCGGGAGATCATTGAGTCTAGCCCCCTGCTCAAAGCAGGACCACTCTCAACTAAATGAAGATTGGCTGTTTTCCTAAAAGCTCTGCTCTAGGAATTATTCTGGGGAAATTCCTTTAGCTTGTGCTATATACGCTAGGTCAGATGAGGTGATCACAGCAGTCTCTCTGCCCTTCGAATCTTCGCATTCAGAGATTTCAAAGCCTTTTGTGCCAAAAGAGATAAGTCTCAATTTCTCCTTTTTCGCACTGTTTCTTGCAGCAAAGCGTGTACTTTTAAGCAGGTAACACTAAACTCTCTCAATTGCCATTTTAAAACGTGACTGATGTATTTGCACTTTCCACTGTCCAGTGCTGAGAGAACCGACTATTGAATTTCACTTTGCTGTTGGTCATCGTCAGCTTCTAACAAACCAGCATCCCACTGCTATTTTGGGGTTGCATACCTTTGTGCGTGTACGTGGGGGAGGGGCTGTTAAATGCTACCAGTGGAAATTTAAAGAGACCCCATTATGGACATTTGTATTACAGGTTGAAACTCTCCAAACTGGGACTCTCTGATCCTGGAACATCATTGCTGGACCAGAGTCATAGTGGAGGACTGGTGCCTGGGAGTCCAGGGTGCTGCAGCAGGGCTGGCTGGTGGCCAGCGGCAGAGGGGGAGCCAGCCGAGAGGCCTGCAGTCAGGCACGGGCTGGGGGTGAGGTGGGACTGGTGACAGGGAAACCAGAAATGACTTCTCCTGGTCCGGCAAAATCCCTCCTCCGGGACCACTCCTGTTCCGAGGGTGCCAGACCTGGAAGGTCCAACCAGTAGTCAGTCTTTGTTTAAACTAACACCCTGCAATTTGGGCCAAGTTTTGATCTGACAATATTCCTTGAATTTGGACAAGGATAGGAACCCTTTGCCCACTCCTGCGATCAGATCTACCGGGGCAGACCCCAGGGCTGTGCAGAGGTCCAGGGACCAAATTCACCAAAGCCCTGACGCACCTGCTTAACTTCATGCACAAGTCCCGTTCCAGTCGGATTACGCACATCTTCAGCGTGTTGCTGAATCCTCACTGAGGGTTCCACTGCCGGATCAGGACTCGAGACACGACGGTCTCTTAATGCGAGTGGCTGTGTCGCACGCTAACGTGGCTATTTTGGCACAAGAAAGTATCATTCCTGGGAATTATAACCCAAGCCTGGGCAACCCTACAGACTAGTTGAATTCCATTCACGGGAGCAGAATCACAGAAGTCAGCAAGGCTTCAAACACAAGTAAATGCAAGCGCATTGGGATTTACAGTACTACAGCTCAAGTGTTTGACTTTTGGGGCCACTCAGATATGTGATGGGGCTCACACGTTGGGTGCGTTACGTTGTTCATCAACTCCCCCCAGTCGCTACCTTTTCCAAATGCCTTGGTGATCTTTAAAAAGACCCTGAGAGCCAGGGAATATGTGATTTCCCTGCTCCCTAGCACAGAAAGCTTCAGCCGTACACTTGATAGAAAAAACAGATACATCAAAGTCACCACTTCCAAGGCAATGGACTTTAGCATGAGATCTCTGGGGGAAGGGTTTCCAAATCAGTTGCAGCTTAAACTATCAAATACAGCCCCGGGCTATGAGGCAGGAGAATGACAGTCTGTGATTCCCAGCTGGCTCTGGGTAGCAGCACATAGTGCCAAAAGTATCAAACACTGCAGCTGCCACTATAAATCATTATTTGTAGGGAAGAGGCAGCTCAGAGTTGCCAGAAGGTGGCAACAGTGAGCTGAGGGAGAGAGAAAGAAGCATGTGGCTTTGTTCATTTAATTTGGGGCCTTCTTTGAAAGCACAGCTCCAAGGCAAGGCCCCCTCATTTTCCTGCACAAGAGCAGAGGTGCAGGGCTCGTGTGAAGAACACGCACCAGCGCCTGGTCTTGCAAACACACAAGAGCGGCTCAGCATCTAGGGCAGACCTGGGCAAAATACAGCCCATAGGACAGATTCAGCCTGCCAAGACACCAGATCTGGCCTGCAGATGCTGCGGGAAGCCCCAGGCAGGCTCCGTGCTTGCCTTGCCCCTTCTGCACATGACTCAAACGTGGCTACAGGACAGTTTTTCTTTAAAAACCGAGTCTGGAGGGGAGAGGGAAAAGCTTTAGGATCTGCTCCCACCCCCAGCACAATCCCATTGGCCAATGGGAGCTGCCCGTTTCAATAACAAGCAGCCACAAAGCACAAGGGGCTCCGGAGCACATGGCTGCAGCCTGTGTGGGAGTGGACTAGGCAGGGAGGCTGATTCAGGAACGGCTGCTGGCTGGTAAATCTCCTGGCCAG
>JANRFK010003894.1:8432501-8450449 GCA_030068395.1 Apalone spinifera | reverse complement strand
TTAATACACACCAATATACTGTTAGCCTTCTTGGCTACAAGGACAAATTATTGACTCATATCCAGCTTCTCATCCACTGCAATTATCCTGAGGTTAGGGCAGGAGATCTGGGTGCATTTGACACAGATTTGCTATATAATGCAAAGCTCGTCCCTTCCTGCTTTGTGCCAGTTTCCTCAGCTGCAAAATGGGAACACAGCAGTGCATCTTTCTTTGAGATCAATGGAGAACAGGACTACAAATGGGTACGGGCAGAGGGCAGCTGCCCCGGGGCCCAGTGATTTACAAGGGCCTGGGACTCCTGGCTGCTGCTGTCACTATCTTGGCAGCGGCCGGAGCCACTGGTCCTTTAAATTGCCGCCAGAGCCCTGGGCAGTGCACGCCCGGCAGTTCTGAAGGATTAGTTGAGGGAGGCTAGCCCCCCGCCCCACCACTTCCACTCCCAGTGCTGCAATGTCTGTCCTGGAGGCAAAACACTGTATCACAGCTAAATGTTGCTGACAAAGGATAGTCGGAAACTCTGTTATTGGTGGGCCCCCTCCACACAAGGCTTAAGAGAGTGCATTTGCAGCGGAAGACAATGCAGTCTGGCTGTACTAAAAACCATTGAACCCCACTGGTTGTTACTGAGCACAATGCTCTGACACGGTGACTCACGCTAAATGGTTCCACATGTTTCAAACCAGCTCGGTTGGGCTCCCAGCCCAGATCTGTCTCATCCTTCCCTTCCAATCTAACCCAGCCCAGCCTCTCTTATGTGAGCCCTCTGCCCCTTGCCAGCGAGAGTTCAACAGTGCAGCACTGCTACTCCAGCTACAACGTAGAATGTACTTTAGGTGAAATTTCCAAATACGCATGGGGGCCCTGCTATTAATTGGGGACAATTCTCTCCAGCTGCCACAGAGAGCCCCTTCTTAATTCCCAAACCAACAATGCTGTTGTTGTTTCATCAATACTAGCGGTGGGAAAGATCTGCTAACGCTTCTACTTCAGCCACTACACAGTTACTCCCTTAAAAACGGGGCAACTTCTTAGTGCAGCTCAAGCATTTCCTAGGCCAGTGGTAGGCAACCTGCGGCCCATGGTGATTCTGGGTGTGACCTGACGGACATTTTATTACTGTCTCCCAGGTGCAGGGTTGGCAGAGGCTGCTGGGTTTTGTCCGTGTCAGGTTTTTTCCTACCGATGTTTTTAAAGTGAAATGGGTGAAAAGGCAGGGCAGGTGACATGAGGAGTGTGCCCATTGCACACAACCTTGGCTAGGAGAGCCGTGCGCTCCCTCTGCATCCAATCAAAGTGCTGCTACAGTGCAATGGGCACCCCCCGCATTTTACATACACATGCGCAGTGAGCAAAACTCCCCTATCTTGGGAGACCATCTTGGTTACGAAAATCTTGCACCCCCTGAGATGGAGGCGGCCACTCATACAGCCCACTCACTAGCCTCGGTTGAGCATCACTGTTCTAGACCAGAACCCTAAAACACTCCTCTCTGGTGTAAGTGGCTGAAACGTCTACTGAAACAAATTAAATTGCTGCTCTTGCAACTGTAGCCCTGATCATTATTTTTCCCCATGACTGGGATGTTCCTGTGAGGTTAAATACCAACACTAAACAGAGAGGGATTTAAATCTGCAGATCTCAATGCACTTTACCAAGGTGCAGAAGTAGCATTCTCCATATCTCATGGCTTAGGAAATTGTCACGCAGAATGCAACACACTCAATTAATGGCACAGGTGGAAATAAAATGCAGCTATCCTCTTTCCTACCAGACACCATTTGCGGCATTGATGTCCGGTCCATCTGGTCAGGAAAGTTGGCAATACTACATGAGTGGTTTAATCACTGGACAAGGCTACATCCCAAAATATTTCTGACATATTTTAGGCTTGTATTTCTCTCTCTCTCACACACACACACACACACACACACACACACAGTTTTACAAAACCTAATACAAACAAAGATTCTCCTATTTAAGACAGGTCAGCCACGCAAGAAAAATAGCCTCAAGGACGCAATAGCAGAGAGCGATGGCATGGAATATTGAACAAAAGGCCCAGGAATGTCTGAATACGGCACTTAGCCCTCATCTGGCGTAGGGCTTGCTGGGTGAGGTCAGGAGACAACCACAAGCAGGCCGCAGATTTAGCGCCACAAGGGTGACAGATGGCACAGGTCTGCCTTAGACACAGCACAGATGACCGCTGAGAGACAGAAGTTTTCAAAGTGTCCTGGGGCAAGCAACACAAATGATGCTATTTCCACTGTCTCTTTGGCCCAATCCCAGGGTGGATTCATATAACTCATGGAGAGTTAAATCGCAAAAAAAAAAAAAAAAAAAAATCATTGATTAAAAGTTTCCTGCTGATACTTCACATATTTCTTTAGACAATGGTGTTAATTTACAGCTCAGTGCAGCATTTTACAACATTTCAGAGGGGGAGCCATGTTAGTCTGAAACCGAAAAAACTTAAAAACCAGCGAATAGTCCTGCAGCCCCAGAGAGACTAACATGACACCATCAACATTTTTTGTTAGTCTCTAAAGTGCTGTTAGACCATTCTTTTTTTTTAAAGTTTTAACATTTTGGAGGGTATGCTCTGTGTCATTTTTTTAGGTAACTAAGGATCCATCTACACTACAGTCTACTTTTGAAAGAGGATATGCAAATTCCTGTGGATCTTTCAAAAGTGAAAGTAGTCTGGACGTGGGGGTTTTTTGGGAAAAAAAACTTTTTTGAAAAAACCAAGTAAACCTCATTTTTTAAAGAACAGTTAAAAAAAGGGGTTTCAAAAAAGGGTTAAAAAAACCCCAAAACAACCCCCCCCACACACACACCAAAACCCACGTCCAGACCACTTTCACTTTCGAAAGATCCTCTTTCGAAAGTGAGATCAGAAGATATGCAAATTCCATGCATATCCTCTTTCGAAAATAGAACATAGTCTAGACATAGCCTAAGATAACTAAACCTGGTTAACTAAACAAGTCACACGGATTAGCTAAACTCAACTTTTTCTAGCAATACCCAACATAGCAAACAGCTTGAGAATTTACTTCTTAAATCACTCTTGTACTAAAAGGCAGAGAGACTCTTAAAGAATGACTTATTGCAAAGAGGAGCTATGTTGTTCTTCAGCCACATCCATCTCTTCAGCCACAGCATTTTCCCCCAATAAAGTCTTCTTTATGATGTTTCATTCTTCCAGCAAAGTCATGCATCTTATTCTTTCTCTGCTTCCACATAATGTACTTTCCTTTTTTACCCAGGGCATGAATTTCTTCAGTGTATTACCAGAGAAGGTCTCTTACATCCAGAAGTCATGACAGTTTTTCTATGGCAAAAGTGTGAGGGAATATAAGAAGCTGTGTGTGCCGCCTGTCTTCCCTTTTTCTTTCCAGTCTACTTCACTCTTCCTTTCTGTGCTGCCTCCACCCTTCCCTATATACTTTCTCTCTGTCTTAACTAACTCTGCCATGCTTGGTCCAGGGCCTCCACCACACAAGCACAGAACAAAAACAATCAGATCCAGCCTGGGTCTGCCTTTGCATATGTTACTTTTTAGCCTTCTGTGAAATAGATGGCAGATCCAGAACTTTCAAGAACTAAGAGCTGGTTGTTAGGCTGGACAGACTAGAGCCATCAATTCATTTTTATGGGCCTGTAAGGGCAGATACAGCATGTTAGTGATCAAATGTAATTGTAACTGTTACACTGAAATGAGAAATGTTATTGATTTGAAAAAAATAAAACCCGATTTAAATTACAAAATCTGATTTTTGTTTTCATTTTTTTCTAATTGATGTTTATACACCTTGCCCACTCCTAACTCCATGCCACCTCTCAAGCCTGGCTCAGCTTTCTAGTTTAATTTAGGGATGTAAGCAACTAGTCGCTTCACCTTTCTGATAGAGGCAGCAAAGGGGGGAGGAAGCCGGGGGGAGGAGCAGGAGTCTGTGCTGGGAGGAGCTGGCTTAAAAGCTGGATTCCCCCAGCACCATCTCTGTTGGCAGGGGTTGCACAGCGGGGAACTGATGGCACTTCCGCCTTTGAAATGTAGCAAGAGCTGGGCTTTTGCTACATTTCAAAAGCAGAAATGCCGCGGGACCTTGTACCTTTCAAAAGCAAAGCGCATTCAGGGAGCATGGGGCCAGCGGGGAACTGCTTGATTCCCCCACTGGCCCTGTGCTCCCTGCAGTGTGTCTGCCTTTGAAATGTAGCAAGAGCCGGCCTTATCGACTATTCAATAAGTGCCTTGACTGTTCAATTAGTTGATTAATCTAAATTCAACATCCTTAGTTTAATTGCCACGCTTCTCCCTCCCTCCCTCCCTTCCTTCAAAAACACTTCAGAAATATCCACCTGTTCCGTGGATACTGCTCTGCCTTTGTGCTACATAATATTGAACCTCTCTAGTCCAGCAACATCCATGGTCCAGCGTGATTTTAGCTAGCCAGATGTCCACTTATTATGGGCGTGACCAAGTTCCCTACGGTCCCATAAAATGTGTTTACAGCCACCAGCCCTAGCTCTGAGTGTTCTGTGCTGTTATTTAGCTCTAATTTACCCAAAATTTCTTCTAAGACCCCAGTAAGCAGTGGAAGTGTGGTAATACTGCTAGATAATACTGACCTCCTGTGGTCTGGCAAATTCTCTGGTTTTGCACTGGTCAGATCCTGAGGGTGCTGAACTAGAGTGGTTCAACCTGTACTGCGTTGTCTCATACCCTGGAGATCAAAACTTTGCTGGGGCCAGGATCCTATTATTTCTCAGGCACTGTTCACATATTGTATGGCACAGCAATCACATGGAGCACTAAGGCCAGGTCTACACTAGACTTGGAAGGTTGGGTTACGGTACACAACTCCAGCTTCATAAAATATGTAGCTGAAGTTGGATTACCTTAAGCAGATCTTGGTGCTTCTTCACAGAGGCTTATGACTGCTAGAAGTCTTAACTAGACCTGCTAAATCAAATGCCAGGAGCTCGATCTCTGGTGCAGCAAGTGAAGACCTGGTGTAAGTACGGACACGAAATGAAGTAGTAGCATGTGGATCTTGATTCAGTTTAGTCTGTGGTTCAGGTCTGGATTTGAAGGCCAAATATAGGCAAAGAGACAGGCCCTGTTCCGATGCAACTCTCAGCCAAATCCATATACAAGATCAGATTTCAGCTCAACATGGCACAAGTCTCATGGGCAACTGATCTCAAAAGCTCATCTTACAAGAGCTGGGCTTCCGAAATCCTGGACAACAATTGAGCCCCATTGTCAAGAACAGGCCACTTCCACTTTGAGAGCCAAAACTGGAGAGGAAACGAATCCAAAAAGTCTAACGCAATCCTGCCTGATCCACCCCTTCAGCATATGCACACACTTTAAACGGGCTTACTGGCATGCATATAGTTGAGATAGTGTGTCTGTCTGTGAGTGAGTATATGTCCTTCCAAGAACTTTAAGAGCTAGGACCATCACATTTTGGTACACAGTTTCCTCTTATCATAACTTAAAGTAAGGTAAAAGTTTGGTTGTACCAGAAAAATGGGATGAGCCCAGAATGGGATTGCTTCTCATAAAACCACACAGAAGAGAGACAGAATCACCAGGCAGATGAAAGGGGATGGTTGCTCCCCCCACCCAGGATTGTTCCAGCTCTGAGCCTCCCACCTCCCCAGGACTGTTTAGGGGGATATCGGAACATTGCCTGATTCATATAGGAACATTGCTGGCTTTTCCACTTCGTCAGAGAGTGAGGGGAAACTGCACAGTTTGCTGCATTCCTCACACTGGCTGGAGGGTGCAGGGGACAGACGACTGCAGACCTACCCCAGCCGGGGAACATGCACCCTCTCGTGGCTGTGTCTGCTGGAGCTGCCGTGGCCACGGAGAGGCGCTTCTCACCTGGCCTCAACCTGCTGCAGTGCGAGAGAGCTGGGCTTGTCCACTCTCTCTGGTACAGCCTGCCTAGCGAACCCCCTGTTCCCCAGACCCACCTCAGAGTGATGATTCAAGTGAAAATGTATGTGCTTCATTTAATTTTCCAAAAAACAAAAATTAATTGAGTGACAGACCCGAACCATGCCAGATAAACCTTCTAGTAATAAATATGGACCAAGACAAACAAAATACCTGTGATGCAGAAGATCTCAAAATAAAGGGCAGTATCTCTCAGCCCCCGATGCCGGGAAGGATTTACTGCTATGCAGTGTAGAAGCACTCTTTTTTTAAAAGATGTTTCTAAAAGCAAACATGAAGCCCTGCCTTCCCCTGCAAAATATGCTACTTACGATAGATACATGCATTAAACCAAAAAAGTTAAAGGCACCAATGGTAAAAATGCAACTTCACTCAGGGCTGGAGCTGAAATATACATAGTCTCCCATTTTCACAAAATGCCTTTAATTTAAAAAGAGAGGAAAAAAGGGACCCCCAGTCTCCTTGAGCCAACTGTTTTGGCAGATCATAAATAAAAGAAGAGATTTACTGCAGCATCTTTTAAGCCTCATCAAACATGACTGCATAATTTATCTTTCACTACTCGCTCCACACCAGAAAGGCTGATCTGAAAACGTCTGATAAAAATGAAAAGTGGTACAAAACATGTCAACCATCACTGCCTGGATAGCTCTTGAAGTTTTTTATATGAATAAGGTGGGGGAAAGGCTGCTTTGCCCATGAGTGTAAGCCCAAAGGAAAGCCACCCCTTGAAAACTTACCAGTTATGCCAGTTTAAAAAACTAGCGTTAAAGCCCCTACCATTCCTCATATTTCAACCTTCAGGTACGCTGTTGGTGTTGACTTGGTATTTCTGTGCTGCGTGTCCTTTATTCCTGGCACAGCCCCAGCTACAACGCATGTTGGAATTTTGTCCAGGCGAGCCATGTTGCCCTGGACCAGAGCCTTCAGGGAGACCTAACAATTGCTCTGCATTCGGAGGCAAAGCCCACCACTCTTTTTAGGGACAGCGGTCATTATAGGAACAACAAGTAGTCCTGTGGCACCTTAGAGACCGACCAAAATATGAGAATCATGAGCTTTCGTGGGTAAGACCCATTTCATCAGAGGAGGTGGAGTAGAAATAACAGAATCCAAGAGATATATAACAGCAGACGTAGTACCTGCCAGTTGTAGGATCCATGTTAATGAAGCTAATTAAATGGGCTGGATGTGTTCCATACATAGCTTTTGATGTGAAAATACGAATGTCAAAGGCAGGGGAAATTGGCTTTGTAGTGAGTTAAACAGTTAATGTCTTTAGTCAAGCCCACTTAATTAGCTTAATTAACATGGGTCCTACAATTGACAAGTACCTCTTTTGCTGTTACATATCTCTTGGATTCTGTTATTTCCACTCCTCCTCCTCTGATGAAGTGGGTCTTACCCATGAAAGCTCATGATCCTATATATTTTGGTTGGTCTCTAAGGTGCCACAGGACTAGTGGTTGTTTTTAAAGTTTAAAGTGGTTGTTTTTAAGACTAACACGGCTACCCCTCAGACCTTTTGTCATTGTAGGGTTACTGAGGTCAGGCCCCCACTGTGCTAGGCAATGTATAGACACATACTGGAAATGACAGTCCCTGCTCCATAGAGCAGGCAGTCTAGAGAAGATATGGCAAGGGATGGAAAGAAAAGTGAAAATAGGGAGAAATGAAGTGACTTGCTCCCAGGCATCCAGGAAGTCAGAGCAGAGACTAGACCACCATCCTGCTGAGCACCAGGTCTTGAGCCTTATCCACTAAGCCTTACGCTAGCTCCCAAAGATTCAGCCGCAAAAGCTCTAATGAGAAGATTATGTCCATCATAAGAAAGGAGAATGGGCCAGAGTAAACCAATATCCCTCTGCCACTTCAGTGGCTCTGCTGGGAGGCAGTACAATCCATTGACTAGGATATAGATGGCTTCTATTCCCAGCTCTGACACTGACCTACTGGGACAGATGGCCAAGTCACTTCACCTCTGTGTCACTTTCCCCAGCCATCAAAAGGGAAAATGCTGTTCACCCGCCATTCCAAAGCACTATGAAATTCATGGATGAAATGCACCTGTTAGAAACCAAGCGTCATGTTATTACTGTAGAATCAAGCACACAGAGAGGCCAAACCAACCCACAGCACGTGTCAGGAGAACCCAGGAGTCCTTATCTAACTAATGCTCTCTGGAAGGACTTGGAGGAGAAATGGGAAACAATTCACAGCAAGCAGCACATTTAATTCATTTAGTCCCTTGGCTTATTGGACAAGGAACTAGACAGCAAAGACTGTTTGCAGAAAGCTTGAGTTCAAATGTGATTAATGGTTTATAAGAACATACTTCTGCCTGGAAGCTGATTGTTAACAATTAGCAACTACTCAAAGTGATTGCTGCAATTTATATTCTTATGCTTGTAACTGACACAGCTAAGTCACATTTGTAGAGCCCTGCAAATCCGCGGATATTCGCCTTATATCTGCAGGTATCTGCATCTGCAGATGTGGATGCAGAAATCTGCTGCTCAGTTTTGCGGATACAGATGTAAATGTGGATACAAATTTTGAATCTGTGCTGGGCTGTACACAGTCACTCTTTTTCCTGCTCTGGCATGTTTTTAAAAAATGGCAGCTGAAGACATTGATTCTATGGTACACACTCTGCAGCGTGAACACACTCTGCAGTGTTTCCAAGCCTGCACTTGAGTGTCCACACTGCACTGTAACCTGGGCTTACACCTGTTGCACGCAACTCTTGCCACAGTGCTAACACATCTATACTGTACTACAGAGACCCTCTGACTTTGGTCGGTGGCACAAGTTGTGTTTACGCTGCAAATGACAGCACTTGAACCCAAACTCTCAGGGGGACTCCAACTGTGACCCTCCTACTCCCCCAGCAGGACTCTAGCACCCCAGTCCTTAGTGCTTGCTGAACCAAGTCAGACTGATGCCTGTGTATGCATGGCAGGGACCCTTAGGCTCAAACCTAAGTCAAACTTAGTGTACAGTGGAGAGACACCCTTAATGTGGATTCTTAAAGTGAATTTGAAACACTCCCCCTCATGACAATGCTTGTGAACAAACACTTGCACATGGCAAATGAACGGGATGGTGAACAGTCAAGTGACATGTGTAGAATTTACGGCATTAACGTACATTTACTCACCTGGAGGGGGGAGCAGTGTTTTCCTCCTGCACTCCCTTTTACAAATTCAGATGGAATACAGCTTGTACTTTGCCTGGGAGAATCATTTTGCAAAACAAATATGAAGGGAAGCATGTAAGAGGGTTTTTTACAGGTGATGTGAAATAAAATCTGAATGGGAACTGCAACCTGAAAAGCATCAAGTACATGCATCCCATCTGGATACCTCTGGGGCCCTTTCATCACTGTAATTTCAAGTGCCTCCCAAACATTCATCAATTTATTCTCCTATCTTCCTGCAGGGTAAGGAAGTATTATCCCCATTGCACAGATAGGGAAGTTAAGTCCCGTGCCAAAGTGACTTACCCAAAGTGGCAGAATCAAGTACTCAACCCAGAGCTCGGACATATTTTACATTAGCAATTCCTCAGGACAAAACGGAATACGTTTTCCTTGGAAATAACCCAGGAGGAAACAGCAAAGGGAGACTGCAGCAGATAGCAAGCGGATGGTTGAACGTCCATTTGAAAGGACTGGTTCCCGTTCTGTTTTCCCCAGGGTGCAATTATCTTCAAAACACCAGAGTGGCAAACCCTCCGAGTAGCACTTACCGGCAACAGCCGTACAGAGTCAAGGCAGACAAGCAGCCAGCTGAAAAACTAAGTCTTGGTAGGCTGCACCCATGTCACGGCCTTTGCACACAAAGAACCGCGTCCTAATTCACTGTGGGGCTGCTGCTTCTAATAGGCACTGCAAGTTCTCCCCACCCCCCAAAGCCAATCTTTAGGCCAGAACGAAGGGCACAGCACAGATGCTTTCACTCATCACAAGTGGCACCGGACCTCAGCGAGTGGCAAAGGAGCCTGCCCGACTCCCAGATGAGCTGGTCAAGCCACCTGCCTGGATGCCCCCTTGTTTGCAGGGCAGCTGTTTATTCAGCTCCATCAGTGGTCAGAGCACTGAGAGGGGCATGTGAAAGCACCAATAGGGATCCTAGAATACTCCCCACACATACCTGTCCCCCGGGGTGATGCCATGCAGAACTTGCATGCAGACCCTCCACCACGGCAACATGCATCGAAAAGCCCCGCTTAACCAACCGTCAGCACTGGGGACCGATTCAGGGCCGCCAGTGCCAAGGCATGCACCTCTATGGCTCAAGACCAGATTAAATGCCCTAGCTCAGTGGTTCTCAAAGTAGGGCCCATGGTCATCTTGCAAGTGGGGCAGCGGGCTCGGGGCTACCACTCCTCCACAATGGGGGAGCCCTCGCTGGCGCTCCAGCCCCACACGTCCCTTTTCCCCCATGAAGTTGGTTTCCCGCTGTGGGGAGAGAAGCCCCAACCCTCATGGGCTGGATCCATCTTGCAGGGGGAGGAGGTGACTCCACATACTGCCAATCCTGCTGCCCCTGCCCCATGGCTGAAGAAACAGCAGTGCCGGAAAATGCGGAGGCTTTCCCCACTGCTCCTGTTGGCTAAAACCCCACTCAGGCCCCCACCCTAGTTCGCTCCTGCACCCAACCTCCTGCCCAGACCCCCATCTCCCACCCTGACTCCCTCCATCCCCAGCCTGCTCCTGGACCCATTTTGTCATCATGGGGGATTGGCCGGTGGTCTGTGGAAAGGTTTGTGTTGAGCAGGGAGAGCCGCAGGCCAAGAAGTTTGAGAACCACTGTCCTAGCTGGTAGCTACAGCAAATTCAAAGCCTCTGTCAATTGGGGGGGGGGGGGGGGGGGGGAGAAAGCTAGATGGGTTACAGATGCATGCTGCACCACGAATACTCCCGGTGCACCTCACTCAGCACAGCAGATGGCAGAGGGGTGTGAAAACAGCAGGATGGTGCCAACAACTCAGCAAACCCTACCTGTGAAAACCAGCAAGCTGACAAAGGGAGGGGAGCAGGAAACTCACAGTTAAAGGGGCAACGCGAGTATGCATTCACAACTTGCACTTTGGAACCGGCCAGCGGCTGGATCAGGACCGTAAGACCTTCAAGGAGTCGTTTTCTCGGTGCTTCAGCCTTTCCAACACAAACTAATTTCTTCGGCTAAATCTCACCTTTTTGCCAAGATGCAGGACAAGTCCCATGTAAGGGATGCACAGGCTTCATACCAGCCTTCTGCACAGGGATGGATTTAACCCGTCAAGTCTGGGCTCGGTGGGAGCTCAAATGCTTGTCTCTCTCACCAACAGACAGTCCAGTACAAGACATAACCTCACCCACCACGTCTCTCTTGTATCCGAGACCTGAACATAGCTAAGGCACCAGTGCGTACAATAAGTCAACACAGGCATGCTCCCTCAAAACATTGTACACTAAAGAGCCTCATTATCCCTATACCAACGCCGGGCCTCTCTGTGAAGAGTCAGAAAGTGTTTCGAGGAACATGCCACAGACACACAGGTCACTACAGCTAGCTTGCTACCCTCCAGGTTCCCATTCTGTCGAATTTCCATTGATGTTAATGGGAACTGGCTTGTTATTGTGGTTCAAAATAACAAATATCGATAAGGGGAGGCAGCGAAGTGTCTCTTGTATTTGTACATCTACTCACACGTTGAAACGGTCACAGCCATGACTGAGGGCCAGGTGGGGGCAGGGCTGTTACTTCCTGCTTGAATTTAGACATTGTGGTAGAGCAAGATTAGCACAGGGCAAATATCCATGTTGTAAGCCTCCCGGGGACTGGAGGTTTGGACTGGGAAGGCTGACGTGCTTCCAACTGCAACCACAAAGAGCAGGGGCTGCAAAGACCAGCGACTCAATTATCTTTCCAGGTGGAGCAACAACATGCAGACACATTGACAACCCCAAAAGCATCACGTGCATGTCGATTTTAAAAAAAACAACAACAAAATAACCAGAAAAGCAACTGGCATTCAATAGCATCCTTCGTTTCTGTGCCAAAGCAATTCAGAGTCACAACAGTCTCACAGTTCGCCTCTGGAATTCAGCGGCACAGCAAGCTTTTGCACACAGAGGCTGTCACCGGCACTTTGGCTTATTGGTTGTCAAGCAATCTATTTTCCAAGGCAATAATACCAGTCACATATTGCAACCTTAAGAATCCATTTTCTGCGTTAAGGGCGTAGGGGGAGGGGGGAAAATCTATAAAATCGTGTTCCTTCAGTCTCCTTCCATTCGCTTTGCTGTCATTGGTAACCATGGTGCAATCAATCTGAAACCAGAGCATTCATTTCAGCGTTCTTCTCCCGTGTTGCTCTTGTGGCGTTAATGACATCAGTACAAATTTCATGACAGATAATAAAGCAAAGACTAGACCCAAGATCTGCCGTGTTAAAAGGGGCCATTTTTTACAGTCACATTTCAGCTGCAAACTGCACTTCAGAGACACCTTTTCAGCTCTTTGGCCCTAAAACCAGGTCTCCTAAATATTAATTCATATGCGTAATGGAACACCTGTGCACAAGTCCCCACTCACGAAAGCAATTACGTACATATGTACGTGTGTGTGTGTGTGTGTGTGTGTGTGTGTGTGTGTGTGTGTGTGTGTGTGTACACGTACGTACTTTGCGGGAGCAATTTTGCTAGTGTTTAGCACGTACCATGTTAAGGAATTTGGTATTTATTCCACCAGCAGAGTGGTGACTGGGTAGAATGAATATTCATTCATTCAGGATTGCAGAGGGAAGCACTACGCAAGGCAGTAAAGCTAATGTAATGATGGCCCTGACATGTTCATTTGAACTCTGGCTCTAAAAACATGTACTGTATCCCCTACTGCCTGAAAAGGGGGATCAAGTCCATATGCAGACCCATTAACCTCCATACTGTCTAGCCACTAGAGGGGGACAGAGCCTCACTTAAACACGTTAGGACGGCTCATGCAAAATTGAAACTGGAGACCTGAGGGTGGAATGACCCATGAACCTCTCTGCCGCCCAGTGCTATTGGCCAGAAGGCAGGGCTGATGGCATCACTCATCTGAGAATGGTATTCTGAGGTATCTGCAGCAAATCCTTCTCCCCTCCCACCATATGATGCCAAAGCACAGCAATCTTGGTTTTTTTTAAACTTGTTCCTGACACAAAAAGAGTTTTTAAAAAGCTGTCACCAAAGCTTCTCAAAGGTAACGGGCCTAGGGCTTGCTACAGGTACCGTGAGACCACGGACTGCCCTTTGTAAACTGCAGCTCAGGTGTTTATGGAGATAATAATACTTATCTTCCACTACAAAGTACTTTGAGATCTACAGATGAGTGTTACATGGGGCAAAATCCTCACTTTCCCCTGGGTGAAGTGGGCCAGCATAAGGTTTATGGACCGTTTAAAACTGAGCCCTCCTACGTCCCCAGCAAGGAATTAGAGGGAAAACAAATGCACAGGCTTCCTTTGCAACCAGATGTTACCCATAAAGAGGAAATGGGTTTCTTAATGAAATGCAACATAAAGTTAAGAGTTAGTCTCATCTGTCCTATGCACCTGCAGCCCTAGCCCCCTTTCAATACACAGCAAATATTAAATTCATTATCAATAAAAATATCACCTGAGTGTAACTCTGTTATCATATCAGCTGCAAAAATAACCTAGTTCCATCATACCTACTTTACTCAAAACCACCCAAAACCAAAAAATGCTACACACACCCCTCCAACGAGCACTGACTCCAATGCCGAATCTTCACTCCGCGGAAGATCAATGCTGCCACAATCGACCTTCCTGAGTTTGATTTAGCGAGTCTAGTTAAGACTCACTAAATTGAACTCAGAGGGCGCCCGTGTCAGCAACCAGTATTCCTGCTGTTGCGAGGAGTAAGAGAAGCTGACAAAAGTTTGCTCCCATTGGTCTCCTGCTGTGGGGACGGGCACAAAGTGTCGCTTAAGTTAAGATGACTCCAGATACGTAGCTGAAATTACGTAGCTACTTAAAGATACGTAGCTACTTAATGACTTCACTAAAATGCCACAATCACACCAACGTTCCCTCTAATTTTTCCACCCATGTGTGGAATACATTTTGTTTTGTGCACCAAGGCATGTGCTGATATGCACCACCCATAAAAACACATGCTGCTGGCTGTGGGTGCTCTGCTAATCAGTTGGCAACATTTGACTCTCTCCTGGGAGACCATTCAACCGGTCAGTCTACAGGGAACACTGATCTAGACCAAATAAAAGAAGAGCGGTCATGGCTAATGCCTTACAGAAAATGCTCTCCACTGGCTGGCTACAATGACAACTCGCTGAGAGCCACTTCAACCACGTGAAAATCACTGCAGCTAAGTGGTCCTCACAGACTCCTCCATTTGGGATGTGGAAAAGACGCTATGCGGGGGTGGTTGTTGGAGTATTGATTTAGTATGACCCCAATGCAGAAACCTTTCCTGTTTTATTACAGACAGGGTTGGTCTCTCTCTCTCTCTCTCTCTCAAGTTCTTTGTCTAGCCATCCAACATCATCATTCCGGTCTCTGATGTGGTGGAGACAATGGAGTTCATCGGGTCGGCCAGCATTTGGCAGTTTTGAGTACGTTGCAACGAATTCATGTTCTGATAGCAAGAGGCACCATCACTGTATGAATTAACAACACCACATACACACAGGCAGCTGAGAACTAGACCCCAGGCCTTAAGCTCCAAAGAGACAGACCTCTGACATGAGCTAGAGGAGAGCTCCCTTTGGGGCAGATCCGTTCTGTGCGAAGCCACAGACACGTCCTAACTCCTGCTCTCTCCCAAAGTTTGTTCTGTCTCAGCAGGATAGCCATGTTAGTCTGTAACATTAAAAACAAACGAGTAGTCCTGTGGCACATTAGAGCAGGGGTGGGGAACCTCCGACCTGTGGGCTGGATGTGGCCCCTGAGGCTCAGGGCCCTCCCCAGCATTGAGGAGGCCTGCACTGGTGCTCCAGCCCCCCTGCGGCCTCTTAGGGGCTGTAGTGCACAAAATCTACTATGCTGCCCCTCCCCCACAGGCTCTGGCGTGAGAGGAATGTGGGGAGTGTCTCTCTTCTCAGTTGGGGGCCACAATGAGGGTTTTTTCCCTGCTTGTCACTTGTGAGCAGCCCCCAATAATTTTTCTGGGGGTCAGTGCCCCCCCCCCAACCCCAAAAAGGCTCCCCACCCCTGCCTTAGAAGCTAACAAAAATATAAAGGCTCATGAGCTTTGGTGGGCAAAACCCACTTTATCCGAGGAGCTGGAGTGGAAATAACAGAAACCGAGTTATTTATAACCGGGGGGGGGGAGAGTAGTGAGTTGGCAGATGTTTCCTACAGCCCCAACACAGCCAAAGAGAGCACACTGCATGGCTGACCTTTCAGGGGCTTGCAGGGATTCAGTGCATGGCTCGGATGGCCTTTGCTGGGGTAACTCTACCAGAGTTGCAAATTAAAGCTGCCCTCCCCTGCGCCGTTCCTTCGGGATCCAATCCGCCGCAGGATACAACAGTCGCCATTGGCCCAGGGGCAGCTCAAGCTCACAGAAGACACTTGGGACACGAATGGGCCGTGACCCACCCACCTAGGGTTCAGGCCTATCCACACCCAGTCCTGGCTCTGCTCCTGCTTGTGTGCAGGGGCTTATCCCTCTTCACCCGGTGCTCCAGCTGGGCCCAGGGAGTGGGCCCAGGGGCTAGTCCTGCTCCACTCGCCCGTCATTCCAGCCAGGGAGCGGAGTTGGGGCTTGTAAGCTCCTACGCCTCTGAGCCCGCTCCCCAACAGCAGCACCGGATGCACAGGGGAAGCAAGCGAGCCCCCGATGAGCCTGCCTGGTGGCTGGATCACTGGAGCCGGGGCAAGCCCCAGTGCCCCAACCCCGCTCTCTGATGGGAGCACCAGGAGGGCAGAACAGGGCAAGCTCCGGAGCTCAGACCCCACTCAGGGCTCTGCCCCGGAGCAGAACAAGCCTCCACACCCTAACCCTGCTCCCCGCTTGGAGCACTGGGGGGCAGGAAGTGGTGGAGCCGGGCATGTCCCCACAACCTAACCCTGCGCCCTATTCGAAGCACCAGGTAGGCAGGGCAGGGCAGGTCTTCGACCCCCCTCCTCAGCAGGAACACTTGCCCGGAGGGCTGAGTGGGGGTGCTCATATTTTGGACCCCCATTTGTATGGAGCCCCGGCCAGTGTATCTATCCCTCTGTCCTTCCCTCCCTGAAGGGAAGGGGGGGGGGGAAGTGGCCCCATCACTGCTACTTCCCATTCTTGCCCGTCCAGTTGCCCCCTCCTTGCTACAACACTGAGCAGGAGGCTTGGACTGCAGGCCCATATTTCAGGCTGGTCATTGGAACGGATTTTATGCAAGATTAACAGATGTATTCACTACCATGCCCACGCCTTGGAGCCACGTAGCTCAAATGTTGTTGTACGGGAAAGAGCTATTATAAACGGAGAACTGTTTTGCCTTAAGAGTGGGGCACGTCCTGCTAAGACTGGAGCATCGGCCTGGACTGACAGACCCCTCGCTCCTCCACCCATGATCAATCTGGTTGGCCTTGGATGGGTAAATATAACATTGATTGGTGGCAGAGACAGAGAGAGAGAGCGCGCGCGCGGATATATCTTTGCCATTGTATTCCCAAGAAATGTGGCATATTCCTTTTTCCCCCTCCCCCTAAGAAAGGTTCCCATGTGCTTCTTATAAGCATAATATCCTCCTACCCCACAGACAAGCTTTACACTACAGCATACCGGATGGTCAAGCCAGGCTCCATCAGACCCAGGGGGAAGTGCCTGCCAGAACTCAGCTCCCTCCAGCTTACATTGCCAACACGGTCGACAGTCCCTTCATACATATCTAGTGTTAGGAAGAATGTCATAGAAGATCTCAACTTGTCCTAGATAAGCTGGCAGAGCCGTTCCACTAGTACAGAAGATCCTATAGAACAGAGCTTCTCAAACTGGGCAATGGGCTGCCTGCAGGAGCCAGACTGTATTCTGGGGGATGCAAGAAACTTGGGGGGGAGGGGGAGGGAGAATAGCACATACACACCCCCACACCCTGCCTACCTACCAGCATGTGTTTTAACCACAGCAATGAAAGCAAAGCAGACTCCTACAGACCTAGCAGGTGTGCTGTGCTGTGCATTTGACTCTAGAGGGTGCTGTGCCTTTTGACAGATTTCTGTTAACCTTGCATGGCAGTATACAAAGTTGTTGGCATCCATATGGTAACCTGTTGGCTACAAGGTGCTGTGTGCATTGAATTGTGAGTAGGGGCCACAATCAAAGTTTTGCTTTTGCTATTGCTACACTGGAATTTTGGTTCTGATTGAATCAACTGATTCAAGCTGATTTTAATATTTAGAGTAGCATGTTGATTTTTCTTTTAATCGGTGTATGTACTTGTGTGGTGGGGGAATAAATAACTAGACAAAAAGAAGGGGTGCAATCAAATAAGTTTGAGAATCGTTGCTATAGAAAGATATGGGGCAGATCTGCACAAGTGCTCTGCTAAACATCCAAGATACATTCCAAAAACGTGGATGTACAGGGAAACGACAAAGCAGGGAATTTTTTCCAGCAGCTGACTTCCTTTTGCACGAGTTGGTCTTTTTTTTTTTTTTTTTTTTTTTTTTTTTTTTTTTTTTTTTTTTGAGTGTGATGTAAGAGTGGGGAATGGGAGGACTTATAACACAACAGTTCCTGCAACTGTCAACGACGTTAGCATGGAGCCGACGTATACTCGGGGGACGCCCTGTATTAGAAATGCCACGGCAGCACTGCCATAGTATAGACTGCCATAGTATAGACACTTCCTACAGCAACAGCAGAGGTTCTTCCACTGAGGGTGTGTCTAGACTACATGGCTCCGTCGACGTAAAGTAGTTTACTCAACATAGTCAATGAAGCGGGGATTTAAATAATCCCCGC
>JANRFK010003894.1:8422263-8432401 GCA_030068395.1 Apalone spinifera | reverse complement strand
AAATCCCCGCTTCATTGACTATGTCAAGTAAACTACTTTACATGGCTCCGTCGACAGAGCTATATAGTCTAGACACACCTCCAAGAGATGTAAATCCAGTTCTTTGGTGGCCAGATGGATGAAAGAACTCTTCCATTAACCAAGCTGCACCTACACTGGGGCTTTGGTCGGCTTAACTCCGTGGCGAAGGAAAGGAATTTTTTCAATGCCTTGAGTGATGCAGTTCAGCCAATAGCCAATCTAGGCCAGCATTCAGTTTCACATCAGGAAAACTGATCGTTTTGATGCCCAAAAACTTATGCCCAAATAAATCTGTTCATTTTTAAAGTACCACAGAAATCCTCCTTGTTTTTACAGATACAGACTCACATGGCTTCAGTAACACTAATACAGACTCAAGCTCATCTGAGGAAGTGAATTGGGCCCATATATATAAATAAAATTTTGAGAGTCTCTACGGTGCCACGGGACTACTCGTTTTTAAAGTTATAGACTAAGACGGCAACCCCTCCAAGACTGATACAAACTAACACAACCCGGCTGGAGCAGCTCCCCACCTGCCCCCATTTAATTGTTTAACTGGTTAACTAATTTAATGAGATTTTACATCTCTGCTTAGGGCCTGTGCAACAGCAGCTCAAAACAGGGTTAGAGTGAGACTGGGGAGAGCACTAGGTCATCAACTAAAATATGCTCCTGTTAAACTGACAGATAGCGTGAATTTGAACTCCCAATAAATTAGCTGAGTACTATGACAATGAAGTTGTCATTAAGCCAGCCTTGAATAGGCTACTAATCTTGTAACCAATCAAAATTGGAAGATGAGAGGGTCCATTTTTCAATAGCCCTTACCTGGGTACCTTCAAAAGACGCTATGTTTAGAGGATTTGTGCATGGTACAAAGTGAGACAAGAACCTTGCTCAAGTTTTTTCTAGCTTAGGTTCTGCAGCTGATGGCTTCTCGAATAGCTATTTCAATTCTCAATGGGCGTGCCAAGAACATCAGAAGCAAGTGCAGTAAGTGTTTGCGACATAGAGCTCATTAGTGAAACCTAGGGCGGGGACTGTCATTTCTGCTTTTTGGCTGCCGAAGTGGACTGTTTGATGATGGCATGGACTATCAATGAGAGGCAGTGCAGCCTAGTGGATAGGACACTGGACAACCCTCAGAAGACATGGATTCTGTCCTTAGCTCAGCCACTAGCCTGGGACGAATCACAATGAGACCCTGACTACAGCTCGGGTCTGTAAGTAATCCAGATAACATGTAGCGGATGATGCCTCCTCTTCCATGCAAGCACGCTGGTGGGGTGGGGTGAAGAAGTCTGCATTGTTCCCATGATGTGAAAAGACAGAGGACTGCAGCACTCGTGAACAAAGGACTGGCACTCCAGTACTTTGTTCACAACACAAAACCTACAGAGGGAAGGGAACCTGGATGAAGATTTGGAGAAACAAGAGCACGTGGTTCCCCCAAGCAAGTTTTCCATCACCCCAGCAACTGCCAAACATAAGGAGCTAGGAGGCTGCGATGGCAGGTAGACGTGTAAGAAGTAGGTGAATCACAGGGCAATGCTGATGAGAAGACTGACACTGCACACAAAAGCACTTTTTAAGCACCACTATCCATCATCTCAATTGCATTATAGAATCTCTGCTGGGCATTCAGGCTTTACTACCCAGCACAGCCAGTCGGAAAGGAACAGAACTCAGTCACTGTCTGGGGAGTAATACTCCCGCCAGGAGCCTTTCAATGCCAAATTACAATCAAGGAAGATGAGAGCTTTCTTCTAAATCAAGTTTATTCTCAATGAAACCTGGCCAAACCCATTGGACATGCGTCATCCATCGCAGTTCGTCTCTTTCTGCTTCCTCGTCCAGATCTTGTGGTGAAGTTGGGACCTGAGCAAATTACCCCCAAAGAACAGCGCTCATCACAGTAGTGGGGGGCTATTTAGCCCACAGCCACCATCAAGCAACATCTGTTACCCACTGAGAATAATTCAGGAACCTCACCTGTATTTAAAGAAAGCTGGGAATTTGTACTGAAGACTTTTCTGCTCCACGCTTGCGTGGTGGCAGGTGACTTCTCCATCCATGGCCAACCTCTGAGGACACCATGTCCTTTTAAACCTCCTCAGGCACTACCTAACAGCTGAGGCAACTGGTGAGGGGAAGACACAGGGTGACTGCTCCCCCCTCCCCTCCACAGCCCAGGAAAGGGCTGGGACAACTATCCACCCCAGCCCCCTCCTCTCACCACCTCTGCCCTGCCTCTTCCCCAATCCACTCCTCCCAGGTGATCTGTTGGGAGAGCAGTGAGAGCTGGGGCCATGTTGCTCTGCTTCCCCCACTGCTGCTGGTGCAAGCAGAGGGGCCAAAACCCTGCTGCTGGTGCCAGCCGCCCCCCCCAACCTCACCCAGCTAGACTCCCTGGACATCCAGGGACTCTAGTCCCACTGGCTGCTAATTGGCCCCTTGCCCATAGGTGGTGGGTGAACCCAGGGCTGGGGGAGATAAACCCTCAGCCCCACCCCTCCCACCCAAAGCCCCACCCCTGAGTTCCCTCACAGAGGCAGGGCTCCAGCTCCTCCCTCCCCCCGCCGCAGGGGCAGGAATCCAGCCCCCCCAAAACCCCAGAGCATGGGGAGGGTGGGCGGAGCACAGTCCCAGATTCAAGTGTGGCTGAAGCCTGGGGGGGCAGCCCAGGAGCCACACTGAAGCAGGGGGCGGCGTGTGGGCAGGGCTATGCCTGGCTCTTTGGGAAGGCAATACCTTCCTCTGCCTCTCATACCCGTTGCCCCCAATACTGTGGTTGGAGGGGCAAGAACATGGGCATGTGCCCCCCTACACATCACTCCACCCCCAATTCCGAGAGCCGACTTCTCACGCTCTGATTGGAAGAGGTGGCATTGAGCAATTAAAGTTCTCCACGTCTAACAAGCCAATCAGAAGTCCCGTCTCTCCCAGGCAAAGCCTGCTACTTTGGGGTGCCATCAACTCTCACTGCTCTAGGCAACAAGGAACCACAGACACTGCCAACCCTCACAAGCCACTGTCCTGAGTTACCAGCTTGAGACCCTCGCTGTCCCGTCCATACCCACACCTCCCCATTGAGTTCCAGCAGCTTCAACCTGCTGCGAAAGTGGGCTTGTTCCAAACCCCAGGCAGATGATTGCAAGCAACCCCTGTTCCATGCTGGGTTGGTCCCTGCACAGCAATGGCACCAACTGTCCAAAGCGCACAGAGGTGCTTGGAGCTGGGGTTTAGTTTGGCTGCATCATCCCAGTCTGCATTCCTGCCGAGTCCCCGCTGTTGGTCAGACTGCCACGAACCCTCAGCACTGCCACCTTTCAGCCCCCCCTTCAAGAGCACAACCCCCGTCTTTCCCGTTTCACTAAGCCCGAATGGCCACAAGTGCTAGAAGCAGCGTTTGCTCAGCTGCTCCGAATAGTCGCCATTTAAAGAAAATCTGAAAACCTAATGTGCTGTGAAGCTTTTAGCTCAGATGCCGGGCAAGTGACAGATGGGGTGCCGGCCAGGAGCTAACAGGCATGCGTGAGGAACCTGCACTCCCAACATAGCACTTACATAACTAACTCTCGCCTTGCGGTTGGGAGCGCCCATGGGCGAAATGTTCTGGGAGGGGCCCCAACATGCTTCTTGCTTGCCTAGCTCTCCCTGCCAGTTTGTTTTTCATTTGAGGTGCCTCCCCGACGGGCGAGGGTGGGGAACCTTTTTTGGGTCAGGGGCCGCTGACTCACAGAAAAGTCAGTCGGGGGCCACACACAAGAGAGAAGCTGGAAAAAAAAAATCCACCAATGTGGCCCCTAACTGAGAAAGAGAAAGACACACCTCACATTCTCCTCACACACCAGAGCCCGGGGGGGGGGGGGGGCCCAGGCTAGCAGATTTTGTGTGCTCCAGCCCTGCAGTGGGCCAGTGGGGAGGCTGGAGCACCAGCGTGGGCGCCCCAATGCTGAGGGGAGCCCTGAGCCTTGTGGGGCTAAATCTAGACAAGCTGGGGGCCACATCTGACCTCCAGGCCTTAGGTTCCCCATTCCTGGCTTAGAAAAACCAACGCAGGTAAGAAAAGAATTTTAGAATCTGTGCAACTTGGGAGTGGGGGGCCATGTCTTGTGTGTGTGACGGGAGGGGGGGGTAGGAAGGAGGGGCAAACCCTCTGCTCCAAGCTTGACCGAAACTCTTTGGAGATCCAAGAGGTTCTGGCCCATTGGCGAAGCATGAGAGCTTTCAGTGCTGAATGCAACAGAATCACAAAACCTTTCTTAGGGCTACCAGTCTACTGCTACACATGCTAAAGAAACAGTACAGTATAGGGATAGGTTATTACTCTATTTCCTGAGTTTCTCAAACTGTGGGTCATGACCCCCATGGGGGTTGCAGCTGGATTCGGTTTTTCACTTGTGACCCCTCTCTCCCGGGCCATGAAGAGCGGCAGGGCAGTGGAAGGCCGCAGGACTCCAGGAGCGTGGCTCAGCTGCCGCAGGAGGCAAGGCGGCGGGAGAGTGAGGCCGGCGCAGGAGCGGACATGCAAGGGGCCGGCCGGGGCACAGTTGCGGGTCGACTGAACGCTTCCACAGCTGGGAGTGGGCGGGGTCCCTCAGGCAGCGGGCTGGGGGATTGGGTCGGGGCAGAGGACCTGGAGGTAAATAAGGGCACGTGGGGGTCAGAGGAGGAGGCAGAGGAGACACGGGAGAGGAGTGGAGGACAGAGGAGAGGAGAGGAGAGAGAGAAGGAACCAAAAGGACGTGGAGTGGAAAAGAGGCACAGAGAAGAAAGACGGGGGGGGCGGGGAGGAAGGAGCCTGCAGGAGGGAAGGGCGTTGAGGACCGCAAACTCCTTGAAGGAACCCCAGGAGGACAAGAAGTCTGGTGAGAAGGGGGGAGGAAGCGACCCAGGGCAGTCAGGGCGTGGGAGGGGGGCACACAAATTCATTTAGCATTTTAGGGAGTCATGGTATCACAAAGTTTGAGAACCCCCTGCCATAGTCGATAGAGATCTGCTACTGAGACCAAGGCTCCACTGTGCTAGGCTCTGTGCAAACATGACGGGATGGCCCCTTCCCCAAAAACCTTACAACGCAGACAAGACAAAGCAAGGACTGTTGTCCCAATTTAATCTAAGGGAAACTGAGGCCGGGCAAGCAAGGGTTAGGATCCTTGACCAAGACCACAGAGGAAGCATGTGTCAGAGCTGGGAACTGATCTCAGATCTCCTAACCAAGTCAGTGCCGTCACCAAAAGACCAGCCATCCTCCAATTCTTTCCCATTTTCAATGGAGGTAACTCTGGTGACGTTGACAATGAGTGAAAATCCACTACGAAGGCATCCATTTAAGCACCACTGCCTTTCAGCCTGCGTAATTAGTCCTGTGCCAGTTAGTGCACTAATCCCACTTACCCTCCAGCAGGGAGCTGACTGCAGACTGGTCTTTCCATTCTCGGCAGCAATTTTCTTCTTTCGATATTCAGTGGTCCTAGTTCTCCCCAGTAGAGAGACTGGTGGGACCCACGGGGCTGGAGCAACTCCCTGCCCGCAGCAGAAAGGAAACTGCTGTAGCCCCTACCAGTTAACTGAAATCGGTAAACTGTTCACATAGCCCACATTAATTTCACTGATTGCCCGACTGGCTGCTCTATTGATTTGAAAACGCCTTTGACAGGTGAACAGTATCATGGATTTCCCCCCCAATTTGTTCCGTTTACAAGAACCATAACCTACTGCCTCGTTCTCATCAGCTATTTAACCAGAGATACCCCAAAGAGCTGCATCAGGCAGGAAGAACCACAAGCTCTCTTTTTAAGTTTTTCATACAGCCTTGAGTTATTCTCCACCTCGGCTGTGGAATCCACCACTAGGGCATGCAAATCCCTCAGACTTTACATCACACTGTAAGACCCTGATGAGCCCAGAAAATGCTCTGCTGTGTGGGATTCCTTATTTCTCATTCTAGCCTTGCAGAAGGCGGGAATGCGGCAGGAGACAGCGCCTGCACAGTGGTGGGCCGGCAAGTTGTAGAAGACTGGTCTGTAGAAGTGAAAGCCAGTCACTGTCCAACCAGTTCCCTGTAGCCCTAACACAACAAAGTCATTGGGAAGGGTTATGCGACTAAGGCCTGAAGGATCATAGCTCTTTCACCACTCACCGAGAGACTTTGGAATCATGTTTGATTGGCTAACGACACTGAGAAGTGGAAGGTGAAACAGTCAGGAGAAGTTTGCTGAAGTGACAAGATTAAATGTATACCCCAAATTAAAAACCATAGCAAGAGACCTAAAAAAGAGTCACCGTGGCTTAACCACCATGTAAAACAAACCCTCCAGATCTTTTGGAATACTTTGTAGCACTTTAGCATGTCAGGGACAGGCCTCCATTATGCCACACCCCTGAAGAAAAAAAAAAAAAAAAAAAAAAAAAAAAAAAAAAAAAAAAAAAAAAAAAAAAAAAAAAAAAAAAAGTGGCATCTTTCTCTTTAAGGCCTATAAAAGTAGCAGTTGGTAGAGCAGGTTTAACCTGTGTAATGTGTTCCTTTCGGGCCCTGTTCTGTCCTGCTCCACTATGCTTAACCAGGACATGTATCTCTGGGAAAGCTGAGCCCAGACAAGGCAATTGCATACTAGTTCTGCTGAGACGGCAGCCTTTTTTCTTCCTCAGTTTTCTTGGCATGTCCTGGGGCAGCACTGTGTCTTTGCTTATAGGGGCATAACTTTTTTCTAATGCCACAGTGACAGGCTTTAGACAGGTTTCCGTAACTTTTGTATTGTGCGTGTCCTGCTTTTTTGCCTCCAGTTTGATGAAATTCCAAAGTACAGAGCCCGTGACAGTGCGTTAAAGGGACCAGTCAGCTTTAAAAGGCCAACATCCTATGCTGACTATTGTTATATAAACACCACTTAAGATTTCTAGAATGGAAGGATGATGGGGGGGGGGAGACAGCTAAACCCCATAATTCTCTAATTATTTCTGTTTACTTTGTGCATACAAAGTGCTGCCAACTGCTGTCTGTTTATCCTGCAGAGCCAGTTTGTTTGCATGGGTCTATCACAGTGAAAGAGGCAAAAGATGTATTTTAAAAAGCGTGGAAATGAAGGTTTGAAAATCCCAAGGATTGGCAAGGGAACTTGGAATTGGTTGTAGTTTAAAAACTTTAAAAACTGATTTGATTTCAAATAGAAGGCTCCTTTAAAGCATGCTGCTCAGAGGGAGCCAGCTTCCCAGGAGAGGGATTTCAGCATAGCACGGCATTCAGAGGTCACTCAATGCTCTGCAAAACAATTCCTAAAGGGGCTCAGTTTAGAGAGACACTTAGAACCCTGGCACATACCCCCAGATCCCTGGTGCCTAAGCCAGGTTACTGCAGTGCCAGTGTGAACGCCCCTACACATGACTCTGCAGCATGGATGCTGGCAGGTGGGCTTGGCTAACCTGGATACTTTTCCCTGGGTGTCCAGACCCCACTTAACTCTGCAGTTAAGGCCTGCCCATGGTACCGTCCCCCTCTGGTTGTAGGGCAAACCAGCCATCAGTGTAAATGCTACAAAACATAATGATGGTATCAGCTAGGGATGTGAACGTGTAACCGGTAAGTATCACCCTTACCAGGTGATGTTAACCAGTACCCGGGAGCAGCCCCCCACTTGCAGCCTGCCATGGACAAAGCACAGCACCAACCCTTCAAGTATGGGGGAGAGGAGGCAGAAACAGAAGCCAGCCCCCACCCCCACATTTGGGGCTGCTGGCAGCAGCAGTTGGCAACCTCTACCACGGGGATCCTGCTAACTCAGTTAACTGGGATTTTACATCCCTAGCAACAGCACCTCTTAACACATGTATTACACACGTTTCTCAGGAGTCATCCATGCCCCAGATACTTTGGGGGGGCCAGGGAGCTCAAAACAGAACGACTCCAACACCCCTCAACGTTCAAGCCACCCGAGGCGGTTATTTTTAAAACAGAGCGGGAGGAAAGAAGGTTAGCCTGCACTTATCGGACGTTTCCAATCCCAAAAGAGGTGGAAATTTTTTTTTCCTATTTAAGTCCATTCACAACCTTAGCAGGTGACACCCTGTACATTCGCCAACACTCATGTAGCACAAGCAGTCGCCATACACGCTTCCCCGATTTACCTGAACCTGACCTGGAAAAGGCTCATCCCACAGAACCACTCAACCCATAGCCTCTCCCTTGATCATGTCAGTAGAGGAGGCAACGGCGATGGGGGCTTGTGTGATATGAAACCCACATCCACTAGGAATTAAGCCAGCAGCTCATTTCTCACACACCAACACCACAACTATTACCAGCCTAAATCCAGCCCCCTGAAGCCTCAACACAATGACACCTGCAGGTCCCAAGCAATTCCCTGGCATCACCCAGCTCAGAAGAACACTCCTCTCGGGTACAGAGCGATAAAGCCATTTCCTAGTTGACATTACTCTAAAGAAAGCAAATAGATGTGGCATTGAATAATGATATTCCATAAACAGCTGAGCGCCCAATTATTGGCTGGCATAATATAAAGCCCCTGGCCATCAGCTCAGCATCCAGATATAAATCACTGCTGCTACGGCTTATGCCATCCCCACCAGCCATTGGGGGAAGGGAAAGAATAATGTGAGCGCTGAGTCTCCAGCACAAAGAAAGGGAGAAAAAGAGGTCTCTCGTTTTGCTTAATTTGAAGCAACATGTATTATGGGACTGTCAGCGATTGACTCAAGGTTGTCAAAACCAATTGCAACCAGAGGCAATCACGGGCAACAGCCTTTAGTCTGGTCTGTCAGGCTTGGCTAGATCAATTATGTCACCAACTTGTTCTCGTGTCTGATCTTTTCCAGCCTGCAAGTCCCAGCGCTGGGCACAGTGGCCCCTTCGGTGACTACAAACCCCATTCACTCGCCGTATGTTGCTTTCTCTTTTGTTCGACTTGACGAGAAAAGCGACGTCTCCTTCTGAAAGGGACAGAGAGGGCTTCCGCCTCAAGAGGGGGCTTTGACACCTTCACATCTCTGGAGGCTTTAAAAAAAAAAATAGTGTTTTGGTATAGCACATCAAGACTTTGCCAGATGAAAAGGAACCTTGCAAAAAGCTAGGAGCTTGGTGAGGGGCTATCCAGAACTAGTCAGATGATATCCCTGCTGCTGCGACTCTTACATTTTTCAGTCTCCCTCCACCCCCTCAGAGTTGTAATGGGGCTTGCTGGCTATCATGGGAACAGCAGCACAATGGAATCTCTGTGAGAGAATCAAGCGTTTACCGAGTGCTTCATTACCGGCTCACGCATTAGGACATCTGTGTCATGCTGGTAATGAGGGTTGAGTGAAAGGGCCTTTAGTAAACAGGAACCAATTAATTGCAGGGCATAGGGAAGAGGTTCCATGTTACGCTTCCCCTTCCCTCGGAATGCAAGGAGCATAAAAGACAGGATGACATTGTAGAAGAGTATCAGAGGAGTAGCCGTGTTAGTCTGAATCTGCAAAAGCGGCGAGAGGTCCTGTGGCACCTTATAGACTAACCGAAGTGTTTGGAGCATAAGCTTTCGTGGGCAAAGACCCACTTCGTCAGATGCATGTCTGACGTGCATCTGACGAAGTGGGTCTTTGCCCACGAAAGCTTATGCTCCAAACACTTCGGTTAGTCTATAAGGTGCCACAGGACCCCTCGCCGCTATTGTAGAAGAGCTGGCCCTGTGTGGCTCAGAAGGCGGTAGCTGTGGGGACGGATGATGTAGAGAGCATAGCAGAGGGATACACCAAAAGCACGAGGCCCTCTTCGATCAGTTATGCTGCTACAGGCTGTACAGGGAGAGAGAGATTATGGAACAGTGGAACCGTCCTGAATTAAGTGGCCACATGGTACCAACTCTTCGTACCTCAGCTCTTTTGGATGGCATAGTCCAGGTACAGGGGACATTGCCAAGTCTGCCCATCACTCCTGCACAGTCCTCACACCACCCTGTGAGCGGAACCCTTTAAGGGATCTCACATCCAGGCAGGATCATTTTGTTTAGAGTCTCTCAACGAGGTAGGCGCTGAGACATGCACCCTTATGTCTCTACAAACACTATGGCTGCGTCTACATTGGCGCGGTTTTGCACCAAAGCTATGCAAATGAGGC
>JANRFK010003894.1:8400075-8413918 GCA_030068395.1 Apalone spinifera | reverse complement strand
GGCCATAATCCACCAGGTGCTACCTGCCTGAACCCTGCTTGCCAAAGGATTGAGACTCAACTTCAGTTGTTGGCTAAAATGTCTTATAATGTGTGAGGCTGTTTGTCTCCCAGACAGACCACTGAGTATTATCTCTTCCCCCGCCTTTAAAAAGTTTGTGGAAGATTCCCCTTCCCCCATGTGGATAGAGCTTGTAGGGTAAGATTTTCAAAGCTGCTGAATTTGAACAGGGAAACAGCATATCCAAATCCCTTAAGCATCTTTGAAAATGTCTCCTGTAGCCTTTGGTTTTATGGTTGCCTTACGTCCAACTGCCTGTCTGCTTTATTCACTGTGGTGTGTAGGATCTTGCATACAGGAGGCCCTCGTGATTCTGCAGGTTTGCAGGTTTCCTATTCTGGCTTGTGGGGGTGGGGGGGAAGAGGGCTGGGATCCATAGACACTTCCCCAAAGCTCCCAGCCCCCACAGGGAGCTCACACTAAGGGCCAGGAACCACGGCTCCCACTGTTCACAAATTTGCCATTTGTGTGGGAGTTCCCACATCCACCATGTTTCCTGTAGTGATCGTTATTTCAAATTGTATTTAAAGCCTTTATGCAAAATAGAGATGTTAACGTGTAGTCAACTGCACAATTAACTGATAAGCCTGGGCTTCTTGGTTAATCTTATCAACTGCATAAATTCTCCCTACCTTTGCTACCTCTGTATCAGACGCAGCAAGGGAAAGCACGAGCACCAGATCTGTCAAGCTGCCTACATCTCCATCCCCCAACTCAGCGCTGCTACCTCTGAGATGAGCTAGGTGCTGCATAAATAACAAAGAAGAATGATTCAGGCCCCGATCCTGCTTGTGCTTAGCTATAGTTTAGCTTAGCTATAGTTTCCATGGAATCACACCAAATGCAGAATTCTAGTGAAATTCAGTACACATGGGCCTTCATTTCAGACTGCTGCAGTCAATGTTCCCTCTAATTTTTTATCTGTGTGGAATAAATTGTGTCATGTGCACCAAGGCATGTGCAGATGTGTACCACCAATATAAAACATGCTACCAGCTGTGAGCACTCTGCTAATCAATTGGTACCTGATCAACTCCACCCACGCGCTCAGCTTACAGGGAACACTGGCTGTCATCCGTTCTCTAATTTGGATGTGCAAATTTTGCACGGGCAATCGCTTATGCATGCTTAACATTTGATCCTTTGAGTCTGTCTCTAAGCAGACAGACCCTCATGCCAGTTATTATGTGGTGGTAGCATATCCTAGTCTTTTGGAAATCGCAGCAAAGAAGCCAGTCAAGCATAGAATGAACAATTTTCCAGTTCCTGGAAAATTAAAGGTGAAGTAACCGTGAGAGCTGCCTTTTGATGCCGGGATCCTTTGGAAGAGCATCAATTTTATTCCTTTGGCTAAGTTTGGGCTACAAATGTTTTGCACCATTCAAAACTGAGGCCTGGTCTAGACTATAAGGTTTTGTTGGAAAAAGCTACACAAAATGCGCTCTGTAGTCTAGACGTAGCCTATGAGAGGCTGCAAGAGACGCCATGTAGGACCCTCGAGTAAAGATCATGAATCCAGTAAGTGTTTAGGATAAACAAATATCCATGGCTGATCAGCAAGCAGCTGGCCTCTTTCTTGCCTGGCTTAGAGAAGTGTGAAGCTGGTATTCTAAAATTCTGTTCCTGGCCCTGCTGCTCTTACCTTCCTAAGGTGTTTCGAAGCTTCACGATCTTTTAAGTGCATCTAGCCACTCAACTGAAAAATGACACCTAAATATTACATAGCAGGAATATTCCACTTACAACATCACCAGGTCTCCTGCAAAAATCTCACTGAGAGTCAGTTTTTCTAGATGAAAAACTTTCTTGCTCTGCTCAGCAGTTCTAATGCAATAACAGTGCCAACATGAATTCAGGGAGGAGAATAGACTGAGTTCGGGGAGGCAGACCCTAGCTCTTGCACTGGATTTCGCTGTTGGTGTCCTCTGAGAGGAGGGGGAAGACTTCAAAAGTTACAGGTAGTTTAGATGCTTAGCTAAATTTTAGCATTTATGCAGGTCTCTGATCACATGCAGAACTTCCTGTGCACCGCCAAGGAAAAGTTGCCCACACTATTTAGACTGAGATCTTGAAACTAAAATATTCCAATAGGAATAATGAGATGTGCTTGCCATGTGTGGTTTTGCATGTGTCCATTTGCCTGTTGCTAGTATACTTTGACGGTGTTTTTTTCCACTGTTCCAGCCCTTCTAGACTTGACTGTCTTTTGAAAAACTTCCCTTTGCTGTAAGTAAGAGGTGGCACTATTGACTTTTCTTTCTCTGCATTGCTGATAGTCCATTTAAGAGCATCCTAACACGTTAAGGGCTTTAGCAGAAGGAATAAATCTGTTGAATGCATGTGCTGGGGAGGAGAATACATTGATCCAAGCAAATGAAACCTCAGGGGTTTTTACGGTTTATGCTGGGGCTAGGGCAGTATCATATGATTTCTACCTCTTTACATATGTGAAAGCTGCCGGGAAATGTTTTTACAAAAGCGACAGTAATGTTTATTATTTAATTCAAATTGCTTAGCAGGGTCACTTTTCCATATGCAGATCATCTTCCTGCTATGCATCATGGTTACTAAGCCTAAGAACATTTGGATGCAGCTAACCTTGCACTGTAAGGCAACTGGCAATTTTCAACACACGAAGTCTCTAATCTTATTCATTTGGGGAGGAGGAGGAAAACTACTTTCCCCCCTTAGATTGTGGCCTAATTGCACTAGCTGTAAATGTTTTGCTGAACATGATGTGGCTTTGAACCTAAGGGAATATGTTCTTCATAATGAAAAAGTAGGTGGTTATTAAATATTGTTCTGAAATTATAACATTTCCCAGTGACAGCAAAATGAACGATCTTTCCCCCATCCCTAACAAGTATTCTGTGGCAGTCTTTGCCCACAGTGCTCTAAAGTATCCGCTACATGATCGTAGCTAGCGGTTTGGGATGCTAAATTGATGACTGGAATGTCTGCAAGAGGAACAAAATATCTATTTATCTTCATTAATCATCAGAGCTGACTTGGAACGAGGCATTCTGGTCAAAACAAACTTTGTTGTTGCTAAGGTACGGCTTTTCAAGCACAAAAGGCCATTTCGCTGCCGGTGCTTTTTCCTGGAGCGTGGCGGACGGGTTATTAAAGGGATGATTTTGTTGGTTTAGGCCTAATGTCTCAGTATTGCATTTTGCTGAAAGGTTCGTACCATGAAGAGAAACATTTTGATGGATAATTTTTTGTGCATCCTTCCCTTAGGATTATTGTAGGCAATTACAAGAGCAGTTACCCACATATCTCTTACAAGAGGGAAGCAGTGATAGAAGAGAAATTCCAAGCAGATACATGTGAGATTCTTCAAAGAAGTCTGCTAGACTAGTGGTTTTCAAACTTTTTTTTTTCCTCATGAACCTGTTGAAGAAAATGGTTGATGCTGTGACCCAACATAATGTGACTAGAGTGTGGGCTCCAGAGTGGGGCTGAGGATGACAGGTTTGGGGTGTGTGTGTGTGTGTGTGCGTGTGTGTGTGTGTGAGAGAGAGAAAGAGAGAGAACTGGGGCAGGAGGGGCTTACCTTGAGCAGCTCCTGGCCAGTGGTGCGGTGTGGGTGCTAAGGCAGCTTCCTGCTTCTCCTGGCACCGCAGACTGTGCTGCACTCTAGAAGCTGGGCCTGCTGCCGGCTGCTTCTGGGGTGCAGTGCAGTCTGTGGTGCAGGACAGGCAGGGAGTTGCCTTTGCACCCCCATTGGACACCTGCTCCCACTGCAGCAACGAGACCCAGTGGCTCACATTCCACGATAGTTTGAAAACCTCTGTGCTAGAGGGCTCCCTGCTTGGAGTGAGATTTTTGTTGTGGGGTTTGTTCCTGTTGCTACTCTTCCATATTAGTGCATTAAACCACACAGTGGAGCAGTGGTCACCAACCAGTAGAGCAGGAACTACTGGTAGATCTTGGAGCCTCTGACCGGTGATCCTGACAGGTGATCCTGACTGGATGCTCCTCCATCCAGTGTCGTGCTGCTCCTGCCCTCTACCTTGGAGCTGCCCCCTCCCCCAGAAGCCACCCTACACAGCAAGCAGGAATGGGTGGAAGAAGGGGAGAGGCTGATGTCAGGGTGTCCCTTCTCACTACTCCTGTACCCTGTCTCCACACAGAGAGAAGGGGATGGAAGGAGTTTGGCAATGCAAATCTCTGTCACTCACAGTGTGTGTGTCTGTCATTCTCACAAACACACACTGTCCTTCACTCTTCTTTCCCGGGGGGAAATACATGGGGGAGAGTTGTTACTTCTTTTACTGCTAGCAAATTGGGTTATTTTGGTTTTTTTGACTGGTCTGTGCATTTCACAATTTCTCTCTTAGGCTTAAATTTAATGCTTTGAGTAGTGAGTTCTAAAATGCCTAATCTGGAGTGGCTGGAGTCATTATCCCTGTGGTAATTGCTGCTTCTGGAAGTGGCTGGCATGTCCCTGTAGCCCCTGAGACAGGCAGAGCAGGGGTTCTCCACGTGCTTTCCTTGCCTGCCAATTCCACTCCTGAGGCTCCCATTGATCAGTGATGGGGAATTGTGCCCAGTAGAAGCTGTGGGTTCAGTGCCTGTAGATGGAGGGGCAACACGTGGTGTCATGGAGCCATTGCTGTACATGCCAGCTCTTTTCAGGAGTGGTGCAGGGCCAGGGCAGGAGTAAGCTTGCTTTAACCCCACTGCTCCACCACTCAGAAGCTGTCTCAGTTAAATGGTGCCCAGTCAAAGCCTTCTTCCTGAATCCCTGTCCCAGCCCTGAACCTTCTCCTGCACCCAACCTCCTGCCCCAGATGTGAATCCCCCTGCACCCAAACTCCTTCCCAGAGCTTGCACCCTGAACCCCCCTCTTGGACCCTGAACCCCCACTCTGGGCTAAGCACGGAGCCCCTCCCACACTCCAAACCCCTTGGCCCAAGACCAGAGCCTTCACTTCAACCCCCTACCCCAGCCTGGTGAAAGTGAGTGAGGTTTGGGGGAGGAAGGGGGATGGAGTGAGCAGGGTGAGGCCTCGGAGAAGGGGTGGGGCGGGGCGGGGCTTCAGCAAAGGGGTGGAGCTGTGGTGGGGCTTCAGGGAAGGGGCAGGCAGGAACCGAGGAAGGGTTTTCACTGGCGTGATGCTTGGGAGGTACTCCTCTGAAACCTCTGCAGAGCTACGTCATTAGCCAGCTTCCGATCCCTCCTCCGACGCTGCTTTGCCATGATGCCTGCCGAACGTTTTACAGGGGTGAGGCTACGGGTGTGCAGAGACCATGCCCATCACGCCGACCAATATGCTATATCCACCTGCCTAGCTCGTGCCTTGTACTACGATTGTGAGCTCCTTGGGGTTGGACTCTTCATTGTGTGGGTTTTGTAGAGCACTTAGCACAACAGTCCCTGATCAAGGCTTCTCGGTGCTACAGTAATACAACCCATAAGTGGTACATCAGACCCATAAATCCAGTTAGGGCCACTGATGGGGAGGGGGCCTAAATAGGGAAGTTGCTCCCGGGCCTAATGATTTTAAAAGGCCCGGGGCTCCGGGCCACCACTTCTGTTACTACGGCAACAGCAGCAGCTGGAGCCCCTGGCCTTTTAAATGGCTGCTGGAGCCCTGCGCAGCACAGTCTGGTCAGAGCTGGGAGGAGGCTAACCATTAGCCCTGCCCCTTTCACCCAAGTTCCTGCCCTGGGGGCCTGGAGCCAAGCTCCCTCCCAACACACATTGCCCAGGGTCTGCTGAAGTCTGTCACCAGCCCCTGATTCCATGCACTCAAAAATGAGTGAATAAGGGCCAATGGATCTCTGACAGGGCTTGAATTCTCTGCCAGATTTAGAAAGCTCTGGTGCGCACAGGCGTGCGGGTGCATGCATCATTTCGTTGCATCCAGACGAGAATGCACAAACGCGGAGTCCTATCAGATATGCAGCCCCGTTACCCTCTCGTGGCTAGAGGGTGACACAGGGCAAGTCTGCACTCTAGTGCTCTGCGCCACTGTCGTGCGTGTGGTGAAGACGCACTGTGCCGACAGAGGAGTGTCTCATGCTGATGTGGACAGTGCAAAACGTGTGTTACAGGGTGGCTTTTTCACACCCCTGAGTAATGTGAATTATATCCGTGTAGGCTGTATATAAACTCCCTAGTATAGGGGTGGAGAACTTAAGGCTTGGGGGCCGGATGTGGACCCCGACTAGTTTGGATCTGGCTCTCAGAGCTCCCCCGCCCCAGCACTGGGGAGCCCACACTGGTGCTCTAGCCCCCCTGCCTCCCCACCGTAGGGCTGGAACACACAAAATCTTCTATCCTGGACCCTCCCTAGGCTCTGGTGTGTGAGGGGAATGTGGGGAGAGTCTTTCTCCTTCTCGGTTGGAGGCCATGTCAGGGTTTGTTTTTTGGGGGGGGGAACTGATTTTTGAGAGTCAGTACCTCCCCTCCCCCGACCCAAAAAAGGTTCCCCACCCTTACCCTAGTGTATAAATTTTTCTACTTTTACAGCTGAAATTCTTTTAGTGCAAGGGGCGCATGCTTTCTATAGCAAAACATCCTGAGTTCTGTGGCTGCAGATGATTGCCACGTTTAGGCAGCCACAGGATTGTTGCCTCTTTAAATCTGTGGTGTGAGCTGTGCCTGGCTGGAACCATGCACAGATATGTGATGCTGCACTGACAGAGCTTTGAATCCTCTGCTGTTCCAGGTTGGGATCCCAGCTCTCTTTATGTCAATTACACGCTCTGAAGATGCCGGCCTCTTTGAGCCCTAGACTCCAGCAGGGATACCAATGTGGCATGTCTCGGAGCTACCATCTGCTTTCAATGAATGCCGCAGTTGTGATGGAGTGCTTCATGTGGGATTTTATTCCACAGCTCCCTGGTTATCAGCAACACGCAGATGTTCATCACATTCTCCCCCGCCCCTCCGTGTATGTATACTGAGGCAAAGGGAGCTCGCCTAAATGAGAGCACTGCATGTCACTTGCACTGGCTTTTTGTGGAACTTAGTGTGAGCCCAGATAATGCTTACCAAAGTGGGCCAAGAAAGAGCAGGTTTGCTAGAGAGGCTATTCCAGTCTGTGTGAACATATTGTATGTCCTGCTTTCCCTGCGTGGGGTTTTCTTCATGCACAGTATATAAAAGGAGGCGCAAACCCCTGGCGTGTGGGTGGGGAGGAGAAGAATGCATGCCTCAAATCGCAAGGCATGTGAAAGTGCTTAAGTTTGAAACAAAACACAAAGTTTGCATCCCAGGGGAGACAAAGAGCAGGGTAGTTTGCAGGGATGGAAATTTTAACTTAGCTGTTTTGATGAAATGATCTTAGTGTTCTGTTTTCTCACTGGCAGGAAGTGTTGGCTGTTTCAAACCTATGCCAGGTTACCTCTTGTGAGGGACTTGCTTACATTTCCTCCTTGCTTTTGCTGACTATCTAAGTCGTATTAGAAATCAGTGTTCCCTGTAAGCCACCCAGGAGAGATTCAAATGCTGCCCAACTGAGTAGTAGAGCACCCACAGTATCCATATGTTTCTACTAGTGGTGCACATCTGCACATGCTTTGGTGCGCCTCAAATGTATTCTTCATATGGATGGAAAAAATCAGAGGGAGCATTGTTAGGGATGGGCAGACACTGAAAAAAGGGACCAGATACAAATTTGCAGCTCAAACATGCAGAATGCAAAGGCTTGACTGTCCAGTTTGGAGCTAGACTTTGAACTCTGTGGTTCAGAAGTGATTAGAGGTAGGGATGTGGTCTGTAGGAAAGATGAGGATTTGATTTCCTGATCCAGAGCTCAGATTCTGACCTCTGATGGAGGCCCATCTAATGTAACCATATCTGTGCTTACGTAGATACACTGGGTGCTTTGTAAACATGGCATCCTAAAGCACTTGACAAAGGGTGGCTGAGATTTGGCTGCTCTTAAGCTAACATTTTCGAAGCTTCCTATCTGTAGATCTCACAGCAACCACTCAAAGGCAGCCACTTTTGAAAGAGAAACATGAATCACTTTGATCTCCTGCAGAACAGTTCAGGATCAGGGTGGAGGGAGGGCAATATGGCCAGCCCCATGCCTTCAAAACGCCAGAGTTTGGTTTCGAAATCAAGAGGGTTTTTGTTTTGGATTTTTTAACAATTAAAAAAGAAAAGATTTTGAGGTTTTTTAAGGGCACATTGGCAACATTTTCAAGCTTTCCTCTGCAACCAGGGCTAGAAACCTACTTGGTTAAAAAACGAAATCCGAGCTTCTCCCCCTGCAGGAGCTGCAGCTATTGTGAGGTTGGCGATAAAATCGTGAGAGCTGGGCACGCTGTGAAGAATGCTCTCTCCCTATGAGTGAGGTGGGGATGAAGGCCCGCTAACTGTGATGATCCAGATGAGGATTTGGCCTCAAGCTAGGAGATTCCCAGTGGTCTGTGCCTTGTTTGAATGCATGTATATTTCCTCCTCCTACAGAAATGACCTATTGCTACCTTTTGGTGTCCTCAGTCACTTCCATGGCAGCAGGAACTGATGTAGCAAATACAAGAAGAATTCTTGGCCCTTCCCAGGTGCTCTCCATCGCAAAGGATCACCCAATGTTTGGCAAACAAATAGGAGGCACCAAAGGCTGCTTGCCATATGTTTGCAGAGTAGTCTGTTGGAGGCTACTGGGCTTTGGCTTGTCAGTGTTTGCAAAGCACTTTGAGAATCTCAGCCTGGAGATCTCTAGGGATTCCACAAGCTTGGAATTGCTATTCCCTGCTTCCTCCATTTCATGGAGAGGAAAACTGAGGAACACAGAGAGGCTGAGTTTCTCGAAGCCAGGACTGGAATCGCAGACTCCCTGTCCCCTGCTAGATCACACTGCTTCCTCAGCAGCAGGGCAAATGCAGCTGGAAGAACAAATGTTTTTTTGCTGCCAAGGGGTTCTTCCATCCTGCATGGAAACCCTTTTTGAAGAAGGAATTGTATTGTCCTTGTGCTCTCTCGGCATTAGCGCTAATGGCTGTTCAGAGTGAAAAATCTCCCTGTGCACCAGGACTAGCCTAGCGCTTTTCCATGCTTGCTTCTGCGAGTGACAAGGTAACTGAAGAAAATGTATTAAAGGTAATGTTTAAAGTTGACAAGATACAAGTTAAAAAGAAAGGCACTGTGCACCTCAAGTCAAGCTTGGGTTATGAGAAGTTAGAAGTATCTGTTGACACAATTGATGAGATACATAGTGTACATAACTGACATTGTCCCAGACTAAGACAGGTGAGTTTTTGAATGGTCAGCAGATAAGTGTTTTCCATGATGCCACCCATAGAAGGTAAAGAATCACAGGCCAGATCTATGCTAAAGCAGAAAGTTGAATCAAGAGAGGCAACTCCAACTACATTAATTACGTAGCTGGAGGAGACATACCTTGATTCAAGTTTCCCCACTATCCCCACAGCGGGAGGCCATCAGCTTCCCTGACTCCTCGCAGGAGCAGGAGTATTGGCTGCCGACAGGGGCACCCTCTGAGTTCAGTTTAGCAGGTATTTACTAGACCCGCTAAAACAAACGCTGGAATATTTATCACGGCAGTATCTGTCTTCCCCGGAGTGAAGATATGGCCCTAGTCTATGGTGGTAAAGTGCACAGGCATGTGGGAGGAGTATGTCCGTGGGTCCGTCAGTCACTTGTGGATCGTCTCTAGAAAGATGTATATTTACACCTTCTCGTACTTCAAAAGGAGGAAGGCTCCGAACGACTTTCTGCTTCAAACTCTTATGAGCTAATATGTGGACACGGTGGGGAAACATGCTTGTTTCTGGGTTAGCAGCTTTAACGAGCTGTTCAGGCAGTCAGGAATCTCCCTTTCAAAAATAGCTTTGAGTCTCTGCAGCCCGGCTCCAGATCTCTGGTTTTGTCAACTGTGTGTGCTGCTACTTTCATTTATTTGTGTTTTAAGGCACCCATTGCTACCGTATCAGGGCACCGTTGGCTTGGGTTTGAAAGGCTTCTGTTTCCATGGCAGCCATTGCTGACTTCGAAAAAAGGGATTGCATATGGATGGACTCGGCAGATTAGTTATTGGGCACGAGCCTGCATAGAGCTGAGTTACAGCTCTCGCTAAGAACACTGGGTTTGTTCTGTGGCAAAATGAAGACCTAAGGCTCCTCCAGTGAGAACTCCTGGCTCCTAGGAATTCAGACCTGTTCTATTGCAGAAGATCTCCAAGAGCAGAGGCCTATCTGAGACCAGGATCCCATCATGGTGGGAATTAGAGATGTAAAAGGTTAAACGGTTAACTGGTTAAGCATAAGCCTTACTGGTATGCTTACTGGAGGGCCTGGCCAGTGGGCAGTAGCGTGCGGGGGGAGGAGGGGGGAGGGAGGGAAGGGGCAGGTGGGAGCTGGTACACATGGGGAGCTAGCTCATAAGGTCATCCCCCCCCTTTAGTAATGAAAGTGAGAGATGCACAGTGGTTGCTTCACCCCACCCCCACGTAATGATTATATTGGGCTTGATAATAAAACCTTTTTTTTGTTTAAGTACAAAAAGTAGGATTTAACTGCAAGTGAAAACAGTCAGATCCAAGTAAGTTACTAAATTAAAATCAATAAAACCCACATAGCTTGTTCTAGTTCGCTAAGGCTACGTCTACCCTGCACACTTATTTAGGAATAAGCTATTCCGGAAGAAATACTTCGAAATAGCTTATTTCAAAATAGTGCATCTACGGGGAAGCCTCGAAATTAGTCTGAGGCACACTCCCCTAATGTGGATGCGCTACCTCGATTTAGAGCCCCAGGAAGCACTGGGGAGTAATTACTTTGAATGGCCCTGGGGAGGAGCTATTTCGAAATAGCAATTTCAGAAGAGATGTTATTCCTCATGGAATGAGGTTTACAGAAGTTGGAATAAGTCATTGGTTATTTTGAATTTATTTCCACGTTAGGGGAGTTTGCCTCAGACTAATGTATTTTGAAATAACGGAATTGTTCTGTAAGCGCTTGCTTTGTTGTTTTGGAATAATGGCTGTTATTCCAAAATAACGCTGCTGTGTAAATGCACTCTAAGAAACTTGTCCCATGCACATTCTTACTCTAAACTGCTGTTCTTATGTCAGGTAAAACGTTTGAGTTGATGTTTACTCTGGACCAGGTCTACAGCCTTTCAGGAACCAGGAACCTCTTAGGTTGAGCCAGACAGTTGCAAAAGCCAGCTGAAGGCAAAAGCTGATTGCTTCCCATTGCTTAAATAGACTTTCCCCTGGGGTGGGACTCCTTTGGGAAAAATACCAGGTTTAAGATGGATTCCAGTGCCAGGTGGTATGGTCACATTTCTCTCTAGGACCAATCATTACAGGGCAAACAATACTATTCACAAGTGGTTGATTTGATCACAGAGCCATGACTTTTCTGAAGCATCAGTAATGATCCTCATTAGCACATCTAGAATTATAAACAGACCCACGCTTCATATACCTAACCTCACATGCTATTGATCCAGCAGATTGTGACTACCAAATTGATGTCACATGACCTGTTTTACATAAAGCATCTTTGAATTGTGCATATTCAGATTCATAAGACAGTTCTCATAGAGCATGGGGGCCGTCACATGGAGCATTAATCTTTCTGTGCCTCAATAACCCGATGTGGCACATCAACCCTGGAGGCTGCCTCTGTCCAGCTACACACATGTAGCACATACCACATATACCCAGCTTTGACCGGCGTTTAGTGTTTGGCAGCAAAGTCCTACAACTGGATATCCTCTTCATCTGCAAAAAATCACAGTCGCTTGCCAGATTTCTCTTTTTCCTTTTTGCTTTCCTCCACGGGGCAATTTTTGTCTCTCTCTCTTTCTCCTGGCTTTTGACAGTTGTTGCAATGATTTCTTTGTGGCACCCATCTGCTGATGTCCTGCCACTTGCACCTGTGGAAGTTTGATCTTGAATCTGTTGCTGCAGTTTGCGTGCAGCAAGGGAAATCTGCCGATTCAGAGAGCAGGACCATGCAAGCTTTTGAGAGAGGCTGATTTCCAGTGATTCATTGTGCCTGCTGGATTATTTTATTTACAGGTCAAACTGAAAACTGGATGCATTGCATTAGGAGGGATTAATTTTATTCTGAAACACGCCATGGGGCAGGGGAGCCTCAGTCCGGCTTGTACCTTTCATGAGATGTCCAGTGGTACTTAAAGGGAAGGGGAGATGCTTGCCCAATCCCCATGCACTGTTTTGCATGCCATGTATCTGTGTAGTCCGTCTGATAAAGTTAACTGTATTCAGCCATATATAAACCTAGCAGATTTACCCAGCATTGCTAGGGTCCATAATGTGGGAATTCCATCAAGTATATTTTGCTTCTATGTCCCCATAGACTCTTATCATTTGCTATGTTTTTAACCAAAAAGGGCTGTAGTCATCAGTATGGTTTCCAGTAACATTTTGTTCTTGTTTTCAAACTTTAAGCATTGATTTAGCTGTGTCAAAACAGAGCACTACCCCAAATTCTCTGTTATCTCTTTTCTGTAAGGTTTGAGAAGCAATCTTATTCTAGGTCATGGGCGGTGGGTGAAGGTAGGACTGGAGGAGACAAGTCCTGCCCCTTTTGCCTTGGCCCCGCCCCCAGCATCACGTGGAGGTGGGGTGGTGCATGCCCCCAACCTCCCTGACCCAAGAGGACAGGGAAGAGGTGCAGTGGGTGTTCTGGAGGCAGAGAATGGGTGGGGCCAGGCTGGCAGTTTGGGACGGTAATGCCTTCCTCCGCCTAGCATACTGGCTGCCCATGCTTTAGGTTCATCCTATTTTTCTGGCTCATCTTGGTTTAGTCTCTTTCAGTATTCGCTCAGTTATGTCAATTTTGAGGACTGTATTTGCTTTGGTGATTCTGTCTTTCTTTTCCTCTTTGGTTTTATGAGATGCAATCCAATTCCAGGCACATCCCATTTTCCTGGCCAACCAAATCCTTACATTGCTTCAAGTGAGATAAGCGGAAGCTGCATATCTAATTTGGTGATCCTAGCTCTTACTGTTCAGGAAGATTTCTTCAAAAAAACAGAAACTATTTAAAATATAGAGTAGATTTATTCTTTCTTGAGGAAAAGCTGCAAAGTGGTAGCTAGCAATGTTGTGACCTGTGATGTCGCAAAGACCTTTTGTACCCCAGAATTTTTGGTTGCCATGCCACTTCCCCTCTTTAGGGGCTGCTTGGATTTTCTTTTGTCATGAGCAAGGCTAGTGGGAGCCCAACCACTGTGGACTTTGGAGCAAGCTCATATGCTCCTAGCTGTGATTTGTGGAAGGCCAGTTGGATAGCAAAATTCAAAGTGGCTCTGGGGCGGGGCAGAAGTTAGTTTTGTAATGGTAGAGAATGCGTGTGGGGCTGAAGAGCGGAGAAGTTCATTCCCATGTCCAATATTTCTTATAGGCATGGTAATTCTGAGTACTGCATCTGCTCCCTCCAGCCCTTAATTTAGAATCCACAAAGGAAGAGCACAGTAGGTATCTGTATCCAATTCAGATTTCAGCACTGTATCCCCATTGGTTCTTCTGGCCCCTGCCAACACCTTTACTGGCAACCTGAGTTTAACCTTTTTATTCACCGAGTGCTGGCCAGCACTCCTCTTATTCATCACAATAGCATAGACCTATCGGTCTTTGCCCTGAAAAGCTTATGTACTAAACAGGAGAAACAAAGGGTGGGAGGAGAAACAGAGGCACAGAGAAGAGGAAACATCTTGCTGAAGATTATCTGGCAGCTCAATGGCAGAGCTGAGAATTCATCCTTGGTCCCCAGCATCCCTTAGTGCTCTATCTACTAGACTGGGCCTGGGAAAAATACCTCCC
>JANRFK010003894.1:8377909-8389672 GCA_030068395.1 Apalone spinifera | reverse complement strand
CTAGATGGACCTTTGGTCTGACCCAGTACAGCCATTCTTATGTTCTTATGACATTTTGATATTTTCTGTCTTATTTCCTATCCCTTCCCTAATGGTTCACAACAGTCAGTTGGCTTTTTCAATTGTCGCTGTGTGTTGAGCGGATGTTTTCAGAGGATTAATCCACAGTGACAGCAAGAGCTAGCTAGCTAGCGCTCTCTCTCTCTCTTTGTATGTATAGTGGGGATTATACCAATGCGTATTACTTTGCATTTATTAACACTGACATTCACCCTGCCATTTTCTTGACCAGTCGTCCAGTTTTGTGGTCACAGAAGACCCCTGGGGGCTGCTTCCCGGAGTGCTGACAAAGTCACTGACACTCGCCTCTTTGGGGCTTCTCACCACCTTGTTGTGCTGGGCCAGCTGATCTGGTCTCCCCCAGCCAAGGCACAGAGCTGAGATCATCATCCCTCCGCCAAGGAGCGGTATAGACACTGAAACTCTTCAGGTCTAAGGAAAATGGAGTTTTGGACCCAGCTTCCCGGGATACCACTCCCACAATGGGATCAGACCCCCAAATGAATTATTTAGGTAAGCCCCCTTTAGCAATGAAAGGAGGATGTACACACTGGTTGCTCCCCCATGTACTTATTTACACTGAGCTTGATAATAAATACAAATTATTGTATTAAGTACAATCACTTAAATCCTACTGCTTGTGACAACAGGCAGAGCAAAGTAGATTACAAATTTAAAATAATCAAAACCAGCTAGCTAATTCTAACACACTCAAGCTCATTACAAACTCACCCTAAAATTGTTTTTATTCCAGCTAAGCCTTCAAGCCAGAAAAGTCCCCTTTTCCCTGGGGTCTTTAGTTATCCTCTTGGGTGTATAGGGTTGCCAGATCGTTTTGACAAAAATACCGGACACACTTGATCTCCGATTGGGGGCGGGGAGAACCGGCCACGGGGGGAGCGAGGCTGGTTGGGAGGGGATTGGGGGGAGTGGGGCTGGCGGGGGGATATCGGGAGGGAACTGGCCAGTGGGGAGCAGGGCTGGTCAGGAGGGGATTGAGGGGAGGGAGAACCGGACGGCAGGGAGCAGTGCTGGCCAGGAGGAGGTCGGGGGTAGCAGGGCTGGCCGGGGGTGGCAAGCGAAGAGCGGCTGGCAGGGAGCGGGCCTGGCCCAGGCGCACACAGATCCTGGGGTGCTGCCCATCCCGCTCACAGTCCAGGCGGAGCACACGGGAGAGTCCGGCCCTGGGGATTCCATCCCGCCCCCGCCCCACATACTTGTAGTTGTGTCCTGCCTGGCTGGTAGACACACTCACACAGTGTGAGTGTATCTACCAGCGAGGCCGTACGCAACTATGTACTGATACTCATAATAATAATAAATCTTATTTAATTAGAAAATACCGGATATTTATATGTCCAGTATTTTCTCAATTTGTTTCCCAGACAGAAAGCTCAAAAACCAGACACCTGGCAACCCTATGGGTGTGCCATGCCAGACAAAGACACTCTAGCTTCCCATTGTTTTACACTAAAGATTCCACTTTGGGCAGGAGGTCTCTTTCTCCATTTCACCCTTCCATGGAAAGTTACTTGGTCAGACTCTACCAGTTGGGGTGGTCACATGACTTCCTAAGACCAACCGTAGCTTGGACTCAAACAACAAGAGAGGCTGTTTACAGGCGATCACCCAGACATTGAGATGCCCCAGCATTGGAAACACTTTTAATGGCTCTCATTTGCACATGTAAAACCATAAATCGTTCCCTGCGCCATATCTCTAACTTTACATACAAGAATGATAAAGACACCAAAATAAGATCTACAGAGCCAGTGGATCATGACATTAAGATTGGCAGGTTATTAGAGATTTTGGCCAAAGCATCTTCAAATTCTACATTTGTGGCCATAAGTTCATTTCATAAAGCATGGGAGGTGGTCTGTCACAGATCCCTTTGGAATTCTGTGTGTGCAGCTTTGTGGTAGGACCACGTATTGCTAAGCCTGGAACTCGTGTCTCTTACCAGGCCTCTGTGCCCAGCTGGAGTTGAATTGATGCGAGTAGGGCTCTGCACAGGTTCAGCAGTCTGTCCCTGGCTAAGAGCTGAAAGATCAAGGCCTAAACTTGCAGTTGAGACACATCTGTTGTTCCCTTGTCTATTTAGTTTATGAAAACCTTGTGTAGTCTATGGATTAAGCAGCTATCCTAATCGGTTACCTTAGGACAGTGTTTCCCAATTGGTGCTCCGAGGAACCCTGGGGATCCGCGAAGTGAAAGCAAGGGTTCCGTGAAGAGCCGGCACTCCCCTGCCCCCTGTTAAAGAGACAGGGCCATGGCGAGGGCTTCCCCCCCCAACGAAATGCAGCAGGGGCCTTTTTTTTTCCCCCCCAAGGCTACTCTAGGGGTTCCGTGGCCAAATAAAATCGGGAAACACTGCCTTAGGATACAAGCACTTTTACGTTTGTGTAGGAACGTACCAAGTAATCAATATGCAATCTGGACAGATTTTTCCATTGCTGGAGATCACAGCTGCTACTTAGTTATGTGACTGTTATTAAACTCCTTTTCTATACGAGTTGAGTTAGCTGTTGCACTACAGTTCTAATAAGCCCAGCTCAGGCAATCAAGGTTGGCTAGAGGGATTAAACATTCACCAATATATTTTGTTCTGAAGAGGTCTACAAACTAATGGGCCATATTTTCAGCAGCTGTTGCCCTAGATCTTCATTGATTTGTTCACTCTTTAAATCCTCAAGATAGTGGGGCAGCTAGAGTAAATATAATTCGTGGGGAAATTGAGGATAAAGCCTGGATTTGAGCATCCTGGGGCCCCCTGAAGGTAATGGGAGCAGCAGATATCCAGCTACTTTTGGAAACTTGGCCTTACGGCTCCAATCCAGCAAGGCATTTCAGCACGTTCTTAAAATTACCCCCACGCCCAACGCTCCCCTTGTCCAGCACACACTGAAGTCTCACAAAGCTAGTGGGAGATAACCTTAGTAGGATTCTCCAAGTGGCCTCAAGAAGTAGAAGCGTCCATTTCCCATTAACTGTCAATAGGAAGCCACTTCATTTCCATAGGCCCCTTTTCGTACACTGCAGCCCAGGTGTGATGAATGAAGCACGGGCATAAGGGATTTGCTGACCTGGGGTTGTAATAACTTGCTCAGTGCCATAGATCGAGTCAGGAATTCTTTATGCCAAGGGGGAGGAGGGGTCACCCTCTAGCTAAAACCTGCCCTGCCATGCCAAGAGCGAGATTAGTAGGAAAAATGTTAACAGACTTGACGTGCCCTCAGTGTCACGTTGCAATCACCTGCTACAAGCTAAGTGCAATTGACTATATGTCTGAGAGTGTCTGTCTGTTCAAGAACTTCTCCTGAATTGTAAGAGCAAGGAACTTGGCCTGAATTGTAAAAGCTGCACCAAATCGGGGGTGCAGCTTCCTCTGGTCATCACTTAAGCAAGGTCAGGGTTGGGTTGTGCCGTGCCAGGAACAGGGGACGTGCCTGGAATAGGATTTCTGTATGGTTTTTGGAGAAGCAAAGAGAATCTCCAGGCAGGTGAAAGGGGCTGGCGGTGCACCCCTCCCACACACACACACCGCCCAGGGCCTCCCACCCTCTAGGCACCCTTTAGGGAGGGCAGGTGAGCTGAAGCTCTCCTTATCCCTACTCCCAGGATTTGTATGAAAACATTTCTGGCTGTTCCCCTTCGTCAGGGAGCAAGGGGAATGGAAAGGGCACAGTGTGCTGCATTCCTTGCTCTGGCTGGGGAGTGCAGGGGGCAAACGAACCTGGACCTGCCCCTGTTGGGGGACATGCACCCCTCCCCCAGCTGTACCGCTAGAGCTGCAGCAGCCATGGAAAGGTGCTTCTCACCTAGCCCCAAGCTGGGCAGGGAAAGAGAGCTGGGGTTGTCCTCTCTTCCCGGGACAGCCTGCACACTGAACCCCTTTTCCCCAGGAAATCATCTGTGCACCCACACACTCCAGGCCTCACCTCACTTTCTGCTCTCAGACTCCTGACTGACTCAGACCAGGACTTTTGCCTAGCAATTCCCCTGAGCGCAGCTCACGGACTGCTGCCTGATGACCATCTTCGAGTTGTAGGCAGCAGCCCAGCTGTGACTGCTAGGCTAGACTGCCTTTGCCCTGGCCCCTTACTTTTTGCAATGTAGCCAAAATACAGAGGCAAGTTCATGTTTCTTTTTCAGCCCAACACCAAGAGCCATTCGACGAACATTTTTGGCCCTGAAGTATTTACTAAGCAAGGCACACACAAACTTTAAAAAAAAAACAAAAAAACCAAAAAACACCCACACACATCTTTTGTTTCCATATTTTGTTCAGAGTTCCTTGTGCTCAGGAGTTTTCCCAACCAACTCTAGTGTTTTCCAGTGTTCTGGTAGATGTTCACTTCTTTGTGACTAGAATAGGAAAGGCCGTATGTTTTTAACTACTCTATGGGGAGGAGGTGTCTTTTTTAAAATGACACTTATTGTTCCATTTTGGAGGTGGTAGGCAGAATTTACTTTTCAAAGCTTTTATCCCCTCACTTTTAGAGGAATTATGGACTAGAAATGGATTTATAAGCTCAAAAGACTTTCAGCACCTAACTAAGTTATGGATTTCTTAGACTAGATGACTTATGTTAGCTGGGAAAAGCAAAGAGACATTTCCTAAAAAGCCTCCCCACGAGAGAATGCAACATGAACATCTCATGCTGGAAGATCTTCCACCAGGAATCCTCACCCCACACATCTCCCCCACAGTATACAACTAGCAAGACTCTCCCCACTTCCCGGCATTTTGTCATCATGGGTGGTTGGCTGGTGACCTGCAGAAAGGTCTGCCTTGAGCAGAGTGGGCCACGGGCCAAAAAGTTTGAGAATGGCTGCTCTACATCCTTCCCAAGAGCATATAATGAACAGAACATCACTTCTTGATTCTCCAGGTCTGGAATCTCCCCCAGAAGAATGGCAGAATATAGTCTGCTTTATTGTGTGTGGAGGGCAGGGCAAGAGACTTCTAGAGCAGCAGGCTTTTGAGAAAAAAGGCTTCCCTGGAAACTGCAGTTTGCTGGACCGTGTTTTGCAGGATACCAAGTCCCTAGGTGTCCTTATAAGGAAACGGGTTGGAAATCACATTATATGAGCACATACATTATAGACACTGCGACTAAGCCAGATCCTGAACAGTAAGGTTCGTGTAGCAAACAGGGTTCCAGAACAAAAGACTGGGGCCACGGGACAGAGAATGTTTAATTGTTTATTCAAAACAGTAATTAAAAAAAGAAATCAGTGACGCAGCATTAGACGAAGGGTTACCAGGATCCATGGGCGTAACCTCAGAGTCAATGCATAGGAAATGGCCTCTCGTCACTTACGGGGGTGGGGGGGGGGGAGAGAAATCAGTTACTATAAAACAGCCAAACCAGGTGATGCTGCTTTTCAACTGATGGACACATGGAACAGCTTTTTAGACACTCATTTTGGGGGCCACATCATCACCACCTAAGGCCTGACCCCACAGTATCCTTGGCACCCTCATCTCCCACTCCCAAAACAATGGAATTTGTCAGCAATCCTACATTAGAAAATAAGTATGATAATAGGTCTTGCCGCTAGAAGGCAATGCAGGTTGAACCCCTCTAACCTGGCACCCTCAGGACCTGACCGGTCCCAAACCAGAGAAGGTCAATATTGTTTATCAGCATTACCAACATTTCTGCTGCTCACTGGGATCTTAGAAGACATTTAGCAGTAAATTACAGCTAAATAACAGCACAGAAAACAAACTTTATGGTGCCTGTAAACAAACTTTATGCCTATTTTTACACTATGAGTTTTCTCGGCAAAAAATATGCTAGAGGGACTCATTTGCATGAGTCACTATCTCATTTGCATATTTTCTGCAGATCATTTTTTGTGCAAAAACAAGCAGTGTGAACGTTTGTTTTTTTTTTGCACAAAAACCCCTTTTTCCGCAAGATTGGTAAACCTCCTTTTGGGGCATAAGGATCTTGCAGAAAGAGGAGGGTTGGGGGAAAAAGAAAACGTCCACACTGCTTGTTTTTGTGCAAAAAAGGATCGGCAGAAAATATGCAAATGAGATTCTGACTCATGCAAATGAGTCCGGTTAACTAAAATCATGCTGGACCATGGATGATATTGGACCAGAAAGAGTGCTGGACTAGAGAGGTTCAACCTGCATTTGCTTTCCTATATTACACTGAGCTATAGACATGAAGGTAGCAGGGAAGTACTGTACTTTCAATGTACAGGAAATCTATTTCTTACCTACAGAGGTCATCATTCGCGGGGGAATGAAGTAGGAGACAACATTTCTTATGAACCTGATATAAGCAGACTTCAAGTGATGTTAAGTTGTCGTGTGTTATACCTGTACATTACTAAGGGTTACACTAACAGAGCTGGAGGAGACTTTGTGCATTAGTAAATTAAGCCCTAATGAAATCTGAAAGTTTTTCTTCACTCAGTGCACAGTCAACCTGTGGAACTCCTTGCCAGAGGATGTGGTGAAGGCTAGGACTTTAACAGGGTTCAAAAAAGGGCTAGATAGATTCATGGAGATTAGGTCCATCAATGGCTATTAGCCAGGATGGGTAGGAACGGTGTCCCTCGCCTCTGTTTGTCTGGATATGGGTGACAGGAGGGGGATCACATGAGACTTACCCATTGTGTTACCTTCCTCTGGGGCATCTGGTATTGGCCACTGCCAGCAGACAGGACAGTGGGCTAGATGGACCGTTGGTCTGACCCAGTATGGTCATTCTTATGTTCTTATCCTGAGAACCTCCTCTGACACACTTTCCAGCCAGGCTGGCCAAACACTCACTCAGCATAGCGACATAAAACAGAGACTGGTTAACATTTACTGTGCAGCCAGCTACTTTTCTCTGCCCTAAATGATGAAGTAGTTTTACCCAGGAAAGCTCATGATCCTATATATTTTTGTTAATCTTTAACATGCCACAGGACTACTTGTTGTTTTTCAAGTTACAGACTAAAATGGCTACCCCTCTAAGATTAAGTGACCCTGGTAATTCCTGGCTGGAAACAATTTAATGTCTACCTAATTTCTGGACACCGTTATTTATCACATTATTTCAGGATCCAAGAAAGGCTGGGCCATAATTAAAACAACATGCTCAATACTGCAGAGTCAGTCCTCAATAGCCAGTTTCGGAAGAAGTCTCCACTTTTGCACGAAGACGTTTGCCTTCCTAACACAAGAACTGCTTTTCACTCCATATTGGGATTTATAAACTGCCCTGCCAACCAGTTAACTTGCCAAATTATAGCTCTACACAGCCACTGAGCAGCAGTGCCAAGAACAGAAGTTTCGAGCGAGAGAACTCTAAGAGACAGGAACATTTCAGTTCCCAGTGTAATCAAAGTACCGCTTACAGACCAGGAGGAAAAACTTCTTTGGAGAGTATTTTCAGGGGCGTTCAAAAGCAATCAGACAATTCTTGTTGTTGTTAGTGGAAATTGTACATGTAGCTCCCTGTGTGCTATAGAAAACAGGCACCCTTCAGGATACAATATTATGAAAATACAAACTCATATTTACTATTAGTACAGGTTCAACCTCTCTAGTCCAGCAATCTGGTCCGGCATGATTTTTGGTAGCCGGGTGTCCACGTATCATGGGCGTGGCCAAGTTTCCCACAGTCCCATAAAGTTTGTTTGCAGCCACCAGGCCTGGCTCTCAGTGTTCTGTGCTGCTGTTAAGCTTTAATTTACCCCTAAATGTCTTCTAAGATCCCAGCAAGCAGCGGAAGTGTTGGTCATGCTGCTAGACAATATTGACCTCCCGTGGTCAGGCAAATTCTCTGGCTCAGCACTGGTCATGTGCCAAGAGTGCCAGACTAGAGAGGCTCAGCCTGTAGATTAGGATGGAGCAAATCCAGCTCATGAGGTTAGACAGTTTTGAACTAGATCCTGAAATAAAATAGCTACTTGCTTTAAAAAATACCCATGAGGACACCACAATGACTGCTCGAGTCACCAACTGCACAACGAACTTTGAATGCAGAGAAACCATCGGTGATTTAACATGGAGGTTGGAGAAATGAGCCCTGCTAGAGGAAGATGGTTTTTTATAGCTAGAAGGGAAGTGAAGGGGAAGAAATGGGCATCACTAGAGGTCCCCAGGACCCCAGAATTGATTAAATCCTGTGGTCACAGCAGGAAAAAAGGCAAGTGATGGGGATGTTGCTGGCACCCTGACACATTGCATTGGCTCTTCCGTTAGAAATCTGATTTTCTATTGGGTTGCTACTTAGCCATAAAAATTCATGGTGAGCTAAAGCATAGTAAACGTAAATATATACCATTTAACTGTACACACAGGCCCCAGTCTTTCAGGCAGACCCTTCAACTCTCAAAGAGCACAGGGCTGCGGTCATCTCTTGCTATATATTATTTAGGGACTTCAACAGGGACTTCGAGATTTACTTTCAAACAACTTCAGCTTTTAGAGACCTGTCTTCAACAACACACACACGCAGCAGCACTAGTACAGTCTAGACAAGACACGGCATCTGCCCCAAATGCGGAGCATCCGCAACTCTTGCTGAAGTCCACAGAGCTGTGGATGTTGTATGTTAGGATCCAGCGCTTTGCCAGCCAATACATGCAGAATCTGAACTGTCAACCCTTTGTTTTGTGGCCCTCACAAAGATCAAATTTATTTAATTTCAGGGAGAAGACCACAGAGCTTGCTTTAAATCGCCTTACCTTTAGGGGCTGGAGAGTTCCCGCCCTCAGAAAGTTGTAAGATATTCTAGTCATGCTTTTCTTTTGCAGCTGGTTCCCAAAGCAGAAGCCTTGGAACAGAATTTTTCAGCACATATGTTTGCACATACGCACATCTCGAGGCCAGGTACCATACATGGCAGCAATGGAATTACATTTTACCCGATATTTCTCCGGACACCAGGCAGCAGTAGTTAAAAGAACAGTTCTGAATTTGCTAGGCACATCTCAATTCATGTCATCACTCATCATGTAAGCTGCTATTGTTAATGTCTGCGAACCCCATTCCAAAACTCATAGCTTTACTACTCTGTCAAAGCAAAATGTTTCCAGTTCCATGTTACTGGAACACTGTGATATCTGAGACAATGGCTCCAACCAAATGTATTTATCACTCTGCAATGCCAGGGAGTGATTCCACACTTCACTGGCAGCACAGACAGCTCAACTTCAACCTACCTGTCTCCTCCTCTCCCCGCACTTTTCCAAAGCCTCAACTGTACTATATATCCATATTGGAATGCACTGTTTGCCAAAGGGACACTAGTTTGACAGATCCATACACCAGACTGTACATTTGCCAATTCCATTTTCACAAGCAGACAAGTGGACTGGACAGCAATGAAAATCCAGTCAGTACAGGAGTTGAAATCGACAAGAATCATGCACAGGATTTTCTCATTAATTGCTATCCCTCCTTCATCTGGGACAGAGAGCAGGGACAGCACTACACCAGTGACTTGATCTACAGTTCCAACAAACTCAGCCTCCAGCCTGTTTTTACTCAGCTTGTATCCCATACCCTAAGAAATGGCATTTTAAGGCTATGCCACAATATTGCAGCACCCTTCGTTTAAGGGTCAGGCCAATTTTATGCTCACCCAACAGGACATATGTATATTTCAGATCTACTTAACTGTGCTATTAAAAAGGAAGTACTTCAATAGGCCCAGACTGGCTGGTGTAACATTGGGCCCATTTCACACAATGCCATACACTGTTTTGAAATTAATTCTTTATGCACTTGTTTCTAAATAAATGTTTCCAAATTCTAGGAAATAAATAAATAAAGCCGTGCATAAGCAGCTCCATAACAAACCAATCTACCCCATAAGAAACACCTTTCAGCAAGAAACATGTTCCGATGTGGATGGAGAAACAATTGGATGATTAACAACTTTAGGGTCCGAGCTTAAAGAGAATGTCATTTTCAGACAGTATGACCATTACCAGAGTCATTTTAGATACCAGACACTATACTCATAGGCTTATTATGACAGCGATGCTATAGGCATTTGATCATGTTACTTTTCTATAAATGTTTCCTCTATCCTCTTCCACAAGCAATCTAGAAATGCAGAGATGTCTTGCCAGAGAGAGACACAGATGCAAACATCCAGGACCAAACACTGCATTGACAGAGGAATGACTGCATTCTGAAAGCTGATTTAGGATTAACTGTCCAGGGTATTGGCCTTTGCATTCATATTTGAAAAAAAATGAACAAATTCAAGTGTACAAAACCAGCAGGGGTGAGGAAAAGCCTTCAGGAACACTGGGCCAAAAGCGTGTCCAGCACCCAACGGCTCCCATTGGAAATGGTCTGACCTGTGGGTACTAAGAACTTCTGACAATCTGGCCCCTCGTGTTCATCTGCATTTGCACTTTACGCTATCGGGGTGAAAATGCTCACTTCCACGTAGGGCCGACGCAAGGGGGGCAAGGGGCCTGGGGACCCCCCCCCCCAGGCAATGCCCCTGCCATAGGCTCCTCCCTCCCATACTCACCATGGGGCTGGCAGGAGCCGGAGTGGCACAGCAGCCTGCTCCGCCCCACTGTGCCAATCTCCCGGCCTGCTGCACCTCACTTCTCCTCAAGCAACGGAAACCAGAGCACCCTGGGGCCGGGATGCTCGCTTCCTGCCGCCGCAGAGAAGTCGCACGCAGTGGGCCAGGAGAAGGCAGCAGGGCGGAAGAGACTCCCAGGCCGCTCCAGCTCCTGGGTCCGTGTGGTGAGCAGAGGGGGAGGCGACCCCTGCTGCTGTGCCAGGCCCCCCCAATCTCCTGGTCCCTCCTGTCTATTGGATAGTTGGGGCAGCCACTGCAGTCCCCCCAAAAGCACAGGCCTGGGGAGGCCACCCCGACTAATCCTATGGACGGGATAGCTCTGCTTCCACGAGCAGACAGCACGTGAGGTGGGCAAAGGGGCTCTTGGACTGGCCAGAAGACGACCCTTTCGCTGAGCCCATTAGCATACTCTTGGTCACAGCAGTTACACTGCGTTACCGGTGTGACGCTCGGTGCCTATCCCGACCAGCTGTGGAACCTCCTTTCAGAGGCAGGACATGCCCAGAGCTCAGCAGGCAGAGAGCAGCAGAGGGGGTTGCTTAGCTGGAAACTGGCGAGCTACCCGGCTCCCTGTGGCTAATGCCTGCCAGGGCAGAGTACTGGCCTCTCTCTCTGGGATTAGCCCCTGGGTATTCGGGCATGGAATATCTCCCATTCCCCGGGGGAATTTGGCTTCCAAGGAGCAGCTGCCTGGAGTGGGAGGAAGGCCGTTGGCCCAGGCTAGCAGAGGTAGATGTCTGCCTATGGGAAGGGAGGTGAACCCAGCTCCCTTTAGTTCCTACTGGGGCAGCTGGATAAGGATCCCCCCTTGGGCTCTCCGGCCTGGGAATCAGGGCAGGGAAGTGCCTCAGAGCTTGGCAGATGCCTGGGTGAGTGTCCCAGAGAGGTGGGAGGGGGGAATTTTCCCACATGCTAACCCCCCCCCCAGCAGGGTAATTAGTGCACGGGGTTGGGGGAATTTGCCCCCCAGCACGGTAATTTGTACAGGGGGCGGGGGAAATCTGCCCCCAGGGTGCCCCCCAGCAGGGTAATTGGTGCAGAGGGCGGGGGAATCTGCCCCCGGGCTGCTCTCCCCCCGCAGGGCAGCTGGAGTAGAGGTTAGGGAGGGGGAACCTGACCCACAGCTGGTTCT
>JANRFK010003894.1:8347154-8365775 GCA_030068395.1 Apalone spinifera | reverse complement strand
AATAACTTTTCCTTATTCACTTTCTCCACACCACTCATGATTGTATAGACCTCTTCATTTCACATCTCCCTCCCACATGTGTCTCCTCCAGCCCAGACTAGTGCTTACTCCCTTTCTTCCTCTGTCCAGGTTTCTGGATACTTTGTTCCTTCCTCCCCAAGCGTTTCTCCAGTGGGCGACTGGCAGCTCCAGTCCCCTGGGTAAATAGGTTCCCCCTAAATCTTTCCTGTCTCCATTCCCCCTCCCAGCATGGAGCTGAACCCAAGTCATTTGAAGTCAATGGAAATCGCCCCCCTGGATTCTTGTGGCCTATAGCTGCTACACGGGCTCTCCCTTGTTCCCAGGTGCCTTTACAGTGGCCTGGCCCTTCTTGGCAAGGATGAGCCTGGCTTCCTGGAGAAACTGAGGGAAATGGGAAGGAAGGATCAGCACCGTGACCAGCCATCTGTCTGCAGGCCCCCAACGGGTGGCACACCACAGTGTGGAGCCTGTGTCCCAGAGCATTGCATGGCCCTGGATAGGCCTGGGGACCATGTTCTCCAAGCGGTTTGGAATCCCGCCAGCTACCTGATTTGGGAATGCAGAAACTCCTCCCTTTTGGCTGGGCTGTTGTACATGGAGCTGTGCAGTTCACCCATGTCAATGGGGGTGTCATGCGTGTGCAGACAGACAGGCCTGCAGCCTTGGTGGCTGCTCTTTTTGGGGCCCTTTGGAAACTGCCTGTGGCTCCACATTTCTTATCTAGCAGTCCTGGGAGAAATCAAATCCAACATGTGAGGTGGCAACTCAGCAAATAGCTGGTGTCCTTGGCCTCCGGTAGTCACAGCATCATTTGAAAGTATTTTCTGGGGCACGTTGCTGCAGTTTGCTCAAGGCTGTTTGAAAACTCTGTCCTCACCTGATCTTTTTCTATCTACAAAATGTTCTTAGGTTGGATTCCTTCCCAGGGAGGCTGGCATCAGGGTTCCCTGTAAGCCGTGCGCTTGTGCAGCCGCTCAGCAGAAACTCAAATGCCACTCAGATGATTAGCAGAGCATCCACAGCTAGATTTGGCATTTCTGCTGGTGGTGCACATTCACACATGCCTTGGTGCACACTAAACATTATTCTGCACTTGGAAGGAAAAGATGAGGGAACCTTGGTTGGCACCACATCCAGGGATGATCCTGTTGGCTCAGAATGGCCAGCTCCAACGCTGCCATGACGAACACACGCTGCAGCTTAAAAATGGGTCCGACTGCCTAGTCCCCCTGCATGCTGTTGGGTTCTGAAATCATCGCAGCCAAAGAAACTGAAGGCTCCACCTGCCTGGGGCCATGTGGGGCACTCCAAAGGCAACGTGTTTGCTCATCACAAGTATTTTGGGTCCCCAATCCTATCAGGGCTGATCTGGCAGCACCCAGACAAAGGGGGGGGAGTAATGCCAACAGAGGCAGGGAACTCACCCCAACCTTCCTTTCAATCTGCCATCAGGAAGGGGATTTGGGGAGGATCCCGCCAGCTTAGCACTAGGCCCCTCTTTCACCAGGTTTACTTAGGCCAGTGGGGGGCGCTGAAGGAGGACGTGCCGGCGGACTCGCCCTGGGCAAGGGGTGACAATGGATTGGTTTTAATCTGAATTTCCATGCTTTGGCTCGAGCCAAGCAGGCGGACAAGGCTCCTTGAACAGCAGAATCAATTCCCCGCTGACTATTTACACTGGGTCACCTCCTGGTTGTCTCCCACCCCCAAATGCTCAGCTCTCCCTCTTCCATGGACCGGACTGTCCAGCCAATGGGGTAACACAAGCGGCTTCCATGCTGGCTTGGCAAGAACCTGTTCGCGTCCACCGGAATATCGCTCAGCAGTTGGTGGCTTTCTGAGAGCAGAACGGCCGTGGGGAGGCTGGGGAGATATTTGAGTCCAGCAGGAATTCCAGGGAGGTTGGACTTGACTAAATCCGCACTAAGGGGCATGAGCTTTACAAGTGTAACTCACGGCAGCAGGTGGGCAGGGCAGGAATTATTAAAGACAAATTCTTTGCCTGTCGGCCAATGCTACAGCATGCTACTAACAGTAATAATGTTGCTTATACAGTCGGTGGGGCCAACAGACGCACTGGTCCCCTGGGAATTACAGGGGTGGGGAGATGGGCTGGTTACATGCCCCTGGAAGGGGCAGAGCTTAGGGTGGAATGGGTGGAGCTGGGTCTAGCCTCCCCCAAGCAGCCCTCAGCCCTGCCTGGAGTGTGCTGTGTGGGGTTCCGGTGGTAATTCAAGGGCCCAGGGTTCTGGCTGTCACAGCAACAGCAGCTGGGAGCCCCTGGCCCTTTTGAATTGCAGGGCCGCAGGGCAACTGCCCCCTTCACCACCACCCCCCCATTGGCAGGCCTGTATACAGTTGTCATGCCCAAGACCTCCCGCCCCCCACACACACACACCTGTGCAGTGTCTTCTCTTTCTGTGCTACACCCATGTGCATTGCCATGGCCCTGCTAAACATTCAGTGGGGGCACGATCTCTATATGCAGCAGGCGGCCTGCTCCTACAGTTCTTATATGCAACTTCTTGGGAAGCCAATGGGAGGCTTTGCATATCGACTGCAGGATTTGGGCCTTCCAAGCCCAGTCGGATGAGCCCTTCCCCGGGGAACTCTTCCCAGCCTCAAGGGGGAGTTCCATGCATTGGGAGCATGCAGGACTGGGGCTGGCTTTGTGGAGCATTCAGGAGCACTTGGCGGCAGAAGGTGCTGCACGGGTGTACGGAAGAACGTGCTACGGCTTCTCGGTTCCTTGGAGGGCATCGTGCCGAGCAAGAAGACAGACCAACGGCATTTGAAAACCAATTACATTCCTCTTTATTTCTTACATGGAAGGAGCGTTACACAATGAGCTGATAAATGACAAGAATTAAGCAACAACGATAGCATGGAAATGAATTATATTACAACACAGAGTCAAACCAGCTTTCAAGGGCTAACCTCTCCTTTCAATCTGGAGAGGCCGCACTGTTCAGGGGCTAGTGCACACAGCGGAAAAGTAGGCGATCTGTGTCCCAGTCCTGCTGCTGATCAGTAGTGAATCTTTGGACATGTTGATACAAATCACGGCGTGCCTCAGTTTCCTCACGTGAGGCATGAAGACAGTTCTAGTTACAGACCTTGTGAAACACGTTGGGATCGTGGGAGGAAGGGCTCCTGGCTATGACTGTTATAGGGTTGCACAGCTCTAATGGAGACAAATGTGGGCCCATATATAATTTAGGCAGCATTTTCTATTGCATGTATTACTCCAATTGTATGAACAGGTTTTCCGGCTGATTTCTCTATGTCTAACTTCAAATAATTAAAACTGTGAGGGCTCCATATTAGAAATAAACTATAAATGTTCCAAATGAACCTCAGAAAAAGCCAAAGGCAGCACCAGTCCCCCAGCAGAGGGGTCATCGCTTTTAAAGCCAGAGGCATAGGTACCAAGCCCTTCAGTGCCTTAGGGCTGGAACACCTAGGGAAAAATTATTGTTGCCAAGCTTTCCCCCCCCCCCCCCCCCCCCCCCCGCTCTGCTTCCAGCGTGCTGTGAGCAGCTGATTTAAGCTCTGGGAGGGAGAGGGAGGAACACACTTGGGGGGCAGGGGAGGAGGTGGGGAAGATGCAAGGTGGGGGTAAAGTAGGGGCAGGAAGAAGTAGGGCAGGGCTGGGAATTTGGGGAAAGGTCTGGCGAGGGTGGGGCCTGGAGCGGAGTCGGAGGGGGGGAGTCAAGCCCCCCCGTCAAAGTGAGATGTCGGTGCCTATGGCCAGAGGGGACTGTTCTGATCACCTTCTGTGCAACACAAGCCAGAGAATCTCACCCAGTACTTTCTGCACTTAGCCCAGAGCTTCTGGCTGAGCTGAAGCAAATCTTGTCGCAAGCATCCCCCTTTGACTGAAACAGTTCAGGTGCCGAGAAGCCAGCAGGTCTCTGGGTAAGTTTTTCCTATGGTTAATTAGCCAGCTCTCAGACCAGAAGTTTGGTTTGTCATGCTAACACCTTTTGGGCTTTCCATTAAAAACAGAAAGACACTTCTCTACATTGCAATGGCTACAATTTGATCAGGGAGGGTTTTTTTTAAATAAAAACCCTAATGATGTAAGACAACCCAAAAGCCCAGACAAACTAAAACAAACTAACTTCACAGCTTTTCCTGTGCTTGCAAGGGGTTTTCTTTCCACATGCAAATTGTTGCATTCCATTTCTTGCCAGGAGGAACCATCAGACAAACCCAAATTATTCCTATTTCCGTGAACAAAACACGGTGGCTCAGATCGTTCCCTGGTGCAAATGGTGTAAATCAGTAAGCTCTTCGGGAGATACCCAACAGAGAAAGTGGGTCTGCCTTTGCTTCACAGTCCAGTATCATCAGGTAAGCCATAAGAACAGCCATCCTGGGTCAGACCAAAGGTCCATCTAACCCAGTCTCCTGTCTGCTGACAGTGGCCAATGCCAGGTGCCCCAGAGAGAATGGACAGAACAGGGAATCATCAAAGTGTTCCCTCTCCCGTCACCCATTCTCAGATTCTGACAAATAGAGGCAAGGGAAACCATGCCTACTTATCCTGGCTAATAGCCATTGATGGACCTAACCTCCATGGATTTATCTAGCTCTTTTTTGAACCTGTCAGAGTCCTGGTCTTCACAACCTCCTCCAGCAAGGAGTTCCACAGGTTGACTGTGATTTACATGAAGAAATACCTCCTTTTGTTTGTTTTAAACCTGCTACCTATTAATTTTGTTTGGTGACCCCTAGTTCTTCTGTTATGGGAACAAGTAAATAACTTTTCCTTATTCACTTTCTCCACACTGGTCATGATTTTATAGACCTAACACATTCCCCCTTAGTCTCCTCTTTTCTAAGCTGAAAAGTTCCAGTCTTTCTAATCTCTCCTCATATGGCAGCCATTCCATACCCCCTAAACATTTTTGTTGCCCTTTTCAGAACTTTTTTCCAATGCCAACATATCCTTTTTGAGAAGAGGTGACCACATCCATATGCAGTATTCAAGATGTGGGCGTACCATGATTTACACAGAGGCAATAAGATATTCCCTCGCTTATTCTCTATTATTTTTCAAAGCTGCACTTAGTATCTACCCCTTGGACTTTTAACACCTGCCCAGCCACTCAGATCTGGGGAGGGGGAGAAACACTTCTTGCGAAGAGAATCCCCAAAACATCCAGGTGCATCTTACCTCCTGCATGCAATCTGGGCAAGCCTCAGGTAAGGACTGAGTTAGAGCATCACACCTGCCAGGCAGGTTCTCATCTAGATGGAGCCCCACTGTAATTAGCAGGCTTCTAATTACCAAAATACATAGTTCAATATCAACTCCCAGCAACAAGTGCAGCTGTATACTTTGTCAAAATATCGAAATTGTAGCCTAACATAATCCCTGTTGTTTCAGCACCTGTCTAAGGCGTGCACAGCTGCATCAAATTACACCATCTCACAAGCTTCTAGTCAAATTCAACTCAGGAAGGCTTCAATTAAGATCTCACCAGCTCACACCAAAGATAATTTTTTGCCCAGACTCTCTGAAACCCAAGAGCTGTTTTTTATTTCGTTTTTTCCGAATCAGACTCCATGCAGGTGCCTCAGTCTTTTATCGGTACCCAGTTTCCTGCCTAAAGAAGGGACTCCCTGCTGTTTATTGCCAATTAAGATCATGACAATGTTATTTTCATTACACTCATCCTAGACTTTCTCTGTCTTTTTCTCCAGTGCCAAATTACCAGGCATGGTAAAAAAAAAAGGAGAAGGCATGGTAGGTCATACAGTCTATAGAACTGTTAACAATCATTCCTTACAAACAACTGCATGGGGAAGGAATCCGGCCAAAATGACTCCATCAGTGTGAATGCAAGTGCAATAAAGCCAACTTTCTGGCAACGTGTCAAAGCAGAGAGCATAAAACATAGAGAAAGGCTTATGATTTCATTGCGCCGAAGTCAAAGTCACCAATACCCAGTGGTACAGGAACATTTTTAAGAGTGAGGGTGCTGACACCTCCCTTTATTAATTGTTCTCTCCTTCCCCCAATAAAGGCCAGGAACACAGCCTTGGCATGTGGGGCCAGCAGCTTAGGCTCGGGGCTTGCTGAAGAGCCCTGGGCACATGGGTCAGCAGCCAGGACTCCAGGTGTGGAGCCAGCAACAGAACCCCCAGAGTGTGGGGTGGCAGCTGGGTCCCTAGGTGCGGGGCCAGGAGCAGAGCTTGCTGCTGCATGTGGGGAGGCAGTCAAGAACCTGGTTTCTAGGCCAAGAGCCCGGGGGTGCTACAGCATTCCCCCACCCTGCCCCCCTAGTCCCCATGTCTATGCCAACACCAGAGGATGTTGATTCCAAGAACTAAAAATAAAGGCCCTTTTGCTGCACAAAGCTTTCTGGAAAATTCTTCTTCCAAAGAGCCAAGCTGAACCAGTTGGTATGTAACGTAACCCTTTTTAAGGTCACTGATGTAAACTGTTGCCTTGTTTCCAAACAAAAGATTACAGTCTATAAAATCTTAACTACCCTAGCAGGCACTTTGCATGGGCTGCCATCAGCTTGCTTCAGAACAGGGGAAGCAATCAGCAGACATTGGCGTGTTTTATGGGTATTAGTATTGTTACGGTGGAATGCGAGTCTCAGGACACAAAGGAAATTATATGGATCCAAAGCTTGACTAGAGTCCACAAATCAAAAGGGAACCACGTCTGCTAAAGATTAAACACAGCATCTGCTCAGTAGAATGATTTTTTTTTTTGCACTGCTACAGGGACAGGCATTTAAGGTTCTCCAAGTGCGTTACAAATATTAACGAATTGCTCCCTGTGAGCAAGGAATTACTGTTCCTATACACTGATGAGAAAACTGAGCTGCACAGAAGGAAATCAGCACGTCCTAAGTCATCCAATGAATCTGTAACAGAGCCAGGAAAAAACCCCTGCTCTTTTGGGGCTAAGCTCAGCCCCCAAACCATCCGTCTCAACTTAAGCTATGATATGGCGTGGGTCAGGGGACTATTAACCCACACTTGCATGGGAAAGAGTCAATCATCTTATTGTTCTCCTCTCCCCATTTCACAGTTACTGTGACTCTAAAGGGCTTTTCGTGTACAGCCTCAGCCATATTCCTTCAGGCAAGGGGGAAAGGCCCATAATGTACAAGAGCAAACATGCAAAGGAGGTCACGCTCAGGAACTGCTCAATGACATCAGAGCTGAAAGCTGTCCACCTCTCATCATGCCTCTACGCCATTACCCACAAGGACCTGCCCTGCTGACTTCCGTGCGGCTGATTACTCAATAGTGCTTTGGGAACACTGACCAGATTGTCCTGAAATCTTGCCTGGATTTGTTTCTCTCTGGCCTCTGACCTGGTAAATTACACTGGTAACCATGCAGACCAACAGCAATTCTGGGCCCAGAGCAGATATCAGTGGGCCACCCTGCCCCCCGTTTCTGTGGATGTGCCACTCCACACTTTAACGCTGGCTTGAAAGGGTGCAGTCCTCCAAAAGGCCCTCTTTAAAATCTCTTCCCCCATCAATGTTTGGAAACTTTGCATTTTTTCTTGCTCAGCTTCAATGGTGTCTGGCTCTGGACGGGAGAAGGTCCCTGCCCCAAGGAGCTGGCAGGGGAATCTCACAAGAGCTCTGTCAGGACAGGATTCCTTCAAGAACCAACCACCTCTCTGACCGCCATCATGGAAAGGAAGGGGCTGCTCTCCTGGCTGCTCCTAGGCCCTGCCTGAACGACAGCCTGAGCACCTCACATGGCTGGCCAGACAAAGGGAACGTTGTCCCTCCAACGTGCAGCCCAGTGCAGTTGGCCAGGGAACTGCATTTTCTTGTGAGGCACCAGACAGTGCCTGAGCCAGGAGACAGTCAGCTGACAGGGAGGGTAACGGGGCAACTGTCCAGAGGCCCAGGGGATTTAACAGAGCCTGGGAGGGCATGGTCACTGTACTTCTCCCTACTCTGGGGAAAGCATCTCTGAAGCAAGAGACACTGCTGCAGGCTGACTGGATCTGGGGAAGGAAGGAGAGGTGCAGCTGTCCTGGGACTCATCCAAGCAAGTGGGGGAAGGGGCCAGGCCAGGACTCCTCTGGTGGGGAGAGCATTTAGGGCTTCTCCAGATGGAGGCCTTGTGGCCCCATGCAGAGGACCCACTGATATCTGCCCTGGGCCCAGAATTCCTGTTGATCGGCATGGTTAGCAGGCAGTGGCCTGATCCATTATAGCAAACCCATCGTTCCTGTGCTGTCTGTTGAGACTTCCAGCCTGGCCCTTATTTTGAAGTGGCCTGGACAGCGAGGGGCATCCAACAACTGCTGGGCACAATCCTGCCTGGACACATTTGGGGTCATTCTTCCCAGCCAACTTTGGACCCTGGCTGAAACGCCAAGCCAGTCGTGCCACCTGGACAGCGAGCGAGGCAGTTGGCTTTCAGTATCTGCGAGTGCAAAGATGCAGCCAGGATGCATTGCACAAGCCAAATTCCACCCACAAGCGTCCCAGGAACTGGTTGGAGCCTCCACAAAATCCCACACACGCACCTCTTCAGAGTCGGTACTTCCTTTGCTTGCTAAGCAGGCCCAGAACCAATGTAGCATCCCGCCTCCAGCAACATAGGGTCACCCCCCCACACACACACACACACACAAGCTTGCATGGCCGCTACCCACATCCCCATGGAAAAGCCAAGCAAACATGGGGATGCGCTCAAAGCCCTGTGCTAGTTCCAAAAACAAGCTCATTCCCCACCACCACCCCACACACACTATCTTGCAGCCGAGACTACAACTGAAACATTTAAACTCCTTTTGGGGTTTATGAGTAAGTGACCCCCTTTCTAGCCCATGTCTATCTAAGCAGTGCCAAGCAATATAAACCAGCAAATACAAGTTCCAGCCTTTGACTCACAGGCATGAAAGACACAATGAGAGACATTAGCGCTAATTGCTTGAGACTGGGCTGCCCTGATTGAATAACCACCACTTTCCCTGGCACCTGCAGGGACATAGGTTGGATTTCAATCAAGCCCAGCAAAACCCAAACCCAGAATGACTCTCTGCTTTCGGAGGCAGGGGAAGCAAGGGTCAGTGTCCCACGGGATCAGGGATCTGCCTTCCCTGAGCAGCGTGCAGGAAGCAGAGCTAAAGGAAGCTAAGGGAGGTTTCTCAATAGTTACCAGATCCCTATATGGGGTCATTGGATCACTAGGAGGGTCCAGGATAACTGGATATTAAAGAATTACTTTACTATATTGCCTCAATATTTTCCCACACCAGCACTCTTCAGCTAACATTGCCCTAAGAGGCTGTATTAAAGTAGCACCGTAAGGAGGCACCCATAGCCAGCAAGAAATCAGAGCATGCATGGTCCTCTGGTGAACCATTTTCCTTTAGCCACTTCTTTAGGCACTGTAGTAGGCCAGAGAGCTGCTGCAGAGTGGGACAAAGGCAGCCCAAAAACGGTAAAAGACCAGCTAAATAGAAATGGTGGGTGGCAGGACAATTAGAAGCAGCTGTTAGGGAGCTGGCTCAGGCAGATTGGGGCCAGCTGACTCCACTGCTGGCTTGCTGGAGGCCTTTAAAAGCCTCAGCAGATAGCAGCTGGAAGAGGAGAGTAAGAGGAGGTGGAGCTGAAGCTGAAGCTGAGATAGTCAGGAACCCAGAACAGCTTTAGAACCAGAACAACAGGGGAAGGAGTCCTAAGAGGAGTAGCTGGGTTCCCTACACCAGAAACTAGCTGCAAGCCCTAACCCCTGGGGGGAGGTGAGAGACTGGCCCAAGCTGTGGCCTGGGTAAGAAGGGCTCTTGCCACAGTACAAAAAGCCTCTTGTCTTTGCTTCTATGTATGTAGGAGAGTCCCACAGCATTGGGACAAGTTTGGCTCCATCCATGATTAGTGTTCCCTGTAAGCTGTGCACTTGGGTGGCCACCTAGGAGAGATTCAGGTGCTGCCCAGCTGATTAACAGGGTGCTCCCAGCTGGCAGCATGTTTCTCCTGGTGATACACATCTGCATATGCCTTGGTGCACCAAACAAAACTTATTCTACACAAAGATGGGGGGGGGAGAAATTGAGGGAACATTGTCCATGATCCCTTTGTTGGAGCATGATGAACTGAATTCAGCTTTGGGGTAAACAGATGCAACTCTCCAGACTTCAGCCTCTGCCAATGAGGAGATAATGGAAACGGGACTCTGGCAGAATCCACGTTGTGATTTGCAACGTGCAAAGGCTGGACTCAGAAGGAGATTCAATTTTAAACCAGAAATTCCAGTCCAAAAGGCTGGCTATTTGCAAAAGGCATCTCAGCCTACTTCCAAACGTGAAGCCAGCATCCAGCGGGCCTACAGCCACCGTTGTGCCCTGCAGCAAGGTGTGGGGAGACTTGGAAGGGGCTGGTCCGGAGGCAGCCGGCCCTCACCTCCAAACAGATTGTGGTGTCCCATCACCCACCCCCCTGAGCCACACAGTGCTCTGGGCAGTGATTCAAAAGGGGCTTGGGGCTCCAGCCACCACCGCTGTTACTGCAGTGGTGGCCAGAGCCTCCAGCCTCTTTGAATTGCCGGCTTTTGGGGCAACTGCTTCCTTAGGCCCCCTCTGTCGGTGGGCCTACCAACATCCACAGAACTGATCCTGTTTCCTTTGCCTCCTGAACCTCCCTGCCTAGGCATTAGCACAGTGAAACCGCCCCATCGCCTGCTTTCTGAGTTTGCTGATGCTACACACATGCTGCATCCAATGCTCCCTGTAATCTTTTGCATCCCTGTGTGGATTTTTTCCATCTGTGTGCAGAATATATTTTGTTATGTGCACCGAGGCCTGTGCAAATGGGCACCACTTGGAGAAACAAGCCTAGCTGAGAGCGCCCTGGACACAGCTTATAGGGAGCACTGCCTGCATCCCTTCTGAATCTGTTCCTCCTTCCGTGGGACGTTCCAGGTCTGACAAACAAAGAACGCTCTCCACAGCAGGAGGAGGATGTTCTTCTCCAACAGGGAACAAGTGGTGGAGGATATGAAATGCCAGCTAGTCAATGGGGCCACAGGACGATTGAAGTGCTGCAGGAGAGCTCAAGGAAGACCAGGGTGCTGCAGAGAAGCTAAATGAATTGTTTGTACCAGTCTTCACTACAGAGGACGTGAGGGAGACGCCCACACCGGAGCCATTCTTTTTAGGTGACAGATCTGAGGAACTGTCCCTGATTGAGGAGTCAAAAGAAGAGGTTTTTTAACAAATTGGTTAACTAAACAGCAATAAGTCACCAGAGCCAGATGGTATTCACCCAAGAGTTCTGAAGGAACTCGGATAAGAAATTGTAGAACTACTAATTGCAATGTATCAGAGAGGGAGCTGTGTTAGTCTGAATCTGCAAAAGTGGCGAGGAGTCCTGTGGCACCTTATAGACTAATCGAAGTCTTGGGGCATAAGCTTTTGTGGGCAAAGACCCACTTCGTCAGATGCATCTGATGAAGTGGGTCTTTGCCCATGAAAGCTTATGCTCCAACACTTCGATTAATCTATAAGGTGCCACAGGACTCCTCGCCGCTAATTGTAATATGTCACCTATCACTGAAATTAGCCTCTGTACCACATGCCTGGAGCTTAGCTAATGTTACACTAATTTTTTTAAAGGCTCCAGAGGTGTCCCTGGCAGTTACAGATCAGTCAACCTAACTTCAGCACCAGGAAAACTGTTTGAAATTATCGTAAAGAACAGAATTAATCAAACACATCCATAAGCATATGTTGCAGAAGAATCAACCTAGCTTTTGAAAAGGGAGTCCTAACCAATCAACTAGATTTCTTGGAGGGGGTCAATAAGCATGTGGACAAGGGTGATCCAATGAATATAGAGTACTTGGGCTTTTGGATAAGGTCCCTCACCAAAGGATTTGAAAGTAAGCTCTCAGGAGACCAGAGAGAAGGTCCTCTCATGGATCAGTAACTGGTGAAAACATAGGAAACAAAGTATAGGAATCAGTGGTCATATTTCAGAACCGAGAGATATAAATAACGTGATCTCTGAAGGATCTGGACTGGGACAAATGGAGTTCCACATGCTCATAAATTATCTGGAAAAAGCAGTAAGGTGGTCAGGTTTGGAGATGATGCAAAATTAGTCAAGACTGCTACATCCAAACCAGGTTGTGAGGAGTTACAAAGGGGTCTCACCAAACCGGGCGACCGGGTAAGAAAAGGGCAGGTGAAATTATGTGTTGATAATTGCAAAGTAATGCTCATTGGAGAACATAATCCCAACTGCACACAAAATGATAGAGTCTAAATTAGCTGTTTCCACTCAAGAATGAGAGCTTGGAACCATCATGGATAGTTCTCAGAAAACCTCAGTTCAATTTGCAGCAGCAGTCAAAAAAGCAAACAGGAGGTGAGGAACCATTAGGAAATGGGTAGAGAATAAGATGAAAAATACCATAATGTCACTATACACATTCATGGTACATCCACATCTTGAAAGCCGTATGCAATTCTGGTCACCATGAATTGGAAAAAGAACAGAGACGAGCAACACAAATGATTAGGCACATGGAATAGCTTCCATCTGAGGAAAGATTACAAAGGTTGGGAGCTGTTAGAAAAGACCCAACTAAAGGAAGATATGATAGAAGTCTATAAAAACATGATTGGCATAGAGAAAGTGAGTAAGGAAATGTTATTTACTCTTTCACATAATACACAAACCAGGGATTACTCAATGAAATTAATAGGCAGCAGGTTTTAAAAAAACATAAGGAAGTGCGTCTTCCCACAATGTACAACCTATGGAACTCCTTGCCAGGGGATGTTGTGAAGGCCAAACGTATAACTGAATTTAAATAAAGAACTGGATAAGTTCATGGGCTATTAGCTAAGTTGGTCAGGGATGCAATCCCCTGCTCTCGAGTCCCTAACCCTCTGAATGCCAGAATCTAGGACTGGACAACGGGATGGATCCCTGATAAACTGACCTGTTCTGTTCGTTCCCTTTGAAGCATCTGGCACTGGCCTGTTGGTAGACAGGATACAAGACTAGGTAGATCACTGGCTTGACTCAGTATGGCTGTTCCTATGATTTTCAAAAGGACCTAAATGACTTAGGAGCACCTGTTCCATAGATTTTCAAGGGCCTTTGTATTCCTAAATCATAAAAGTGCTTCTGAAAGTGCCACCCAGCGAGTTCAAGTTTGCTGCCAGTTGTTCTCCGAAGGCCTCGTTCAGCCACAGCCTACGGCCTCTCTCTACTTCCGTGGGAGTCATGCCTAGGGCTGAGTTTGGTCACAGTGAAAAATTCCCCTCCCTGATCTGTCCTGCAGCTCAGAGACCTACAGAGTAGAGTTAAGGTCTGCACCTCACTGCTTGGGTAGGACTCCTATGGCAAATGCACACTATGCAGCAGAGAACCACCTGATGGACCCAAGAATCTGGCCTTGTTCATAGTAAGGTTCCTCGCTCTGGTCTAACTTACACAGGTTTTACAGCAGTGTAACGCCATTGACTTCAAAGAACGCTCTACCTGCTCATGCCAAGGCTGGATTTGGTCTAGCAGTAAGACAGAGCTAAGCATACAGCACATCTGGGATCTAATCCCAGTGCTGCAACATGTCCTCTCTAAAATCACAAGCATGTTACTGCTCTGGTGTGCCTGAGTTTCCCCACCTGAAGAGGAGAATATCAGCTCACCCTCTGGCAGGGCATGAGGCTGAATTAGCTCACATTTATATCACATCTTGAATATGGAAAGTGCTAAGGGTCATGATTATTCCTCCTGATTTACGCCAGCGCACGGGAGCTCACAATCAGGCCTGGAATTGTTTCCCAGTAAACACATTGTACGGAGAAGTACCTGACGTAAGGGCGCCTCAGGATCATGATGCAGTTTGGGTTTATTTACCGCTGTTAAGTTAAAGCTAAATGTCTGCTGGTTCCATCGAGGGAAAAGAATATGGATGCAAAAGAACAAAACAAAAAAATCAAGAAAGGGGAAGGAAAAACAAACAGGAAAGGGGAAAAAGAAGCCACCAAAAATCATCTTAAGATCACACAGAGTCTAACCCTTTCTGTATGCAGCTGTACATGCCGTGGTGCCCACCAGGAAGAAAGTCTAAATGAAAGCTCTACGGTAACTGGAAGGATGTTGTAATAAGAAATGCATCTCGTCTATTTATTTTTAATTGCAGCTTCTGGTCCAGCCAGCAGCTTCAGCATGTCTTCATTTACAGTATTCCTTCCGGAAATCTGAAAGCACAGAGGATGCAAGTTAGCGTTTGCAGACTCATTTAAAATCATGCAAATCAAGCCATGGTGATCTATATAGATGTGCAGTAGGGTGCTCACAGCACGATAAAAATTCTCTTTCTGAGACCCTGCTGGGGTAGGGGAGGTGCGCTGTGATGGAGCCCCTCTGCTAAAAGGATGCTGAGTGCTGCTTGGAAGACCTGAATTGGCCTTCTCTCCAACATGCTGAAGTGATCGATCCACCAGCCAACAATTTTTCACGTCTACTTAGACATGATATATCGATCTCCGAGCACTCTCCTGTCAACGACACCAGTACTCCACCAGGACGAGAAGAGTAGCCAGAGTCGATGGGAGAACATCTCCTGCTGAGCTTACCTCACACAGGATGCTACGGTAAGCACATCGACTTCGCTATAACGCTATTTGCAGAGCTGAAGTGACGAAGGATTAGGTCAACGGTGGGGGTTAGCTTATTGCTGCCATCAGTGACTCAGATCCCCAAATGGGAATTACATCATTTTCCCACCTCACAGGTTGAGCCATGCAAAAACCAGATGTTTCAGCTCGTTGGCAATTCCAACATAAGTTTCAGGGGGACTCAAAAATGATTTTTTTTCTAAATTGCCGGTGACTTGAAAAATAATAATAATAAAAAAGAATCATTTTGAATCATTTTGAGGTCAAGCATTTTTCCACAATTGTTTAAAAATAAAATGGAAGGGAATTTCAAAATGACAAGTTGTTTCAAATAAATGAAAGCAAAATAGTTGGCTGAAAAAAAAAAGTCAAAATAAAACATTTAATTTTTTCGGAATTTCTCTCCCCGTTAGGTCTCCGTCCCTCCCCCCCCAACCAAAGCTATTCACTAAAATTGACAAGAATTTGCCATATGTTTTCATGTCATCGAATCTGTATTTTACACTGAAAAAAAAAAAAAAAGCTTCAGTCAAAAAATGTCACCCCACTCTACTCACAGGATAAATGGACAAGAGTGAACAGAACTTTTCTTCCTGAAAGTGACTCTCAAAATCGTCCAGGCCTAGGCGGGAAGAGGGAGAATTTGGGAGCTTTTCATCCACCTATTTTTCTGTGAGCCAGGTGGTTCCCTTTAGGAAAAGCCTCTCCTCCTCTTTATACGTAGAATATTCCATTATGACAAACAACAGATAATCATTTTGCTAAAAAGGACAAAATGGATCCTTCATTTGCTACCAACCCCCCGCTGACTTTGCTTCTTTCAGTGATCTGGTGTGGTCATTTCACAGATGTAACAGATGTGATTCAGACTGGTCCCAACCTATTTAAATGGTTACTCTAAGCTGTTCTGCAGAATCTGGGCAGTAACAGCATGGAAACAGTTGCAGCTTCAGGGCAACTTATATGATCACTGCACCAGTCTTATATGTAGTATAAGTCTTGTCTGTCTGTCCACCTATCTGCAAGACCATTTGCTCAAGAATTCCTCCTAAGCAGTAAGATAAAGGACCACCAGATTAGGTAGGCAGCTTCCTCTTATCCTAGCTTAAAGCAAGGTCAGAGTTTGGTTGTGCCAGGACAATGGGATGTGCCTGGAATGCGACTGTTTCTCACAATATGGAATGGGAAGGTTCTGCTAGCAAGGACAATTATACTGCAGAATGACCACAGGGGGGCAATAAAGGGCAGGAGATGTGGACTGGGACAGTTATAATCCTGTTGGGCCAGTAGGGGGCAGGGGTGGAGAAAGGGACAGCTAGTTACTATATACTTCAGAGAATGTGTCTGTTTGTGTGTCTGATTGTCTATCTGTCCCCCAGCTGGGGGACATGCACCCCTACCCCGGCTGTACCTGCTACAGCTACAGTGGCCAGGGAGAAGCACTTCGCTCCTAGCCTGAATCTGCTGCACTGAGAGATGGCTGAGGTATCCCTCTCTCCCTAGGGCAGCCTGCCTACTGAACCCCTCATCCCCAGCCCTCTCCCAGAACAATGATTTAAATAAAGAAAAACAAAACTTATTTGAGTTAAGGGTAAATATGCTAGTAACATTATAAAGTTGAATTACAGATGGCGCTGGCCCTGATTCCCTTCTCATTTTCAGTAGTTTGACACTTTGTTGATTTCAGGGGAGCTACTCCAGGGCTATGTCTAGACTGGCAAGATTTTGCGCAAAAGCGGCTGCTTTTGCGCAAAAACTTGCCAGCTGTCTACACTGGCCGCTTGAATTTGCGCAAGAACATTGACTTTGTAATGTACAAAATCAGTGCTTCTTGTGCAAATACAATGACACTCCTGCTCGGGCAAAAGCCCTCTTGCGCAAATGCTTTTGTGCAAGAGGGCCAGTGTAGACAACCCAGAACCGTTTTGCGCAAAAAAGCCCTGATGGCTAAAATGGCGATCGGGGCTTTCTTGCGCAAAACTGCGTCTAGATTGGCACGGACGCTTTTCCGCAAAAAGTGCTTTTGCACAAAAGCGTCCGTGCCAATCTAGACGCTCTTTTCCACAAATACTTTTAACGGAAAAACGTTTCCATTAAAAGCATTTGCGGAAAATCATGCCAGTCTAGACGTAGCCCAGATATACACAGACAGATTGAGACTCATGGGGGTTTTGTCTGCATGCCTTGGACCATGTCCATAACTCCATTAGCCCATGGTAGTTTCTTCCAGAGAATGGGTCATTCCTAACCTCCATGGGAGCCCATTTCAGCTAGGGCTTCTTTGCCGTGAGGAGTAGCCCCCTCTGAGCTGGGAAAAGTATTAGTTGGAAGACTGGAACAAAGTATTCTAGTTCTGTTGCATACGAGGATGGGAAGAAAATTCTCATATGCTGCCAAGAGTTTTTATGGCTCCTAATCACCACTTGTAACTTGTGGCTGCATGATGAGAGACCACAAGCAGAACCAACTCCTCATTCCAGCGGGCGTGTCAGGCTGCTTGGACATTCCCCCTTCATCTGTGACTTGGGCAGCTGTGATCTTAGCACCATGCTCCCCTCCCTGCGCTCCCACAATAAAGAACATCCAATCCAGCATTTAGTGGATGGATGGATCATGCCTACCTTTGTCTAAATCGATGATCTTTGCTGGGAAGCTCTTGGTTTGCTCGGCCCTCTCCTTCAGGATGTTGTTTTTGTAATCTGCATAAGGGAGGAGCACAATTCAGACACCGGCCTCCAAGAGAACATTAAACACAAGCAATGCTTTGCCCATGACCACGCATGCCACTCAAAATTGGCTTGCATGCTACTTATGGCATGTGTGCCGTAGGTTGCTGACCCCTGCTGTATCCTATCATTTTTCAAGTAAGTCCCTCCCTCTAGAGAGCATTGATTATGAGGTGGCCTGTATTTGGACTGTACAGGAGAAAACAGAGAAAGGACCAAATTCTTCCCTGAGGTACCAGTGAGTCCACTCCAGTGTAACTCCAGAGTTACACTACAGGTGAGTTTCCCCTCTCCCCTCCCCCCCCCCATCACCTTTAGGAATGCTCAGCTCGGTACAAGGAAGAGGAACAAGATGACTTTAAATGCAATCTTCCCCAAGCTTGACCAATGAGAATTAACCACCCAAACAAGGCTCCCATTTTAAGCTCCAGTAAAAAGCAGCAGGATCTATCTCCTGGTATGTTATAAAGGGATCTCACCCAATGGGCAAGAAAATGGCAGGGGAAATTATGTGTTGATAAATGCAAAGTAATGCTCATTGGAGAACATAATCCCAACTGCACACACAAAATGATAGGGCCTAAATTAGCTGTTCCCACTCAAGAATGAGAGCTTGGAACCATCATGGATAGTTCTCAGAAAACCTCAGTTCAATTTGCAGCAGCAGTCAAAAAAGCAAACAGAATGTGAGGAACCATTAGGAAATGAGTAGCGGACAAGACGGAAAATATCATAATGCAGTGGTCCCCAACGCGGTGCCTGCGGGTGCCATGGCACCCGCCGGGGCATTTATGTGCGCCCGCCGAGTGACCAGGACCAGCCCAAGCCATTCTTACGCTCTGGGCTGCGGGTGCGCGGCACTGGTGCGGTGCCAGCCCCGGGCGTGTGGTGCAGGTGTGGCCCCACCACTGGGTGCATAGCACAGGCGAAGCCCCACCCCCATGCGTCTGGCAGCCCCCAAAGGTTGGGGACCACTGTCATAATGTCACTATATATGACCGCATCTTGAATGCTGTGTGCAATGCTGGTCAGCATGTCTCAAAAGGGTATATTGGAATAGGAAAAAGTACAGAGAATGACAACAGAAATGATTAGGGGTATGGAACAGCTTCCACGTGAGGAAAGATTACAAGGGCTGGGAACAGTTAGAAAAGACACAGCGGAAGGGGGATATGATAGACATCTATAAGAACATAAGAACGGCCGTACCGGGTCAGACCAAAGGTCCATCTAGCC
>JANRFK010003894.1:8326106-8347054 GCA_030068395.1 Apalone spinifera | reverse complement strand
TTACCATCTCACTGCTTACCCCTTTCTCCAGATCATTTATGAATAAGTTGAATAAAATCATGAGTGGTTTGGAGAGAGTGAATAAGGCAGTGTTATTTAATCCTTCACATAATACACGAACCAGGGGCTACTCAGTGAATCTGGGAGAGGAGCAAGGTCAGATTATCAGAGCAGGGACCTCAGAAGCCGGATTTGAGGATTCTATTGCTCTCTCTCCCAATGACTTACCATCTAGCATTGGACAAGTGAGTCAGTTGGTCTGGGTTTCAATTTGCCCATCTGTAACATGGGGTTAATGACAAAGTACATTGAGACCCCTTGAGGAGAGACCTATCAGTGTGGCTTTGGGATTATTGTCCTGCTACCACCCTGCAAATCTCCATCCTCTTTTTCCATCACGTGGATTCATGTTCCCCTGGATTTTGCTTTGAGCCACAGGGTTAGAAGCCTGCTGCTTCAACACATACCCAGCCTTATGTCTTCACTTTTATACTGGGTCAGGTTGGTTGGGTCAACTGTAAGCTCTTTGAGATTCACGTCCTTCCTGGCAAAGGGAACAAGAGGAAAAAAAGTCACAATTTGCCAGATATTTGTTCTCTTTGCTTTTGCAAGTTATTCCCCTTTTTTCTCCTGTCTTTCCCATCACCTCTGCTCCCCACACCCAATTCCTGATCTTCAGAGGGGAGTCATTTCAGAGCAGTTCATTGAGGATTTCAGCTGCACCACACATCTTAAAGCTAATGGGAGCACTAAGGTTAAAACATCATCCACTGCTTGTGAATGTTTAACTGGTTAATCGGTAAGCCTCGCCCTTAATGGGTGAGGTTTACTGGTTAAAGTCTCCTAAAGCTGCTCCAGCCCTGCGGCGGGTCGGGGGGACTGCTCCAGCTGGGCTGCAGTGGCCCCCCAACCCACCCCACTTTAATTGGTTAAACAATATGTTTAACTGGTTAGGCAATTAAACGGGATTTTACATCCCTGGTAAGTTCAATGGGACTTTGATTTTAGTCAGGCCCTTGAGGCACTACCATAATACAGAAAATAAAATCCCTAGTCAACTTCATGTGCCTTTTCCCATGAAGTAAAGGAACACGCGACAACATGATCTCACAAAAGGGAATCACGCCTCCTACTGAAGTCAGGGGAACATCCCCACCTCTCTCTCTTGCCAGGGGAAGAGGTACCACCCGCTCCTACAGCAGGTCCGCCAAGGTCTCTCCCTTACGGAGAAATAAATGGAGAAGCACACATCACAGACACGGGCCCAAGCTGCAGAGAAAGTTCAAAGGGGCTTAGGAGGAACAGATTTGTGCCCAGGACTATCAGAGTGCGCTTGCCCCAGACCTGTGCACTTTGTGTCTTTGCTGCAAATGCCGGAGGGCGTCGCTGAGGAAGTGCTGTGTGTTTTGAGGCTTAGCGCCCAGTGTGTAAGCAGAGGAAATTCAGCTACCAAGCCAGCCCTCCAACAACCCCTTGCCCATTTTGGTCGAGCTCAGGCTGCTCCCCGGGAATGGGATCCCAATTTTTGTGGGCAGCACCAAGCACCCAGCAATAGCCATATGCAGGGAGTGAGCTGCAGGCAAATCAGCAGGAAGGCAGTGAATAAAGCTTGTGCCATGAGTGGGCACTTGGCAGCCCCATCCTCGGCTGGTGTCCAGCCCTACTGACGCTGGCGGCAATCCACACATGACAGCATTGAGGACCTGGGCCCATATTCTTCGAGATGGAACCTTTCGCTTTGTTCCGTGCTTCTTTACCACAGATCAGGGATTCCTACTTACTCTTCATATTTCTTCACGTTGTACTCGTAGCCTAGCCGGGGAAAGAGACATGCAGTGAGCAGGAACACTGGCACCGGTCTGCCCAACCCGCCGCACTGTGCTCTTGGGCTGAGACAGGGCTCACACTGGGCCTGGCTTTCCCAGCCTGGCCATTGCCCCAAGGGCCATCCAGCCACCCTCTCTCCCAGCCCACTGGCCAGTCACGTTTTTTGCCTAAATCTTCGCCTGTTGTCCCATCCCTCCCTGACCAGCAGATGACTGGCAACCAAAAGCGCTGGTCTTCTCCAGTTGTCATGTCTCCCTGTGGTATTTAAAGCTTGGACATTTCAGGGATAACTACCCCTGTGCCGCTGCAATCACCAGTACTTGGTCTAGGGGGCACCTCCACACAGGTAAGCCATTTAGATCTGTATCTATCATGGGCCCCAGGTACCAGGATAGAGCCATTTAGGTCTGTGCCCTTTCCAAAAGGCAGGTATCAGGTATCCTCCTTAGATGGAACTATGATCTCAGGGGTCGTCTTCTCCTGAGTGAGGCTTTGGCCTGGATTCTATTCTCATTTGACACCAAGGTGAGCCCAGTGTAACCCTGTCAAAGTTATTTGAGTCGCTCCAGATTTATAGTATTGTAACTGAGATCAGAATTTGGTCCACTGGTGTTTGGGTCTGTGATGGGGTGGACGAGGCCCTGAAGCCCCATGCTGGAGGCTTGTGACCTTGTCACACCCTGCCCAGCAAACCACAGAGAAGCCTTCCAGGAGAGACAGAATGGCACAAAGGATGTGACCAATCAGGGCCCAGCATGCCAGATAAAAGGAAGCTGTTGGGCCACAGTGATGCAGTTCCTCCTTAGAGTTCAAGGGGCTCAGACAGGGCTGGAGAGCTGGATTGTAGGAGGCTGCCACATCAAGGAGTGCAGGCACAGACACTCAGCCAAAGGAAGGGCCACTTGTGTGAGGTGAATGATGTCCCATGCATGGGTTCCCAAACTGGGGGGCGCGAAGAAATTCCAGGGGGGGCGTGAGGCAACCCAGCTCCCTCCCTCCCCCAGTTTTGCTGCTATTTTTGTTTTTTGGCCCTGGACAGTTCCTTTTCTTTTTTTGGCTCAAAAAGTTTTGCTGCTGGGGGTGGGGGGTTTGAGGGTTTCTCAAAAATCAAAAAGGGGCCGTGATTCCGAAAAGTTTGGGAACCACTGACAGGGTCCCAGTTCCCAAAAAGCATATGCAGCTATTTCTGTGATAGCCATGTCTGTAGGCACTTATCTCCTTCCATGGGAGAGATTCACCCATAGTATAGGGTCCACAGGAGGCTGCAGACAACATCTTACAGCACCCCGGGGTGGTGCACTGGGCTGGATGCACAGGTGACATGGAGTGGTTGATGGGTGAGGCATAATTTAACAGTTCAGGGCAGCGCATGACCACCCCAACCCCTGATGACTGCTCTCTCTCCAGGCCCACGCCCGCAAACCCTTTCCACTGAGCATGCACTGCTGGTTACCGCCTGGCAGGACTGGCTCCTTGGGCTCGGTGTCACTCCTGTGGATTGTGCCATTGGCAGCTATCCCTGGCGGCAAGGCACTTACCTCGACTTCGGTGTCTGCGGGTAATGAGCACCACGATGACAAGGAGGATGATGAAGAGGAGCAGGGTGGCCAAGATGTAGCCCAGCTGCTGGAAGAAGTGTACCCGGCTCTCGGGGATGATGACGTTTATCACGTTATGGCCCCGGCCTGGGTTTGGATCTGGGGTTGGTGAGAGAAAGCAAAGCAGAATGAAATGGCAGCGCCTGCCATCCGCGGCAAAGCACAACACGGACTGGGTCCCAGGCCAAAGCTAAACCCTTTCAGATGGCAGCTTTGCCCCAAAACATGCCCCCATGTGGGAAAGGAGAGATGTTACTCCTGACCCCCTCTGTTAAATGCTGGGGAGCGCAGGAGCGCAGACATGCCCGCTGACAGGGGACTCAAGGGGGCAACTGCACAGGGGGCTTAGCATTTCAAAGGGGCCTGTGATGGGGTGGACCAGGCCCTGAAGCCCCCTGCGGGAGGCTTGTGACCTTGCCACACCCTACCCAGCAAACCACAGAGAAGGCCTCCAGGAAAGATAGAGTGGCACAAAGGATGTGACCAATCAGAGCCCAGCAAGCCAGTTAAAAGAAAGCTGTTGGGCCAAAGTGAGGCAGTTCCTGGGCTCGTTTGCATTGCTGCAGGAGTGCTGCTCTGCCACTCTGTGCAGCGTTGAGGAGAGGGCCCAGTGCTGGGCCCCGGGTGGCGCTAAGGACTGACTGCCATTGGCCATATCCCTTCCACTTGAGGCTCCACCCCTTCCAGGGGCGTGGAGCCTGGCCCCCCCACACCTTGCCCCCAGGCCCACGGTGGCTCTCAGCCCCACTGGGAGCAGAACGGAGGCCATTTCCACCCCAGGAATGGCTGCATTTCAGTAAGGAATGTGTGAGCCCCAGCGATACAGGCTGTAATGTCCACTGTGATCCTGTTTGATGAAAAGTGTCCTGTGAGAGAGAGGCCTAAGGCAAAGCTCGCCCCACATCCAAACACCCTCTTGTCTAAAGTTGCCAGGTGTCCGGTTTTGAACCGGACCGTCCAGTATTTGAACTTTCTGTTTGGGAAACAAATTGAGACAATATCAATGTCCGGTATTTTCTAACTAAGATGTAATCATAGAATCATAGAATACTAGGACTGGAAGGGACCTCGAGAGGTCATCGAGTCCAGTCCCTTGCACTCATGGCAGGACCAAATACTGTCTAGACCATCCCTGTTAGACATTTATCCAACCTACTCTTAAATATCTCCACAGATGGAGATTCCACAACCTCCCTGGGCAATTTATTCCAGTGTCTGACCACCCTGACAGTTAGGAACTTTTTCCTAATGTCCATCGCAATGTAGATTGCGATGTAATGTCAAGCGTGTCCGGTATTTTTATTGAAACCATCTGGCAACCCTACTCTTGTCACTTTGGCCCTGGCTCACCTCGGGGACAAAGGGACAAACACTGGACAGTGGCAGGATCATAGAATCACAGGCTCACATTAACAACGTGGGGCCCTGGATTCCAAGGCAATTAATACCACACCCCTCTCTGACAGTCTCAATTATTGTTCCTGCTCTCTTCATCTGAGCTGGGAGGCTCCCAACTGAGAGCAGGGCTAAGCACTGGACATAGAGACAGCCCCAGTCCTGAGGAGCGCATGATCCAGACCCCGGAAAGATTACTACCCCCAATGAGCAGAGCAGGGAGATTGGGTGATCTGAGCAGTCAGGCAGGGAAAACACAGCAGGAAATGAACCCTGCTCTCCCAAGAGTCTGGCCCGCCCTCTCTGCTGCACAAGGCATTAATAATCATTCTTTCACGTGTGCTCCTTTAATGTTCCCTAGACTTTTCAGGGAAGCACAAGTGCCGGTGGGGACACTTACCGCTGATCAGAGCGCCGCTCTTGTCTAGCAAAGAGGGCGAGCGCAGGGAGCAGCGAGGCCAGAGAGCCCCAAGTGCCTCTGCCTGAGAGCACAGCTAGCGTTTCTGGATACATTAGACATGCACTGTGCTGCTTTGGCTCCAGACAGCTAATGGCTGAAATAGCCCGGCCTGGCCAAGTGGGATTATTTATGGAGTGGAAGGAATCTGCAGGGCCAAGGGCTGAATTTTCTTTTCAATAAATTCAATACATCAAAACACAGTGAAAAAAAAGCCAGAAAGCCATTCCCTTGCTGGGTGCAGCAGCTTGTCTTTTCCAGTTGCTCCTCTTCCAAGCACGGAAAGGAAAAAAAGTTTGTACATGGCCTCTTTTTCTAGAACCTGAATAATTGGGTCAGTGCTCTCTCCCCATCCCCTCCGCCTCCAAAAAAAGAGAAGGAAATATTTGTTTGCAAGAGTCAGGGGGTTAGATAAATCCCACTGCAGGAGAGACAGCAAAGCCCTGAGCTTTGCTGGGCGGTGGGAGACTTCCCTTTGAAGCAGAGTTCAAAGCATTGCCATCTCCTGGAGACGGGGAATATTCACACAGCCCCAGACAAATGCCAACAGAGTTAAATACCTATGTTAGTGAGAGAGAATAAGAGGGAGCATCCAAAGAGCTGTTCTACCTTGCAGTATATTCAGGCAGATTTTGCTAATGGCTAAAGCAGGGGACCGGGACTCCTGTTTGGTTCCTGGCTCTGGCACGCTCAAATTCAGACTTTCTCAATGTTCTGTTTCACAATTTCCCCGGGGTCTGTATGATCATTTTAAAGGCCCAAATTCTGCTCACTGTTACACCAGAGTCCATCCGGAGCAATTCCATTCCTTTGGATTTACACAGGTCTCAAAGAGCAGAGCTTAGCTCCCTGTTTTCTTTGTAAGTGCATTTTGGTGCCTGTGAGAGCAAGGGGGTAATAGCAGAAAAAAATAGCAGGCCCTGAGCAGTGCCTCCCACCCTACCCTGGTCCACTGTGCACAATATTGCATCTTTCTGTCAACACTCCTAGTCTAAGCAAAGACCATCCAATCCAAGGGTGATTTTACACTGTGGTCCCAATGAGTCTAGAATGAGACCACTGGGCTGGTCAAGGCTGGGATGCGATTGCCCATGGTATGAACCAGGGCCGGCCCACAACATTTTGGCAGGGAGCTCCTATGACGCCCCCATGTCCCCTTGCTTGGGCCAAAACTTTGAAAGTTCTCTTGTGCCCTCCTTCCTCCAGCACAGCGCTCCACCATCTCTGTGCATCTAGAGCAAAGAGAATACATATGCACCAGCAGTAGACACGATTTTCTACACTCTGGGTCCTAGTGGCGCCCCTCCCTCCAATTTGGCATCTGAGGCGGCCACCTCAGTTCGCCTCATGGTAAGGCCGGCCCTGGTTTGAACCCAGCTCTGCATTCATGTCAGCTCTGCATATGCAGCCAGTTCTCCCCAGGACCTTTTTAATCAGCCCCCAGTTAGCGACACGACTCCTTCAGTGTGTCGGTTCAGTGCAGTGATGAGTGGCTGTAAGAGGAATGTTGCTGGGCAGTGAAGCCAGTGAGTTCCTCACGACTCCAACAGCTGGTTTTGCTTTTCGGGCCATTTGGGAATGTTACAAACTCTTCATTTCCACCCGTACAGAAAGGCAACCAAGCAAACTCCACATTCCCTGCAACAAACGAAGTGCTGAGCACTCTGGCCCAAAGGTTTTGGATGCCAGTTACAGAAGAACTAATGGGCCAGAGCTAATGGCCTTTTATTCTTGCCAGCAAGCTAAGGATGTCTGGATTAGAGAAATGGACTGTCAGGTGGATAGAACACTGGCTGGATTGTCGGGTCCGACAGGTCGTGATCAACAGTGAGATGTCTAGCTGGCGGTCGGTGTCAAGCGGAGCGCCCCAAGGGTTAGTTCTGGGGCTGGTTTTGTTCAACATCTTTATGAATGACTTGGATGAGGGGATGGATTGCACCCTGAGCAAGTTTGCGGATGACACTAAGCTAGGGGGAGAGGCAGATACGTTGAAGGGCAGGAATACGGTCCAGAGTGACTTAGATAAATTGGATTGGGCCAAAAGAAATCTGATGAGGTTCAACAAGGACAAGTGTAGGGTCCTGCACTTGGGACGGAAGAATCCCAAGCATTGTTACAGGCTGGGGACCGACTGGCTAAGTAGCAGTTCAGCAGAAAAGGACCTGGGGATTACAGTGAATGAGAAGCTGGAGATAAGTCAACTGTGGGCCCTTTGGCATATTGGGGTACATTAGGAGGAGCACTGCCAACAGATCCAGAGAAGTGATTATTCCCTTTTATTCGGCACTGGTGAGGCCAAATCTGGAGTACTACATCCAATTCTGGGCCCCCCGTTACAGAAAGGATGCAGACGCACTGGAGAAAGTCCAGTGGAGGGCAACCAAACTGATGAGGGGACTGAAGCACATGACTTACAAGGAAAGGCTGAGGGATTTGGGCTTATTTAGTCTACAGAAGAGCAGAGTGAGGAGGGATCTGACCTTCAACTACCTGAAGTGGGGGTCTAGAGAAGATGGAGCGAGGCTGTTCGCAGTGGTGACAGATGGCAGAACAAGGAGCAATAGTCCTTGTTGCCATGGGGGAGGTCTAGGTTGGATATTAGGAAAAATTATTTCCCTCGGAGGGTTGTGAAGCACTGGGATGGGTTCCCGAGGGAGGTGGTGGAATCTCCATCCCTAGAGATTTTTAAGTCCCAGCTTGACAAAGCCCTGGCTGGGATGACTTAGTTGGGATTGGTCCTGCCTTGGGTAGGGGGCTGGACTTGATGCCTCCTGAAGTCTCTTCCAACTCTGGGATTCTAAACCAATCAGCCAAACTTTAATTAAACATTGGAGTGACCCAGGACCCCTGGGCATTGGGAGAGGCTAAACTGGGGGTGACAAGGAAGAATGGAGGAGCTGCTCAAGAACAGGTGGGACTCAGGACAGCCTGCCGTTGTCTCTCTCTTTGGATTGGGCCCTGCTCTGGGAGAAGCCGGGAGTGGGAACAGAGAGACAACCCCAATGCTGCCCGGTAAAAGTGAGTCCTGCCAAGTTGGCCAGGATTCTCCAAGGCGGGCTCAAGCCAAGCACTTTGCTGCTGCTCCGAGCAAGGGTGAAATGCTAGTGCTGGCGGCATGTGTGATCGAACAACTGGGCACACAGCAACCAGAAAACCCCATGGGACACTGTGCCTGGACTGGTATGTCCATTGGTCCTGTCCCTTATTGCTCTTCTGGTTGGCCCGGAGAAGAAGCTACCTCCAATTTTTTTCCTGCCCTTGCAGACCTGCATAGCGCATGGGTGGACTCGCTCCTTGCTGTGATGTCTTTTCGCCACGAGGATTTGACAGCTATCCTACCAGAACACACAGGAGTGGCCCCTCTTGGAAACCATTTTTTACCAGCTTGGTAAGAGCACCAAGGCATTCTGGGACGGGGAGGTGCATCAGGGTGGAGAGTTCTGAAAGCACGACCGTGTCTTTGCTAAGCTTCCTGGAAGAAACCCAGCTGGAATTGGTTCAGAACCAGAACACAGGAGCTGACCCTCTGAATGCTGAATCTGATACACACACACCCCGGACTTTCAGGGAGCTTAGATCCAGATCCAAACATCCTAACTTGGGCCGCTCTCCTCAACAGGCCGGATAGAACATCCAACACCTCCCAGCTGAGGGGAGGTTCAACTACGAAACCAATGGATGAGAAATATGCAACATGGACCCATCCTTAATGTGCAGAAAGGGTCTTTGGTTGCCAGGGGGTCAGTGTACACTCAGGGAGAGGAGCAAGACCCCAATAATAAGACAAAGAATCTATTTAAACCACTCCAGGCCTCAGTTTCCATATCTGTAAAATGGCAAAAATAATCGAGCGGTCCACAAGGGTGGTGTGAGCATTCATGGGTGACTATTCAATACCCGTGATCCTGTGGTGAAAGGCCCTGTTTACATACATAGAGCTATTGGCTTTGGGGCAGGTGATTTTGTTTGTTTTTTTTTAAAGGACATATCTTGGTAGACTGAGCCAAAAACTTAGGACTAAAGAAGGCACCCTGCCAATACCACCAACCCGTGAAAACCAAGAGGCTCAGCAAAATCTGTCTGGTCCGATGGGTTTGTCTTCCAGCCCAATAATATATCTCTCTTATTACTGTCACTCCACGTTCGCTGGCAGTTGCTGGTTGGCTCTATTAGGGATGAGTAACTTAAAAAAAAATAAAAAAAATCTTAGGCTTAAAAGACTATATAAAAAACCTACTTGCAGAGCCATCAACGTTAGCTGCACTGGAGGAAATCTTCATGTCGTTAAAGACAGCAGTAGCTGCCATGCAAGGAAGCAACTGCACAGGCAGAAGTTTAACCCAGGTGACAGCATCCACAATGCGGCACCTTTCTGTTCTTTTGCCTTCCTTGACATGGCATGGTAGACAGGGTTAGAGTTGGCTTAGTATTTTGTAAACACTGGGGATTTCACTAACATAGCATACAATAGTTTCAAAATGGTTTGGGGTCTCTTGTGGTTTATTTTATTAAAAATCATAAAATACTAGGACTGGAAGGGACCTCGAGAGGTCATTGAGTCCAGTCCCCTGCCCTCATGGCAGGACCAAATACTGTCTAGACCATCCCTGATAGACATTTATCTAACCTACTCTTAAATATCTCCAGAGATGGAGATTCCACAACCTCCCTGGACAATTTATTCCAGTGTCTGACTACCCTGACAGTTAGGAATTTTTTCCTAATGTCCAACCTAAGCCTCACTTGCTGCAGTTTAAGCCCATTGCTTCTTGTTCTATCCCCAGAGGCCAAGATGAACAAGTTTTCTCCCTCCTCCTTATGACACCCTTTTAGATATCTGAAAACTGCTATCATGTCCCCCCTCAATCTTCTCTTTTCTAAACTAAACAAACCCAATTCCTTCAGTCTTCCCTCAAAGGTCATGTTCTCTAGACCTTTAATCATTCTCGTTGCTCTTCTCTGGACCCTCTCCAATTTCTCCACATCTTTCTAGTGCTTTTCACCAGTAGATCTCAAAACACTCTACAATGGAGATCAGCATCGTTATACCCATTTTGCAAATGGGGAAACTGAGGCACAGGCAGTAAAATGACTTGCCCAAGGTCACTCGGCAGGTCAGTGACAGAGCCAGGAACAGTATCTCTACCTAGATATTAAATATCTCTACCTAGATATGTCTAAATATTACATACCCATCTCCAACCAAGCCATTGCACTAAAGTTCCCTGAAATAGTCACTACTATTCAACAAAAGAGGCTGGCTGTAACAACCAGCAATGCAAGAGTTAAGGCACTGATACACACACACACACACACACACACACACACACACACACACACTACAAATCAGGCTAAAATCACTGAAATCAATGGAATTACACTCAGAGGCCTCAGTCCCACAATTTGATCCATACAGGTGGGCCCTCCCTGAATTCCACGGGGATCTGCATGGATGTGAGGGTCTAGTCACATGCGTCGGGATATGGAATTGGGGCCAGCAGAGAATGCAGCCTATGAAGGACCACAATCAAAATCCATTCCTTGTGTCTTTCAAATACAGTATAATCCTGTTTAGTTCCCTCTGCTCCAGTTAGGAGACTGAGGAATTGTTAACAGGTTTGTTTTATAACGATGTCCCTATCTCACAGGCACGTGAGATGAGGGATGCGACCTTTGAGAATTCCTCTAAGGCCTTTGGCTGAAATATATGCAAAGCTGCATGGGAAGGCATTGTTACAAAGTAAGTATTTTCATAGGGTTGCTGTTTTATTTCAACCCCAGGTAACTGATTTTTAGTGGAAAAAAAAATTAGCCTCCTGACATTCCTGCCATCAAAATACCAGGAGTGAGATCCCCGGCCAGTGTAAACGGGTGTAGCTTCACTGAAGCCTGTAGGCGCACCAGTGTGCCCCAGAGGTCAGAGCATAGCTCTGTGAACTGTGCTGCAACAAACACGTAACTGAGATAATGGCCTGATTTTTCACTCAGTTACACAGATGTAAGACCTGAGCCGTCGCACTGAAGTCGCTCTAGATTGAAGCGGGTGCAACCAAGAGCAGACTGCAGACCATGTTTATCTTTGCAGCAGGGTGAAGTTTCCTGTCTGGAAATGACTCCAAGCCTTGGAGCGCTGCCTGGAACCGGAGCTGCTCGTGCCGAAGGGGGTCTGCTATCGCCTGGCATTTCCCTGGTCTTCCATTTCTCCCGAAGACTTTTACACGGGTGCACAAGGAGTCGGGGAGGGGTTCAATCACAGCTGCTCCCACAGCAACGGAAACAGGACCCGCTCCAGCGCACTGCGTGGTGGCGATGGGCTTGGAACGGACACACAAGACATTCCAGCGTCTCTCAAAGTCCCACCCATTCAGCAAATTCTTAGCGTGGCGCTTTCCGGGCCAGATGAGCATTAACCACCCAGGGGCCCACAGGGAGCAAAGCTTAGCAGCTGAACTGACTTGCTTTGCTTTACCCGAGGCCCACTAGGGCCTGATCCAAACCCCACCGAGCTCCGTGGTCTTTGGATCAGGACCCAAATGCACAAGAGCCAGACCATCGCCGGCCTATTAAGCAAAGGCTCTGAACAAAAACAAAAACAAAAAATCAATTTGATATGTTCTTTAAATGGAGGGTGGGAGAGAGGGTGATCCTGGGCCTGATCCTTTTCCCACTGCTGTCTCTGGGAGTTTTGCGCTTGACTTGAAAGGGAACAGGTTTGTCTCTTGTTTTTTTGCTGTTAGCCAGAGGAGACCAATGGGGGCTACTCATATGAGTAAGCACTGCCCGAGATCTGCAGGATTGGGGCCCACTGCACCAACGTGGCAGAAGCCTCCTTCCCTTCTTGAACAGATGCTTTGCACACAGGGCCCAGTTCACGCTCTGTATCTTTCGATAGCACCTGTCATCGGAGGATCTCAAAGCGCCTTGAGTCTCTACCAATGACGGTTCATGTCACTGCTGCTAGAAGCTCTCTCCTCCCAGTCCGGCACAAAGTGGTTACCCCACTCTCTGGGTGAGCCCGGGCTGCTGGACTGGACCCTCCGGGGTTTGTCCAAAGCCAGTCACAGATACTCAGCCACAAAGAGAACCCAGGTGTACTGACTCCCTGCACGATCCTTACACTTCTCTGTCTCTTAAGGTTCTTGCATTCTGACCTGCAATCAGTCCAGCTGCAGCCCCTGCTTTCACTCAATTAACAGACCATAGTAGCTTGATTTTATTTTATTTAACCCTTGTGACAGGGCTTACCCACCCCGCACTGGTCAGGAGAGGGTTGACTCTGCCCTGAGGGCAGAGGAGGAGGCCGCACCCCTTTTAGCCTACTGGGCATGTTTGGGTTGCACTACTATAAAAGGGAGCAGCTCAGCTCAGGAGGGAGAGGATGTACTGAGCTAGCTCTCTACAAGCCCCAGGGCCTACCTAGAGGCCAGGATGCTACGACTCAGACTGGAGATGGGATGCCTCTGGAAGCCTCATTGGACCTGGGAGAAAAGAGCAATACCCGGAACATGGAGGGATGGGGTAAATTGAGATGCACCTGTGAGCAGAGACTTGGAGAGACAGGAAGCAGCCCAGGAGCAGCAATGGCTACTGGGATGAGTGAGCTGCTGGGAGGAGTCAGCATGTTGGGGTCAGGGTTTCCCTGCTGATACAGTGGCCTGAGCAAGCCACGAACAGGGCCCTGGGCTGGGGTCCAGTTGAGTGAAAGGATCTGGACCTTCCCCTTCCCCTCCCCCCGCTGGGGGATACAAACTAAGCTCTTACTAACTTTTGAACAGACTACTACCAAAGGGATACGGCGGGACTATTGAACTATGCTGCCCTGACCACGGAAGGCAAACTATAGACTTGGACCCTTGGGCCATGTTTGGGGAACAATTGCACTGGGCTACTTGGACAAAAGGGTGCGAGCTTTGGAATTCAACTCTTGGGTCACTTTGGGGGACTATTGGGCAGGGCTGCCCTGTAAAAAGGGGTTAGATGTACGTTGAGCAGGGCAGCTTGAAGGCAGAGGGAATAATCAGACTCCCAAGTAAAATTAGACTTCGCCGGGGAAGAAGCAGGATGGGGGCAAGTATGCTAGGGCTGTGCTGGGCCACACATCACTCCCCTTGCCCCCCCTCCCTCTCCGCCCAGGGACATGGTCATCCTCAGAGCCGTGTGACACCCTGTACAAACTAATGAAATGGAAAGGCGTAAAGAGCAAAAGCTCCGGCAAAAGTTTACCAGGGAGAACTGAAAACCACTGAACCCAGGAACAGTTGTTTGCTGCTCACATTTGAATGTGCGTAAGGTGAGAGAGGGATCCCAAGTCTGCTTCTTTGATTGGAATTACCGTAACCTTTTCATTCTTTTCACCAGGGACGGACCATGGTGCTGGGCCTATGCTGGTGCTATTATCTCACCCACATACAGCTTCTTCCAGGGAGTGGGGGAGGGATAGCTCAGCGGTTTGAGCAGTAGCCTCCTAAACCCAGGGTTGTGAGTTCAGCCCTTGAGGGAGTTGTTTAGGGATCTGGAGCAAATCTGTCACGGATGATAGTTGGTCCTGCCATGAGGGCAGGGGACTGGATTCAACAACCTCTCACAGTCCCTTCCAGCTCTGTGAGATAAGTATTTAAATAGGCTCATTTAAACGGAGATCACTTCTGCACCACTGAAATGCAGCCCCTGCTGGGGTGAAACACAGCAGCTGTGGGACAGCAACACTAAGCCACCAGTTTTGAAGTGCACATGAGGGTGTACTCCATGGACAGCCATGGTGCAAGGTAAAGAGGCAGAGTGTAATCACCCAACATCAAAATGCAGCCATGCTACTGAGGCTAATTCTCGGTGCTATTTCAAATTGGCCAGGACATTAGTTAGGTATTTCCTAATGTGCCGTTTGGGGGAACAGATGCAGGACTGAATGGTTAGTGAGCTAGTCTGTCTATTAAATTGGTTCTAGTTCCTCCCGTGTTTTGTCCAACACCTGCTCAGGTTACCAATCACTCACTGCACAAAGAAAGCGGATTCCTAAGGGGGCCCTCCCTGAAATTGAAATGTAAATCTGCAAAATGGCAGCTGACTGTGGCTCCCTAAGCCCCGCGACAGCAGCAAAGAGTAATATTGGTCTCACAGCCCATAACATGGCCCCACGGGCAGTCTTGCTTTGGTAATGTGTCTCGTGTCTGGATGCCGACCTATGTCCCAGCTGGGAGACGTGGGCCTCTGTGGCTTGGAAAGGCCTCTTGCTAAATCAGAATGGAGCTACTGAAAGATGTATGAAGCCCATTTCAATTCAGTATTAAGCAGCCAATAAATATTAAACCATGATGAATATTTTAAAATGTTAATAAAGAACGATAGCCTGGAAGGCTCAAAAATGATTAAAGCGGGGGAGGGGTGGCCTGTGAGGAGCATGCTGGTGCGGGGTTTGAACAAGCTGTCGGAGAGCCGCTGGTCCAGAGAGGAAAAACAAAAGGAAGGGGGGAGGGGATCTTGGGGACTGATTCTCCACTGCCTGGCATGGACACCTGTTCAGAATCTGCCCTCATGTGCTGACGGGAGCATTGCTCCCACCCCTCCACAGCAACCTCTGGAGTGGCACTAGAGCAGTGGTCACCAACCAGTAGATCAGGATCTATTGGTAGATCTTGGTGCCTGTGACAGGTGACCCTGACTGGTTTGCTTCAGTTGCCTTGCCCCCCACTGCAAGGAGTTGCCTCTCTCCTACCCCCCGAAGAGCCTCCTGCCTGGGGTACAGGGAAGGGAGAGAAGGGGGTGCTGATGCCCTCTCCCATCCTATGTTCTATCTCCACACAATGGAGCAGGCGCCACACACAATGTGGAAGGCTTGGGAGGGAGGGAGTTTGCTGGCTGCTTTTGGGAGTGGTGCAGGGCGAGGACAGGGGTGAGCCTGCCTTAGCTCCAGTGCACCACCACCTAGGAGCCACCTGAAGTAAGCTGTGTCCAGCTGGAGCCAGCTCTGAACCCCTGCCCCAGTCATGAACTCCCTCCTGCACCCCAAGCCCCTGTCCTAGCCCTGAGCCCCTGGACCCAAACTCTCACAGAGCCTGAACCCCAATTCCCTGCCCCCAGCTCAGCTCAGAGCCCCTCTCATGCTCCAAATCCCTTAGCCCAAGACCAGAGCCTGTGCCCCTGCCTGGTGAAAGGGAGGGAGGACGGAGTGAGCAGGGGCAGGGCTGCAGAAAAAGGGCAGAAAGGAGGCGGGGCCAGGGGATTTGGGTGTGAGGGAGATCTTGGGCTGCACTTAAATTCAGAAAGTGATCTTGTGCTTCAAAAGCTTGGAGACCCCTGCACTAGATGAAAGCAGAGAAGAATCAGGCCAGTGGGCTGCCGAGATGCTGAGTGTCTTTAACTCCCACTGACTTGAGTGGGAGCGACGGGACAGAATCAGGCCTTGCCCAGTATTGGCTTGAGGCTGCTCTTTGCAGATGCTGTTCCCCCAGAGCAATCAGAGCACCCACCACAAAGACACCCACTGCCTGTCAGCACATGAGGGCAGATTCATTCCTGCACTGAAAGACGGGCCCTTGTATGAATCTCATACAAAGACACATGTGGGCCTTGGCTCAGGCATGGGAAGCACTCAGAGCTGCTGTATGGTGCTCGAATGGCCTTGGCGGAGCTTTGCAGGGATGCAGAGTCACCAACGCACCTTGGTCCTGTCCCCTGGGGCCTGCCCCAGAGTCTTTCTGGAGCTCAGAGCTACTGTGGGGGCCACACAGCTGCCAGAGCCATCTCTGTGCCTCTACAGAGCTGAGGGCCTGCTGTGTGGCCTCTCTCTGCCGGCCTCGCTCATCCCTGGGGCTGGACTGAAGCTGCTCACGTCTTTCCCGGGACGGAGGACCACCCCCCTCAGCGGGTCACCTACCTACAGCTGGCACGTTGTTGCTGTACGTGAGGTTCACCACCTTCTTCTCTCTCTCTGGCTCCGTCACGGAGACCCGGAAGATCCTGCGCTCATGGAGGCCGCAGTAGTGATGGTGGAGGTGGCAGGAGTACGTGCCCTCATCCGCGCTCTCCAGAGCCGAAATCCGCAGTGAGAAGTCGCCCAGGGCAAAGGCTGTCTCGGTGATGTTCATCTTCTGCCGCATGAAGAGTGGCCCGTAGGAGCGGCGCTCGCCAGAGGCGTACAGGTCTATGAGGCGGTCGGCCCGGTCGTGGGGGACCCCCGGAGGCTGCCTGTCCCAGTGGACCACTTGCTGCTCCTCCTCACTGTGCCGCTCAGTCCAGATCTGGTTCCGGTTCACGCACGGGAGCACCACAGTGCTGTCCCGCAGGGCAACGACCACCGCCTTCTCGCCGTCCCAGTACCTCTTTGCTTCCGCGGCTGCAGAGAGGGCACACAAGGCAGCTGGGTAAATAGATACGATCCCATTTCATCGGGAAACAACCCAGGGCACCCGTCCTAATTATACTTCATAGCTCCCGCCGCTCTGTGGGCTAGGGCCAATGGCTTTTCCTGTGCTAGGAGCCACCGAGAATGAAACAATGATGCTCTCCTAGAGGGATGTGAAAAATCGTTTAAAAATGGAACTACTGTAATTGCTAAAAATCCTAAAGCAGGGGTGGGATTCCCTGGATTTGGCCCCCAAGGCTCAGGGTCCCCCACAACATTGGGGAGCCCACGCTGGCACTCCAGCTTCTCTGCTGTCCCACCGTGAGGCTGGAGCACACAAAATCTTCTAGGCTGGGCCCCCCTCGGCTCTGGTGCGTGAGGGGAATGTGGGGAGGGTCTTTCTCCTTCTCCATCAGGGGCCACTTTTTTCAGTTTGGGGGCTTTTTTTGCTTCTCTGTTGTGTGCGGCCTCCACCTGATTTTTCTGCGGGTCAGTGGCCCTCGACTCAAAAAAGGTTCCCTGCCCCCATCCTAGAGGTTACACATGGTGCAGGCTCTGCAGTATAAAGCTTATATATAAGCTTTATACTGCAAAGCCCGCAGCTAAGCCAGCTCCCTGGGAGTGGGGCTGGCAGGGGCTGCTGGCCCCACTCCTGTGGAGCCAGTGTGTAACCTGGGGGGGGCTGAGCCGGGCTCCTACAGACAGGGGCTGCTTTGCTTGGCTGGAGTAGCCCCTGCCTGTGGTGGGCCCTGCGGAGCTGGAGCAGACCCCTGCCTGGACAGCTGCTCCAGCCCTATCAGTTAACCAGAACTGGTAAGCCTCATCCTTAACCGTAATTGGTGAGGCTTACCAGTTAACTGGCTAACCATTTACAAACCTACTCTCCTACTCTGCGCTTCCACCCAAGGATCTCAAAGTGCTCCGCAACCTGAGCCACTTGGAGGGGAAGCGCCTGGCTCAAACCGAGCTAGGAACCGAATGCAGGACTCCTGGGTCCCAGTTTAGCATGTTGACTGCAAGCCCGTCATTCTCCCTGGCACTGGAGAGTCTGTCGCTAGCCCCAGGAAGACGGAAGAGCGTGCTCTCTCCAATGACTGAGAACGGAACAACAGCAGCAGACGATTTTCAGTGCGCTGGGTCCCAATTCTCCAAGCATCTCAGGCAGTTCCTTGTGCGACATGCATTGCTGCCCCCAACACCCTAATTACTGAGGAGTGACAGGATCCCTGGCTTGCAGACTGCTGATGCCAAGCAATGAAAAAACCCCAAAAGCAGCCGGAGGCTCCCGGAGACAGACTGGGGGTTTTGATGTAATGAAGAGAAACAGGGAGAGCAGAAAGCAGAAGATGCTGCTCCCTTCCCATCCCACCACCTGCTTCTAACCAGTTCCCCCTATGCTTGTTGAATACTCAGCATCGGCCAGGAAGGCCATCTCGGCTCTTGCCCAGCACTAAGACAACAGGGACCTGCTGGAAAGCCAGCAGCCTGGTCAGCCCAGACAAGATGGAGGTGATGCTAGCGGCAAGAGGGAACGGCTGCAGCTATGGTTTTCACACGACAGGTCGCGACCCAGTCGTGAAATTCCACAGTCGTGGAATGTCAGGCACTGGGACTCGTTGCTGCAAGGGGGATCAGGTGACCAGTGGGAGGGAGGGGGCGCTAAGGTAGCTCCCTGCCTGTCCTGGCACCACAGACTGTGCTGCGCCCCAGAAGCAGCCGGTGGCAGACCCAGCTCCTAAATGGCGGGGCATGCACAGGGCTCTGTGCACTGCCCCTGCCCTGAGCACTAGCTCCCCACTCCCATGGGCTGGGAACCTGCTGCTGGCTGCTTCTGGGGCGCAGCAAGGTCTGCAGTGCCAGGAGAGGCAGGAAGCTGCCTTAGCTCCCCCGCTGCAGCACTGACTGGGAACCACTCAAGGCAAGCCCCTCCTAAGCCAGCCCTGACCCTCGCCCAAAGCCAGAGTCCTCTCCTGCACCCCAAAACTCTCCTTAGCCCCACCCTGGAGCCCACACTCCAGTCTCATTATGTTGTGTTGCGACATCAACAATTTTCCAAAACTGGGTCATGAGAAAAAAAGTTTGAAAACAGCTGTCTTACAGCACACCCTGAGTGGCAGTCCCTAGCCGCTCCCCCTCTGGTCTGGACGCGAGGCGCAGTCAGGGCTCCTTCGCCTTGGAGGTCTCTAGAGGCCTCGTTCTCTGACCACCGTGCAAGGCAGATTTCTTTGGCCAAGTCTCTGGTACGGACCGTTGCCGGGGAGGGTTTTGGAATGGCCGGTGGGGGCAGTAGGAGGTGAGGCAGCCAGTGGGACAGTCTGTTGCAGGCACTCGATGTAACGGGTTGCTTTTACTGGGTGGCACTGGCCCAGGCGGCACGGAGACAGGTGCAGGAAATGCAGGCTGGATGTCAAACAAACCAGCGAGCTGGGACACAACCAGACTGCCATGGCATGGACTGAAACCTCACCGCTTGCTAGAAGGTGCCGTGAGCACCGATGTCTCTTGAGGTGTAGCACCATTCCCATGCAGTGCTCGTGTCCCCTGCCTTTGCACTCACCCCCTTGTTTTCCATGAGGCAGTGTGTGGGAGCAGGCGGCTCCCTGACCAACACTGGCCGCAAGCCCAGGGTGCAGCTGCTGGGAACTACCCCTGGAAACCCACCGGGCTCCCAGTGGGCACAGGGTCCCCCCCCCCCCCTGCCCAGCGTTCTCTGCCATCATTCACACTTTTACCTTTCTCGGTGACCTGCAGCTGGATTTTCACTGTTTCGTACAGGTGGCAGTAGTGATGGTGGAGGTTACAGGAGTACGTGCCTTGGTCGCTCTCTGCCACATCTAGCACGAGAGGAGAAAAAGAACATTTCGGAGCCAAGTGAGGATTGTTGGTGGATGTTTGTGTGGCCCCTTGCTTGTAGCCCCATGCAGGGCTGTACGGGAAGTACTTTGAAGGATCAGGGCCGTTGTCTTACTGCAGCGATGAGCTGATTGGTGGGGGCGGGAGGCGCGTGCACAATTTGGTCCCAGATCATGAACCATAATTGGTTGTTTGAATGATTATTGGCATGACAACAACACCAGCCCTAGCCAGGACTGCACTATGAATTGTATATCCCCAGACTTAGGCTACGTCTACACAGCAGCGTTATTTCAGAATGGTGTTATTCTGAAATATCATAGTCCGTGTCTACACACAAGCAGTGATTTCGACATAATGGTGAAATAATGTTGAGCCAGAGGACTGCTTACTCCAACTCCTGTAACCCTCAATGTACAAGGAGTAAGGGAAATCGGGGGAAGAGTGCTCTGTTTCGAAATAACCGCAGCGTAGACAGCGCCAAAAGTTGAAATAAGCTATTTCGACTTCAGCTACGCAATTAGCATAGCTCAAGTTGCGTAGCCGATTCTGAGTTTAGCCCTGCTGTGTAGATGTGCCCTGAGACCCCCAACGAGCTTACGATCTGCATAGACAAGACAGAGGTGGGGGGAAGGCAGGATTATCATCATGCTGAGGCACAGAGCAATGAAGTGATTTGACAAGGGGTCAGGAATAGGCCTGGAACTCAGCTTGGCCTAGTCCCTATTCCAGCGCTGTCCCGTAAGGCCATCCTTCCTCTCGACCCCTTGCCTCCACTACCCATGATTAAGACTTTCAAAGTGAGTGCAAGGCAAGTCTCTCTTAAAACGTGGTCAGTCTCCTAGTGGTTGGACCGCTGCATTTCCTGCATCTTAGATGACCTCCTCAAGGTGCCCTTCCCATGAGCAAGTCCCAGCACACGGAGCTGCAGCTCTTTAGAAGCAACGGAAAGAAAGAGGGATTTGGCTCCTGGTACCTTTGATAACCAATGAGAAGTTGCCATCTGCGAAGGCGTTCTGGGGCATGGCTATTCTGCCTTGGTTGTAGGAGCTGTACACCCGCTGCTCCCCAGCGGAGTACATGTCACACAGCCTCTCCGCCTTGTAATCGCCATCCGGGTTGCTGTACAAGTCCCAGTGGACCACGCGCTGGCGGTCGTACAGGCGGTCCTGGGTCCAGATCATGCGGTAACTCTTGCAGGTCAGGACAGTTTGGGACCCAGCCACGGCGCTGACATTCGACACCGACACCACCACGCTCTCGGGGTTCGACGCATCAGCTGGCACTGTGGGCAGAGAGAAGCTGGACTGATGGAGTGTGAAATCTATACAGACCTTCCTCTCACAAGCAAAGTAACCCCCTTCCCCACAAAATATGGACAGCCCTTACAGAAAAGTCCCACAGGAAGGGATAACCACTCTGTAGGGCTATGTCTACACTCGCGGCTTCTTGCGCGAGAAATATGCAAATGAGGCTA
>JANRFK010003894.1:8299737-8318058 GCA_030068395.1 Apalone spinifera | reverse complement strand
CTGCCTGGATCGTGCAGCCTGGCATCCTCCCACTGCGCTTCAGCCATGATTTAAAGGACTTGGGGCTCCAGCTGCTGCCGCAGCCATGGCAGGAGCCCCAAGCCCCTTTGAATTGCCAGGTCCCAGGACAATGGTCCCGTTTCCTCCTTCCCCATTGGCAGGCCTGCCCTAGACAAGGCCTTTCTGTTAGAGCCATGGTGTCCAACCAGTTAGTGGCTACTGCTATAGCGAACCAGCCACACACAACCGGCCAAACAGCCACATTGTTCAAGCCAACCAGCCAAATAGCCACATGTGGGTCACGGCTAGCGTGTTGGACAGCACATTGTTGAGTAAGCTCAGCTCTGACCATCTCACCCTGTGTGTCTTTTCCAGTTTCTTTTTCTTTGCCCCTCTCTCTGCCCATTTTCCAGGCTGCTGGATCTCACAGGCTTTCAGACCTAATTACAGTTGCCACTTTCTCCACATATCAAAAAATCCAGACATGAGGGCTTGTCAAATGGTTCCTGGACACACACGCCAAAAAACAGAGTGTCTGGGTGGCGATTTTAATCCTGATCCTGCCCTCCTGCACATCACAGGCCCCACAACCCCACCTATTCACTTGTGTGGGAGACCCCTAACCTCTGGCCGAGTTACTGAAGTCTTCAAGTCCTGGTTTCGAGATTTCACATTACAGAGAATCCACCCTTTACATTACTTTAAACCAGCAAGTGACCCAGGTGGCCCCATGCTGCTGAACAAGACGAATCTCACCCACCCCTGGGTCTGTGCCAATCTGGCTTATGGGAAAAGTCCCTCCTGACCCCAAATCTGGCGATCAATTAGACCCTGAGCACATGGGCAGTACTAGCCAGGCAGCTGGGAAAGAATTCTTTGTATTAATCAAGAGCCGAGCCCTCCTGCCTGCTTAACGTCACAGTATCCAAACCATGCAGCATCGCGGACTCTAATCCGCAGCACTCATGATCTAGGACACAGATCTTTTTCTGCTATAAATTCTGGGTCCCCCTTTTTTCTCCACTCAAGCTCATCTGATGAAGTGGGCTTTGCCCACAAAAGCTCATGAAACTCTATTTATTTTTATTGGTCTCTAGGGTGCATCTACACAGTAGGGCTTAACTTGAAATAAGCGACGCAAAATTAAGCTATGTCAATTGCGTAGCTTATTTCAAAATAGCTTATTTCAAAATTGGGAGAGTCTACACAGCACTTATTTCAAAATAGAGCACTCTTCCTCCAACTTCGCTTACTCCTCGTACAATGAGAGTTACAGGAGTTGGAGTAAGAAGTCCTCCAGCTTGACAGTATTTCAACATTATTTCAAAATAATGGCTTGCTGTGTAGACTCGGACTAAGTTATTTTGAAATAATGTTGCTGTGTAGACGTACTCTAAAGCTATGTCTACACTGCAACGCTATTTCGGGATACCGGAGTATCCCAAAATAACTATCCCATGTCTTCAGAGCAAGCCCGTTATTTTGGGCTCACTAGTCCGACATTCCTGTAAACCTCATTCCAAGAGGAGTAAGGGATGTTTTGGAATAGCAGGTTATTTCAAAATTTGGCCCTGTGTAAATAGTGTCAAATTACAAAATAAGCTATTTCAAAATAAGATTGAAATAAGATATGCAATTTGCATAGCTCAAGTAGCATATCTTATTTCGAGCTATGGTGCAGTGTAGACACTCCCTAAGGTGCCACAGGATTACTCGTTTTTAAAGTTACAGACTGACACGGCTACCCCTCTGAGATCTAGAGGATACAGTCCTTTGAGCTTCAAACTGCAGCACAACACCCTGTTGAGGAAAGTGTTATTGCTCCTAAAACCTGCACATCAGGAAATTGAGTTCTACAGAAATACAGGCTGATGCTTTTGAAAGTGGACTCTGATCTTTGGGGCCTTGGTTTTAGGATGCCCCTGCTTGGGGGACCTTGGGCCTGATTTGCAGAAGGGCTGAACTCGGGCCTTCCTTAGGATTTATGGGACCCTATGCAGTATTATTAAACCTGGTGTAGGGTTGCCAGGTGTCCGGTATTTTCGCCTCGTATCCAATAAAAAAAAATTCAGAAAACACCTAACATGTCTTATTTTCTGATTTTTTTTCCCGGCCAGGAGTATGGTTGTCAGATGGTTTCAACAAAAATACCGGACACATTTGACATTACATCACAATCGACATTGCATCTTATTTAGAAAATACCGGACGTTTATATTTTCTCATTTATATTTTCTCAATTTGTTTCCCGAACAGAAAGCACAAATACTGGACTGTCCGGTTCAAAACCGGACACCTGGCAACCTTAGCCAGGAGGCTTCTCAGGTTCTGCAGGGGAACGGTCTGGCCCAAAGCAGGGAGACAACATGACGGACAGCCGCTGGCAGCCTGTTAGGGCCAAAAAGCCTCAAAAGCATTTCTTAAAGGGGCCATGCTGAGGTTTTTTTAAATTTTTTTTTTGCTTAACAACTCTCGGGGTCCTTTTTTTTTTTTTTCTCAACAACTTTGGTCTCCCCTTTTTTTTTCCTCCACAGAACTTTTTCCCCGGTGATTTTTTGGGGGGATGGGGGTGGGGGGGCGTTGGTATTTTCGGTTAAACCATCTAGCAACCCTAGGGGGGAGGTGATTGATGATTTTTTAGAGATATGATTTTATCATCTTCAGCAACACATTAATGAAATAGTTTAAAATTTGTTTTAAAACTAAGGGCCTGTAGACAGTAAATTCAGAAGCTGACAGGGGTTGGCAAATGCCTGTGAAATGGCTTTATTACCACTTGACTGGCTCTTTCACAGGTTCACTGTTCTGCTAATAGCTCTGGCTGGCTTTTTCACTTTCCTGTTAACTAGATCAGTGTTTCTCAACCAGTGGTACGAGTATCCTTAGGGGTACTCAAGAGAAGTCTGCGGGGTACCTCAGCACAACTTAAATGTAGAGAAAACTGAATTTTTGTTTTAAGTTTTACAGCATTTTATTATTTTTGTACTTTTTACACCCAAAAATTTAATCGCCTGCCCAGCTACAATTAAGTTGTTTAAACAAATGTGTTGCAATGGTAGAAAACATTTTTTGTGCGTCTAAAAACTGTAGGTACTGGGGGTACTTATAATAATAATTATTTTTTAAAGTGGTACTTTATAAAAAAAGGTTGAGAAACACTGAACCTGATCCTCTCTGGAGAAAGCAGAGCCACAGAACAAGGATAGGGAGAGGTGGGTGGGTGGACATTAAGACCCAGAGGTGCCCCAAATTTTCAGGTGCCCTACAAGCTGCATATTCTGTGTATGGGGAAGGATGGCTCTGGGCTGAGCACCTATAGCATGCAGAGACTAGGACTGGAGTTGTGGGTATTCTGCAGCTCTGGGAGTCAGTTTCTAGGTGTTTTCTAGTTGGATCTCCTAAAAAAAATAATAAATCAGACACATTCAAAAATGTGGACTCCTGCCTCCCAGTCCCTCCTCTAACCATTAAGACTTCATAGGGGTGCTATCTAGATGCCCGAGCATGTGTACAAGAACATACCACCTCCTTCCCGCTTGGAACGCTCTGCGCTGGCCATTAAAACAGTCTCCACTGGCAAAAAAGGAGCCATGTCTCCTCTTGCTGGAGGGGTGGCAGGATTGTGGTCCAACAGAAGCGAACGGGTGGTAGATCAGGCCCTGAACGAGGGGATTATTCAAAACCAGGATTTTTTTTAAAGAAGTTAAAAATAAGCATGTGAAAATACCAACCTCCTCATTTTCCCTCCCTGTGGACCCTGCGTCGGCACTTCTCAGAGCCTCCCTAGAGCTCTTTCCATGTCAGTGCAAACATACCAGCTGCTGCGGAGCGAAGTTCATACTCGCTTGGAAAATGGTAACAACTTCATGCTGCCTCTTTGGGGCCTGACCCACGGTCGACAGGATCATTCCAGCTTATCCTCCAGGCATGTAGCAGCAATAGTATGCCAAAGAGCGTGGCTTCCTTCTGGGAACTGCTGTATTAATCAGAAGTCCCCACAGAGCCATCTATACCCCTCTTCCAACTCACCCAGCTGGGAGGCATCAGTGAGTAATGCAAGTGCTTTCCTGCCTAATAGCAAACCCCATCCCCTGTTCCTTTTATCTCCTGCTGGCCTGGGACCAAAAGACCAAGGCTGGATCTTGAATGAAGATCCCCCACAGACAGCCCCTTGCTCACTGAATTAGTTCTTTCGATCGGTGGTTTTTTAAGTCCCCATTTAAAAAAAAAAGGCTCATGGGATGTAATTGCTCAAAGGCAGATTTTTGTTCTTGCTTTGAGAGGGATTTTGGGACTTCCCGAAGCTTTGCAGCCACCTAATTCCAACACCTTTCCCGCAAGTGGGAACACGCCCAGCAGATCAGAGAGAGACAAAAACGTGCAGTCTCGGCAGAAAGAAAAAAAAAAGTCCTTCATCTGCACGAGAAGCCAGGAGAAGCTCTGTCAGCATTTCTCCATCTTGGCTGCTGTGCACACAGGCTCCCCTCACAGGCCCATTCTCACAGGCAGCTCGGAGAGGTACTTCGCTTTGTAAACACTTTTCGGCCTTGTTTACACTGGCGCATGGCCCACAAGGCAGAGTCATTCGGAACAGAGCCGGTCTTTCCCTGAGAGATGACCGTACGAGGGTGAAGATCAGAACCTCATCTCCTCAAAGATGAAAGGAAGTGGATTTCTCCTCCCCCACCCCTTCGCCGCCAACTTTATTTTCATAGGAATTTGGTGAAGTGCACCTGGAAGGGAAAGATCTTTGACAGGGCTGCAAACCTCCTGCCACTACCTCTGCAAACTGCACCCACGCATTTCCTCCAGAGCCCCTCAATGCTGGGCTGCCGTTCCGGGCCTGATCCAGTGTTCCTTGGAAGCTACGCACTTGTGCGGCCATTCAGGAGAGATTCAAACGCTGCCCATCCCTTCTAATGCTGGATCCCTCACAGCTCTGCCCTGCAGTCCTCACCTGCAACCAACCCTGCTATTCCAGGCCTGACCCACGCCCTGGGACATTGCAAACTGTGGATGTCTTGGTGAGGTGAAAAATATCCACCAGGGACCAAACTGAGGACAAACAAAACTTCATTCACCCATGAGCTGAAGGAGCTAGGAAAGGCTGGTGCAGGGAAATCCCAATTACTGCCTAATGGGGTTATTTATGTTTGTGCAGTTGGAGGATAAAACAGCCCCAAAGAACTGGAACCCACATTTCCCAGATGGGATGCACTGTCACTCTTTAGAAATTGAGCTTTCCTGTGCTCTGGGATGAGCCAGCCTTGCTCACCTCCAGCTCTCCTCAGAGAAGAAAGTGTTGAAGAGGCTGGACTGAGTTGTGCAGGACTGATCATCCCCTACACAGAAAATCTGGGGCACCCCTGAGTCTTAAGTCCACCTTCCCGCCTCTTCCTATCCCTGTTCTGTGACTCTGCAGTCTCCCGAGAGGATCTCGTTAACTTAAACGTGACACAGCCTGCAAGAGCTAAGAGCAGAACATCGAAGCTGTGAAAGGGTCCGTCAAGCAGTCATGAAGCCTTTTAGCAGGCATTTGCCAGCCCCCTGTCTAGATTGTCAGTTTCTGAATGTCCTGTGTCTGCAGGACCTTAGTTTACAATTTGCTTTAAAATATTTCATTAATGTGTTGCTGAAGTTCATAAAAATCACATCTCTAAAAAAATCAGCCCCCCAGCAACCTTCAGGCAAAGGGGCATCAGAGTTAACAGTACTGTGTAGGGCCCCATCATCCCTAAGGACCGGCCTGGAGTTATAGGGCATGGGCTCCTGCCTTCTGGGAGGGGGCTGCTATTCGCCCACAAGTCTTTTGACATCATTGGAGCCTGCCTGCTGAGGTCCCCTGGATCTGCCATTGTTCTCCCCCCCACCCCCGAAAACTTTGCGACATGGGAAACAACATAAACAGTTCCATGTTTCTGTAATAACCCCCCGGCCATCCTCCCCCTCCACATTCCTCCAGGGCAACAGGTGAATCCTGTTTTCACCTGGGTACCCAAATAGTTCTAGTATCACCCCCTTATTGCCCACAACAGTTGAACTGTCTACTCCTGCCTTAGCCAAACAGCACCAAGTCACCCGAAAGCAGCAATACCAGGCTATGTTTCTTCCCTTTCTTCTGCAGAACAAGATGATCAGCAGCAAAACAAACCAAAGAACACAGATAACAACCAGAATGTCCTATGATCAACCCCAGTTCACCAAACATTCTTCCTCCAGAAAAACCAAGAAAAATCTCTTTCCCCATGAAAACCACCCCTTCCCCCTCACACACACACACACACACACACACACACACACACACAACTAGTGACAAGAATCTAAACCAAGGCACTGCACTGACAGAGCCATCTCCCCCAGGTCAAACGCTGAGCCCCCATTCTCTCTGGAACAAGACAGACACAGGACATTGATGCTGGTCAGCTAGAAGCTTACTTTGCAGAAGCAAAAGCTGCCACAGCAGGAGTTTTGCTACTTGCTCCATTTCTTCAGCCGCTGCGTGTTTCTCTCTCTCTCTCTCTTCTGAAAAACAAGTCGGAGTTGTTTTTTTTTTTACCCCAAAACACTATGACCTCATCAACGTACAGTCGGAGCGCCAGAGCCAGCAGCTCAAGTTCTTGTAGAATTACTCAACCTACAACTTCTAACACCCACCTCCCTTCTGCACTGCCCCCCGCAAACACACTCTCCCCCCCATCTCTTCCTAAAAGGCTTCCTGCTCAATTTCTCCAAAACACGAGCTCTCTCTCTTGCCCCCTTGGATCCTGCCGCTCTGCTCCCAGACTTTGATGTCGGAGTCTTATCAGCTGACATTGGCGGGTCCCACACATCAACACACTCCAAAAACCAGCCCCCTCCCCCACTTCCCTTCTGGGTCTGGAACTCATTTTCCCTGGGCTTTTACTGGATCCAGCGGTTCCTCCCTTTCTGTGACACTCATCCAGCTGTTTGCCAGGAGCGGGACTTTATTTATTTATTTGTTCATTCAGTCCTTTGTGGGGTTTTTTTTTTAAATCTGTGTTTTCTTAGATGGTTTTTACTTTAAAAACAAGTCTCCCAGGAAGACTTAGACCAGGGGCGGGGAACCTTGTTTGGGTCAGGGGGCTGCCGACCCACAGAAAAAAATCAGTTGGAAGCCACACACAAATGAGAAGCAGAAAAAAACCCAACTCCCGCTGATGTGGCCCCTGACTGAGAAGCAGAAAGACACTCCCCATATTCCCCTCCCACACCAGAGCCTGGGGGGGCCCAGGCTAGTAGATTTTGTGTGCTCTGGGGGGGGGGGAACCCTGAGCCTCAGGGGCTGGATCCAGGCAAGCGGGGGGTGGCATTTGGCTTCCCACCCTGACTTAGGAAATAGTGTTGACTTGCATTCAGGAAAGGGGAGGCAAAACAGACTAGATTCTAACTATCACCTAAAATGTCTCCAAACAAACAGGACCCCTCTCTGGTCTTTGATGCAGCTTCTCTGCTGCACAGAGATAGGAACGATGCGACCAGCGTCGAACCTCTACATTTAAGCTCCATATACAAGAGCAGAACATGACTGATTGATTTCTATTCAGGGAAAAACCAGACACCTTGTATAGCAGATCCTGGAGAGTCCACTATACTTGCTCTTTGGTTCCTTGGTCCACTCCTGAGTTTTTAGAAACAAGACTAATAGGTGAAATGTTGGTAGGGGCACCAGGATCTGTTGTTACTGAGGGCCATGACAGAACTATGAAATTGGGCAGTGATGGAAAAGCAGAGTTCTTGGTGACCGTGTTCCTGAGAAAGAGTGTTAAATTTAGGATGGGTCTATGCATAAAGTCGTACTGATGCCACAATAAGTGTGATTTCATACCAGCGCAGCGTTGTTTGTGGACACATATGTCCATTCAAGCCTGGCTCAGGGCAGTTTTGCTTGTGTCAGTAAATGCACACTATAACCAATATAATCAATTCTAAACGTATATGAAAGACCACATAGGAAAGCACTAAACTCGATTCCAGTTAAACCCATACCGTTTTTGTGCAGCAAGAGTCAATTGAGAGAAATAACTCAGAGATGGATTATCAGTGGATAATTCTCTCTTGGCCTAAAAAGACAATCTGGCCAGCTAGTATCTCTAGCATCCAAGACCCACCTGCAGAAAGCAGAGGAGTCTTCCCCATAGTCAGAGATTTTTTTTTTCCAAATCAAACACATATTTTCAAATCCAATGTTAAAATTCCTCAGCAAAGTTTCCATTCTCTAGGAGCAACTGCTATTCTGCACAACGTCAAGTCCTTAGAGACAAGAAAAGATGCCTAAGAGCCAATAGAGCCAAAGATGCAGCAGGTATCGGAAACAGAACACAAGAGCACCTGATCTTGGACAGATCTGTTAACTCTCTATGGAGGAAAATCAATGAAAACAGTAGGAAGTAACAGGAAGGCCTAGGTCTGAAATCTGTAAATACTCCATTGTGAGCAGAGATGAAGCAAACCTTGCTTCACCTCTACTGTACATCTCAGCAGGTTCTATGTCTTTTCAGCGCACCACAGGGAACTCCTGCTGCTGCCAGACCGCACTGAAGAAAGTGTGAAAGAGCGAGAACAATTCATAAGAACATAAGGGTCATACTGGGTCAGAGCAAGGGTCCATCTAGCCCAGGATCCCGTCTTCTGATAGTAGCCAAGGCCCCAGGGGAACGAACAAACCAGGCAATCATCCAGTGACCCATCACCTGATGCCCATTCCCAGCTTCTAACAAACAGAGGCTAAGCACACCATTTCCTGCCCATTCCTAACAGCCATTGATGGACCTATCCTGCATTAATTTATCTAGCTCTCTTTTGAACCTTGTTATAGTCTGGGACTTCACAACATCCTCTGGCAAGGAGTTCCACAGGTTGACTGTGTGTTGCATGAAGTCGTACTTCCTTTTGTTCTGCTTCACTTCATTTGGTGACCCCCCTCACCCTGTCAAAGATCTTCCACTTCCAGGTGGATTTCACCAAAATCCCATGAAAATAAAGGTGGAGGCGAGGTGGCAGGGGAGGAGAAATCCAGTTCTACAAAGATGAAAGGAAAATGACCAGCAAACTCAAGCCAAAAAACAAAACAAAACAAAACAAAAACCAACCCAGCCCTTGCCCTAACGCTAGAGAAGAATGTCTTTCTGTTCCATACCTGTCCAGGTTTGAGTCTTTTACGGGCAATTTATTTCCAGTGGGAAAATCCCAATCCCAAACTGGCAAATAATAAAATGTAGTGGGTGACATCTTGAGTCAGGACTCCTGGGTTCTCTTTCTGGGCCTGTATGTTGACCTGGGCACCCATACTACACACTGAGGTCAGTTGTAGATGCTTGGAATCATTGCAAACCAAGTCATTGCTCCCTGTGCCCTGGGCTAGCTACTTTTGTGGCTCTACTGTGTCAACACTTCCCCTCTTCAAAGGCCTTGGAAGCTTAAAAGCTTAACGGCTTAGAAAACTCCTTGAGATCCTTAGAGGGAAGCTGAACCAACAACCTGATTCCAAACCCTCCCAAACTGCAGGGAAGTTAATCCATGCCCACGCCTTTGCCTCTGTATCTATAAAGGGATCAACAACACACCTGGATTAAAACATCTCTGTCGCCTTCCATTCTTTAGCTCTAATCCAATTTTTGATCTCTCTCTAGAACTAAGACTGTGTGGAAATATAATACAACAATGGGACAGCAATGGTTCTTGTAAAGTGCCCGTAACGTTACACAGCAAAATAATCTGCTTTGCCATTCCCCATGCCAGGGAGGTCAGAGACAGCAGAAGAAGAGCTGTGACAGGAAAGGAATTTTCTGTTTGTTGGCAAAGCCAAATTGGGAAAAAATAATAATTTTGGATTACACTGAAAAAGATGGTTTAAAAATGTTGGTGACTCAGACAGAAATTTCATTCTGAGTCGAATGAAAAGTTTTGATTTGATTTTTACCCCTTTTAAACATTTTTTTAAAATAAAATTCAAGGAGATGTTGTCAGTGGGAATTAGGCTCCTAAATCACTTAGGGATGTTCAAAAATATTACCGCGCACAAGACCAACATTTTGCACCTAGATTTGGCTCCATGCCCAGTGCTAATGCCAGAGGAGTAGAGCAACGGGGTGGGACCTGGTTTCGCCGCATGTAGTATGAGCAACATAACAGGAGGATGAAAAGTGCTTCGATGTTATTTTAACCCTTGGGCCCAATTCTCAGCGGGTGGGAGCTGGTGCTGGTCCCTTAGAATTTGGCCCTGTTCTTTTGTACGTCAGAGAGTCGTCAGACTGCCTCCTAGAATTTAAGAGTGGATTGTACTAGGCTCCAGGATTCCATGCCCTGATTTAAACATTCTGTTGAAAGCACGTAATTCTCTATGGATTTCCATCGGACTCCTGTGCACCAGTCCAATGGGCATCTCCTACACAACTAGACGTTTGCTTGCAAAGAGCAGGGCATGTAAGAGCCGCCCACTCCTATCTCTCTCCTAGCCCAACTGTGTGATCTCTTGAACTTTCCCAGCAATGTCCTTGGATCTGACTAGCAGGGAATGACTGTCTCAGGCACAGTTTCGATTTTCTCCATAGAGAAGTGCAGTCCCTGCAGACTTGTCTCCCATCAGAGTCCTTCTGAGCACCCTCCCGTTCTGCCCTTCCCACCTCCTGTCCCTGTCCCTGTCAGAGGCTCCTGGCTTTCCATTCTGGCCACGTATGGAGCTGCCAAGGGCACCAGGCAGTGAAAGGCATCTCTGACCCCTTTGCCAGGCTGCATTGGATACAGCGACTAGTTTCCCAGTGTTACTGTTTGGTAACTTGTCACGCAGCCTGAGAGGGGATGGAAATCTTTAGCAGCTGGCAGCCTGTTCCGCTTTGTAGACAAACACACTGTTCGTCGGCCATTAGCACCGCCCTTTCCATGGGAGATTCAGACCGTGCTGTTTGACGAACAGCCACTGAAGGAGCCTACAAAATGGCCGACACGACGTTTAGGTGGCAACGCATTATGTGTGGAAACACCTGGATTCCCTAAAACCACATGTCTGAATCCTACCAGAGTGACCACATCCCTTTGTTCTTCCAAGGACTTAACCCTAGAAAGTGACAAGTGGGCGGATCTGTCCAATGAGCCCTTCAAACCAAAGGAGATTGAAGGTCTCCAGAACATTTCTACCAGAGAAAGCATGTGCTTCTGGTCAGTATTCCCCCTGCCACAATACCATGCCCTGTCCTGTTGCGAGATGGCAGCTTTCCCCCAGCCTAGAAGTGGCTGCATGGCAGCGAAGCTGTGTTTGTCTAGCTGGGTCCGTGCTTCAGGAAGAAAAGTGCGTTATAAACGGAACATTTTATCACACAGCCCTAAACACCAGAACATACTGCGTGCTCTGTGACAAGTGCGAGTTGAGGGGCAGCCAGACTGGATCAGACTCGTGGGTCCATCTAGCCAAGTATCCTACCTCTGATCATGACTAGTACCAGGTACTTCAGAGGAGGGACAAGAAACTCCAGTGATTATTATTAAATCACCTGTCCATAAATAATGTTTATTTTTAACCCACACGGACTCAGCCCAGTGGAAACGAGCACAGCAAAGCTCCAAATCCCCTGGGACGAGCCAGCTTGGCTACAAGAACCATCCACTGAAATTTGACCCTGAATGTGAACTGAACCACTCTGCTTGGCTATGGAAGAGTGTGGGTAACTTCGGGGGCTATTTTTGTTTCTTTTGGTTGTTTTCCTACCTCTTTGCTCTTCCCAGGTTGTGCGAGTCTCATTCCCTACCCAACCTAGGGAACGCTTTGGCACAAGCCCAAGGGGAGTCAGAGACATTTAGAGATATTCAGAGGAGCACCCGAGCCAGACATTTGGAGCTTTGCCAACTCCAGAAATAAGCTGATGATGCTTTTTGGAGAGGCACGCCAAAGCTTCAGGGTGGGCAGGAACATCATGAGGGAACGGTGTGGAGGAAGCACAGTCTAGTGGGTAAATCACAGGACAAAGAATCTGTCTATAGGAGTTCTATATACTGTATTGGCTCCCCCACTGCCAGACCCTGAAATCATTTCACAGTCCTCCCTCCCCCTGTGCCTCCATTTCCCCAGGCAGGGGATCAACTGCCTGCCTAATTCAGTAATTGTCACAAAGTGCTTTGAGATTCTGGGCAGGAGGGGCTAGAGGAATGCAACATGATTAGCCCCGCTTCGGCCTGTAGCCCTGCCTCGCCCCTCCCCAGCTGGATGCTTCCTGCTGGTATAGATCACCACAACTGCCTACACCACACTGAGCTCCTCCAGCGGGACGCAGGCCTGTCATCTTTTCTGAGGAGACTGGGAGAAGGAGCCTTTCCTGTGGCATCCTGTTGCCTCCATAAGCCAGAGGAGCTGGAGGAAACGGTTCTGAACCGACAGGCCCTCTGCCCACAGAGCAGCGCCTGCAAATCCTTTGCTTCAGGGGCAGAAAGCCCGGTGCTACTGCTGCCCTTATGCATCTTGCAAGCTTGGGACCAGCCCCACCCTGCTCTGCTCTTTCCCGCCTCCAGCTGATCCATCTGGGCCTTTCAGGCATGACTGCAAGTGCCTCTTCCCTCCCCCCGCCCCCCGCTGCCCTTCTGGCAGTGCAGAAGTTGCTGGCTGCGCCTTGCATGACTTCTGCGGATCGCTGTGGTTGCTGCTGTTATGAATCGGCTATTTCCTGACTGAAAGGAGCCAAAATCCAGGCAGAAGCCACTGAGGTCTGCAAAGAAAAACAGCTAAGCTGGCGAGAAGAGGAGCAGCCGCCCTGGGGCTCAGGCTGGAGAAGGGGAGAGGGAGGCCTAGGCATTTCTATAACTTCCCTCTCCAAGCGAGTGCAGCTCGCAGGCCTTTGCTATGCTGCCTGTCCCTCCCGCACCCTGAAGTCCCCTCACCGGGCTGGCTGGCTGGCCTTCACGGTGAATTAGGGGAGGCCCGGGGGCCAGGACCACTTGGGTTAGCCACTCCGTGGTTGTTATCCAGGAAGGCCCTGGAGGTGAGGTAGCTGCCACAGCTGCTCTCTCTGCCTCTTGTCAGGCTGGGCAAGGAGGAGTGAGCTTGGGACCTGAAGCTAGGACCTCCATGGAAACCAGCTTGACCAGCTTTTAAATCCCAGGCTTCTCCTGCTGCCGCCCTTCCAGCAGGATCTGGGGCATCGATCCGCAACACAAGCAGCACCACTCATTTGCTGCAACAGCCCCTTCCCGTGGCCTGCTCCGAGCACTGCGATGGCCAGTGAAAAGCAACGTTACCCAGGGAACAACACTCTGCTTCAGCCACCAGCCTCTGGCCAGCTGGTGGCTGCAGAGCAGGTCAAGGCATGTTACAGGTTACCATGATGAGGCTCTGCATGCAGGCGGGAGAGCTGAGTCTAGTTTAGGATCCAGCGCAGGTGCAGGTCGTATTGGGGAGCTGGTGAATCAGCCTACTCTGCCCTACTTCTTGCTGAGCCTGTCCCCAAGAGAAACAAGTTTGTTCGAATCCATGGGCGATAATGCTGCCCACTTCGTATTTACGATGTCCCTCGGCAGTGAGAACGCATGGCACTATTGGAAGGTATTGGCAGGCCAGGGATGCAAAACCTTCAGGTGGCCCTTCAGGCTCCAAAACTTTACACTGTTTTGGTTCTGAGCCCAGTTTTGTAAAAACAAAAAAATCTCCATATGTAAGTTGCACTTACATGATAGAGATTGCACAACAGTGCTTGTATGAGACGAGTTGGAAAATACTATTTCTTTTATCTTTTTACAGTGTAAATATCTGTAATAAGTAATAATACACAGTCAGCACTAATCACTTTGTATTCTGAGTTGTAATTGAACTCAATATATTGGAAAATGTAGGAAAACGTGCAAAAATATTTATAATAAATCAAAATAGGCATCTTCTTTTTGTGTAACAGAGCAATTAAAACTGCAATGAATCACAACTATTTTTAGTCTCATGACTGATTTTTTAATTGTTTAACAGCCCTACTTTGCAACTTACACCATGTTTTATTAATGCCAAAGCAATTCTCCAGAGTGCTGATGTGACCAAGTGCCATAACCCACCTGGCGATTTAAAGAGACACTGCACATACCTATTTGCTGGCTGAGAGAGCCACCCAGTTTAGGAACAAGCAGCTTTCACAGGTGTAAGAAGGTGCATAGGTATTAACAAGGCGCGGCAGGAGTAGTTCCCTGTGGACAGGAAGACACAAAATAACATCACATGAGTCATTCACAAAGCACATGTCCGTGATCCACAAGCAAATTACCAATGATCCTTTTCGGTCTGTTCTGATGTGGGATTGAATGACATCTCATCGTGATCAGCTCTCAGCGATGAAAAGCAAGGGAAAGATTCCCAATGGACCTAGGGATTTCCAGACCTGGGGTAGCAAAAAGCCCTGCAGATGGGAAACACGGCATTTTGACAGGTGCACTGGCCGCAGGTCAGGGTCGGAGAGACATCCGCAGAGCAGTGCCTGGGAAGCCTGTGGGTCAAGATTAAGGTGCACGGATGCAATTCTTGGCAGGAATTGCTCGCATCACTCATAGTATCCCTCCAGTGTGCTCAATCTGCCATAGTCGTGGGGATTTACTTGGCAGCCCCATCTTTGTCCCTCCCACACCTAAAGTCCCCATGCCGGGCTGGCAGGTCTTCACAGCTAAGCAGCGAGTCACTTTTGGGTTGGCCACTCCCTTTTCTCAGGATAATTTGAATCCCCTCCCCCCCCACTCCCTTTAGTGCTCTTTATGGCTGATGGATGAGAACAATGTAATACAATCCCACCTCAAGTCCCCGGCGGGTACGTGTTTCCCACGGGGTTTCATTTGCGTGCAAAGCTTTCCCCATTAAAACAAATCTCCCCTCTGCAACGAATCCCAACAGCGAGACTGGAATTATGCAACCTGCACTTGGTATGGTTAACTAAGAGGACAAAACTGGAATCTGGCCGCAATGACAGGCTCGTCAAAGGAAGCCTATCATTATCCCAGTGACCTAACGAGCAGTGGCATCTCAGGGACTCCATGTTACAATGTTTCTTCTGTACTCAAATTACAGTGCTAACCCCCCTGATGTGCCCTCTCTGAAGAGGCTGATCAAAATGAAAAGTTCAGGGTTCTGTGTATTCCTGTTTCACTGCTGAACCCGAATGATGATCGGCCAAGGCAGGCGTGCAGAGTCTCCAACCTGAGCCGGCTGCTATGAGCCCAAGTGCAACGGGAACAGCTCAGTCTCCCTGTGTGTTTACACACACAGTAAAATCATGGCAAATGATTAGCTGGGGATTTAATCTATGAATCCCGCATCACGCGCCAGTGACAAACCGGCTGCGGGTGGAGAGAAGAGAGCAAGCTCTGGATGTAGTCAGTGAGGGACCTCAGCAAGAGGACAGTTGGCTCAGTGGTTGGGGTACCAGCACAGGAGACCTGGGTTTAAATCTCCATTCCAGCTCAGACTTTGAACAAATCACTTAGGGTCAGATCCGCAACGGTATTTAGGAAAGCCACAGATGTAGGTGCCTGATTCACTGGACTAGAACCCTTCCCATTTTGTCTGGTTAAATGTCCTTGCATGCATCTTTGGCCAGGAAACCTCTTGGGGACTGCTATAGCTTCAGTCACTTTAAGGTCTTGGGACGGCATTATATATAAACACCCTTTTTCTCTGGGCGGCCTTCAGACTTGGATTCCTGGAATTCATTTCAAAACCATTAGTAGGAGCCAGCTAGAAAAACAGAAGAATTGCCCAAGAAATCAGCAGAGATTTTTCCAGACCTGACTTTGAATATTATGTTTCCAAAATAAAAATGCATTTTTGGTGTCTTTTCATAACATAAAATCCTCCTCCAAAGCAGGACTCAGACGGACAGTGAATGAGCAGAGACTCTGGAAGGACGGATTGATTTGTGGGCTTGAAAATCATCAAACGGGGCAGATCCACTCCTGGTGTAAATCAGCGTGGCTCTGTTGACTTCACAGGAGAGATGTCAATTTACACCACAAATTATGGAATCATTTAAAACTTTCACAGTAGCAATAGATAAGACTTGCTAGATCACTGACTCCTACTGCTAAGGGCCCCTGGTAATTAATTGGTAAATAATACAAATATATAATGCTTATATAGTGTGTTTATCCACAAACCTTACAGCACTTTACAAAAGCAGGAAGTCTCCTTACTCCCATTTTACATATGGGGAAACTGAGACACAGAGCCAGGCATAGCTTGCCCAAGGTCACCCAGCAAACCAGTGGCAGAGCCAGGAATTGAATCCAGGGCCCTGTAAGACCCAATCCAGAACTCAGTCATTCTTCTGGACAAGCCTCGATTCATGTTTTTAATTATAAACAGAAGGGAAAGCAGTAAAAGGAACCCAGCATGGGACTTAGGGGCCACCCAGGGTAGGTGTAGGAGCCCTTTGGGACTTACTATCCAGTGTGCCCATCATGGAATGGGCATCACCAAAAAGAGATCTCTTTTGCCCACCCTGCACAGCCACAGCGCCACTGTGTAACCTCGGTGTCCCCTCTGCAGCTTAGCCAATCCCCTTGCTAGCAAATTCTCGCTGCTCAGAACTCAGCCGTGAGAACGGGGAACTAAAACCACCCACCACAAACCCTTGGGCCTGAGGCCACCAGGGTTTGCAATCAGAGCCTTCCAGCTTCCCCGTTTGCCAGCACTGAGCCTGTTTGCCAGTGTTCCCTGTAAGCTGAGCGCTTGGGAGGGCACCCTAGAGAAATTCAGATGCCACCCAGCCAATTAGCAGAGCAGCCACAGCTGGCAGCAGGTGTTTCTACTAGTGGTGCACCTCTGTACATGCCTCAGTGCACATAACAACATTAATTCCACCCATGGATGGAAAAAGTTAGAGGGAACATTGCTGCTGGCATAGAAATAGGAACCAACCCAAACTGGCATCTGGGCTCCAAACCTACCCATTCACTGGGTTCTATACAGGAGTAAGCTTATTTGCAAGAGATTTCCATCCCAATTCTGCAAACTCAAGAGGTTTGGAAAGTTCAGAGGAAAGGCCAAGCCTCTAGACTCTTGGCCAAACGGCTAACCTTTTTTGAAGTTTGCCTATCACTCCTTACCCTGCCACACAGTGCAGGCTGACCTAGGGAGACATGAGAGAGGCACTGGGCACAGTGAATTAGTAATGGTGAGCCAAGATATCCAGTGATTAACGTCCCTTTTTCAGTCTGTTCACAGCCAGGTGAGGACTTCCCCCTTCCCCTGTTTGTGAGGGATCCTCAGATATTCAACAGATGGAGGATAGATCCATCTATGGCTATTAGCCAGGAATGGCGTCCCTGGCCTCTGACAGAAGCTGGGAATGGGCGACAGGGGATGAATCACTTGATGATTCCCTGTTCTGTTCATTCCCTCTGGGGCACCTGGCATTGGCCACTGTCGGCAGACAGAACACTGCGCTAGGTGGACCTTCGGTCTGACCCAGGGTGGCCATTCTCATGTTCTGTTTTTATCTTCAGTGCAACCATACTTCATCCCCTGGGCTGCACTTGGCTATTCACTGCAAGCATGCAATTTTTAGGCTATGTGATTGGTCACCTAAATCACCTGTTATTGCTTCTGCTCTCTGATTGGATGACTGGAGCTTTTATAAGCTGAAGAAAGGCAGGAATAAATCAGTGGAGTTTTAATTCCCTTGGGGAAGGAGAAGGAGCAGAAAATAAACAAGCATTTGAGAAGCAAGAGCACTGGACTGGGACTCAGAAGATCTGAGTCAAATTCCTGGCTTTGCCACCGATTGCTTGTGTGGCTCGGGGTAAATCACTTAGACTCTCTGGGCTGGGTTTTTAAAGGTATTCACAGGAATGAGCTGGGGGGGGGGGGGGAGATGAAAAAACAAGACACAGTTGAATCAGAGTCAGAGCCAGGACCAGAATCAAGTGCTCCTGGATCTCAGCCCTGTACCTTATCCCCTGCCCCCTGCTGCTTCTGTCTGATCAGAGAAGTTGGAACCAAGACCCTGCTTCTGGTAATTGCATCCACGCAGGGGGGACCTTAGCACTCCCATTGACTCCCCTGGAGTGCTATGGGACTCCACATGGCCCCCCAGGGCTCTGCCGGTGCCTGCACTAATGCATTTGTGGGATCAGGCCTCACCCAGCTAGGTAGGGGAAAGCACCGCATGCAGCGTTGCCCGATATATAAAGGGAGCTGCCTGCAAAAATAAAAGTAAATGTTTTCTCTGTCATTTTTTTCCTCCCCAGCAATCTCAGGGCTCAGGCATTACTTGGGATTATGGTGGGTAAAATGTGTCCAGACAGGAATGCGATGCTCAGGCTGATGGTCCCCCCCCCCCCAAAGTTCTT
>JANRFK010003894.1:8198260-8224627 GCA_030068395.1 Apalone spinifera | reverse complement strand
ATCCAGCCCACTGAGTCCAAAGGCTCATGAGGGTGTAGTGTGGCATTGCTGTTAGCCCAGCCTGCTGAGTCCAGGGACATAGGAGTCAGCTTGTGAGTGCTGATTACCTTGTCCTTTCAGGCATGTTCTGTTAGCGGGTGTGAGTGTCTGTGTGTGTTGCTAAGGTGGGAAGAACCCCATCCTGAGGAACCTAGTTTTGCAGGAGAGCTCCAGTGGGAGGGGGAATTGGCAGCAGGGAGAATTCAGCTCCATATGAGAGCACAAGCAGCCCACTGATAGCATTGTTAACCTCTCACCAGCCTCATAAGAGTAACCCTAATAAATGAGCATACCCCAGAGTATTGGGCAAATCTGGGGCAAAGCTGGTAACACGTAGATGTTCTGGGCGTGGAGTGTGGGCGGGGCTAGGGTGACGGTTTGGGACGGCAATGCCTTCCCCTGCTTCACATGCCTGCCACCCATGACGGACTCGCAACTTCACACAAACTGCTGTGGGTGAACACCAATCTTTCTAGTTTTCCTGGTGTTTACTGCACATCATCCTGCCGCTCTGCCAGTTTCCTTCTCCTCAGGAAGGCAGGCATGGACCACACACTGGCCCCAGCCTCTCCTGCTCATTCTGAATTCCTGCTGGGGCTCGAGGATGGAGCAGGGTGAAGAAAGCAGGCCTCCAAAGCCAAGTGAACTCATACAGCCGCCAGGATTCTGGGCAGGCAGGCTACACAGAGGGGAACAGAGCAGCTTTTCTGTGGAGGTTTATTTGGGGGTTTGGGGTGTGGTTTAATAGTGGGTTTAGGGGGAGGACCGACCCCATCAGTGTGGCAGTGGGTCTCTTGGCTGTGTCCGTTCTTCCCACTCGGGGATGGTCACTCACTGTTCCATGAATGATCCCCCAACTTCTTCCAAGAAGGCCTTCACTTCTCCTGCCTGCGATGACAAACCCGAAAGGCTTTCTCTGGGCCCCGTAGTGTCCACAGGCCCCACTGCTGAACTGGCATCTGGTCCACATTCCCCATTTCCAACAAAGTGTCATTCAGACCCCGTGTCTGTCTGCTTTAAAGCCGGTTCTCATAAATCACAGCTCTGTAATGCCTAGACACACACAGTATCTGTTCCGTGTGGGGTTTACATGAGCTCTCAAGGGAAGAAGACAAGCCCTGACTAGCACTGCCAACACTGTGAGGGAGAGTAGCTAGGGGCTGGAACTCAAATGGTTAATATGGGAAGCCAGCAGACCAGGGGGTGGGCAAAAATATGGCCCACAGCCCAGCAGGAGCCTCAGGCAGGCTCCCTGCTTGCCCTGTTCCTGCACATTGGCTGCTGGGACCATGTGTTTCTCTGAGCGCTGCGAGCCAGTAAACAGAAGGGAGGGGCTTCATGAACTACCCCCACCGCCAGTGCAATCTTGCAGCTCCTATTGGCTGGAAACCAGTCAATGGGAGCTGCCTGGACTGTATTTGCAGTGCAGACAGTGCAAGATGCCTGTGCCCCCTCTGGGGCTCACAGTGCTCAGAGAAGCACATTATCCTCATGCCAGCTGCTCTGGGTGGCATGTGGAAGTGTGGCAGGCACGGAACCTGCCTGAGGATCCCACTGGGCTGCTGGCCAGGAGCCATCTAAGGGAGTGCCTCCTGGCCAGAGCCTGCACCTGGCAGTCTGCCCCTACTCCTGCACCAGGTCACAATCCTCTCTCAAATCCTGCACACCTCTTCTAGATCAAAATCCACTCCTATACCCATACCTCCTCCCTGATCTTGCACTCTCTACTGCACTCCAATCCCCTGCCCCAGGTCACAACCCCCTCCTTCACCCAAACTCCCGCCCAGAACTCCTCCACACCCCAGTCCCCTACCTCACACTCCCTTCTGCACCCAGACCCCACCCCTCTTCCATTAATGTCATGGAAAAGTGCAGCACTTGACCACTTATCAAATTCTTGCCCACCCCTGTAGCAGACACTAATTTAACCCTATGTACCTTTATTCAGTCCAAAGCCCAAATGCCATTTTATAGAATGGCATGAAGCACGCCTAGCAGCTAAGACCAAGCAGTCAATACAGCCCACCAGCAAATATTTGATAAAGATAATTACAGACAGGCACAGTTGCTTAGACCTGAGTTACCAGTCGGCTCCAATGAGACCAAGCAGGTATGAGCAATGAATGTTTTCAGAGCTTTCTTTTTATAGCCTTTAACATGCAAGTGATGGTATTGCCATTTACCGACTTTGACCAAAAATCCAGGGGAGACAATTCACCCTTATGCCAAATAAGATTTCCAACCTCCTGTCTTCCCAAGACCTTTCTCCTTAGCTCTTCCCCTCCTTCTTGCTGGCTGGCCAACCAACCACAGGAAGGTTTTCTCTTGTATCTTTTAAGCCAGTTTTCCTTTGTCTTGTTACTGCAGGCTTTTGTTCTGTTTGTTTCCTTTCGAACCACACATCCTTCCCACCCTGCAAATAGCAAGTACTTTGTTCTCACAATTCGGTTCTCTACCCAGCTTAAGCTAACTTTAATTCTTTTAATTGCATAATGATCCCTATGCTAGGTTTGACCAATGACTGAACTGCATTAAGGGATCAATCGTATTAACATATGAGAGACCAAAGAGCCAAACACGATTGGTTTATCAGCCAAAGCAGTGCAACGTCAAAAGGAGACATCCACAAAAGCAATCTTACAGCATTCCCCTCCTGTCAAAGGGCTGCTTCCAAAGGATGCCCAGGAGTCACTACCTAGGTAATTTACAAGCTGTACCTGCCAGCCTGTCTGGTCTTTCTGTACCTTCCCTCTCTGGCTGCATCTAGATTGGCATGATTTTCCGGAAATGCTTTTAACGGAAAAGTTTTCCATTAAAAGCATTTTTGGAACAGAGCATCTAGATTGGCACGGACGCTTTTCCACAAAAGCACTTTTTGCGGAAAAGCATCCGTGCCATTCTAGATGCGCTTTTCCACAAAAAAGCCCCGATCGCCATTTTCGCGATCAGGGCTTTTTCACGGAAAACAAATCTCAGCTGTCTACACTGGCCCTTTTGTGCAAAAGCTTTGCGCAAAAAGGACTTTTGCCCAAACGGGAGCAGAATAGTATTTCCGCAAGAAGCATTGATTTCTTACAGTAGGAAGTCAGTGCTTTTGCGGAAATTCAAGCGGCCAGTGTAGACAGGTGACAAGTTTCTCCTGGAAAAGCAGCTGATTTTCCGGAAAAACTGGCCAGTCTAGACACAGCCTCTTTGTTTTGAATTCCACATTTCAGGTACAAGGGTGCGATGCAGGCACTTCTTACAGATACCAGGACACATGGTTCATTTTTAAAATTTTCAGTGGGTTTTTGTACTTGTGCCAAGAGCATGACTCCACTCTAGCATGAGTGAACAGCCTTCCAGGAAAAGCACAATTCAATCCACATGTGTACAACTTACCATATGCAAAAGGCAGGTAGTTATGCTGTGATGTGCACAATGTTAATAATTCTCAGAGGGGGACCTGTGCTAGTCTATAGCTGCAAAAACAGCAAGGAGTCCTGTAGCACTGTAGAGACTAACAGATTTATCAGGACACCAGCTTTTGTGGGTCAAAACCACTTTGGCAGATGCCTAAAAAAGTGGTTTTGACCCATGAAAGCTTATGCCCAAATAAATCTGTGAGTCTTTAAGGTATCACAGGACTCCTCATTATTTTCACAATGTTAATGTCATGCATATTAGCGGGGAGGCATAAGTAGAGCAAATATAGGTGTAACCTAACAAGAGACTCAGCTAGTATCTTCAGGCTACATTTTAGGCTAGTCAGCAAAATGTCTATTCTTCCTCGCACCGTGTGGACAGATGTTTTGAGAAACTCTGAAGAGAAGCCTGAACCAATCCCGGGGCTCAAGTACAGCCTGCAACTTTGAGAAAATTGGGATTTGGTTCCAAACTTTGGGACTGTATCTTGTGGCAATGAATCCTTAGCTAGAGTTCAGAAAGAACCAAACAAAGACCCAGCTGCCTCAGAACTTTGCTGTGGTTCACAGCCAGAGCTGATCTTTGCAGTTCAGTTTAAAAAAAAAAAAAAGCAGATGAACTAGAGCCAGGTTCAGAAGCGTCCTTGAAACCTAGCAGCAAAGCGGGGCTCAGTTCTGGGAAGCTGGGCTCAGCTTCAAGCCAGCTGATATTGATGCAAGTTCTCAGGTGGAAAGGGTCCATGTCCATTACCAACCACCCAGGCTATCAGTATGATTCCATTTAATGACTCAGGTAGGGTTGTCAAAACATCAGTGCTTGTTTCAGGGAAAAGATACCTCAAGAGCCCAAAAAGAGGCTGAAGGGAAAACTGATGGGTGTCTAGGTATTTGTGCTGCTCTGCCACCTACCAGCCCAGACAGACTGATGGAACCTTTCTGTGGCTGGTGTCACATGAAAAGAAAGGATTTGCAACAACCGAGAACTGCACAGCTAAAACCTGCCTCTGAAAGGAAACGTAAGAGAAAGTACGCGCTGGCCTACGTCCAGCTTAGTGGGAAGTCCAGTGTGTTGAATGGAATATTGAGGAACTATTGACTTTGATTTTTATCTGCTTCGATTTAAGTATCCATTCTCCAGATACTTACTGATGCTCTGTCTCTCATCTCTCTCCCTTTTTCTTCCCTCCCCTTTCCCTCTCCTATTTATTTTGAGTGTACACATCCCAAACTCATAACTCCGGTCATCTGAAGAAGCAGGCTGTGCCCACGAAAGCTCATGATACCATCTACATATTTTGTTAGTCTATAAAGTGCTACCAGACCATTTGTTGTTTTTTTTCCTAAACCCTCAGTGACCTTTAAGAGAACAGCTTAGAACCTCTCGGGAGCAAAGAAAGAGTAGGCAGAGGGTCACGGGAATGTAGACTCTCACCAGCTTTCTATTAAATACAGGTGGGGAGTTTACTGGGCTCATTAGGAACTGCGGACTCTCAGCTCTCCCCCGGAAGCTTGAAGACCCTAAGAGGGAAGACTCCAAAGGGGCTGGGTGAGAGGTGTTACTGTCATTCACCTCTATCGTGGGAAGCCAGAACTGTTTTTGCAATGGGATTGACACTCACCTCACAACAGCACCCCCTTCTGGTGCAAACTTCTAACAGAGGCCCATCCCAGTGCCCTCTGTAGCACATCTCCATTCAATGCCATTCCCTTAGTTTGCTGGCTCACTCAATGAGAATGGTGCCCCGAGGGCTTTCCCTCCTGGAAACAAGCCCTTTGCCCCTTACTCAGGGCTTAACCTTCACGTCCATGAGTCTCATAACAGCTCTCAGCTGGGTAAGGTAGCATGGCCCGGCTGACCTGACCTCTCTTCCTGGTCTGGGCTGTAACTGAGCTACCTCTAGCCCTGCAGCTCCTCTTATATAGTCCCCTGCTAACCCCTGATTGGCTGGTTTCCTCCTAGCTACTCTAGCTGCCCGGAGAACTTCTCTATGACCCTTTTGGCCATAGGGTCTAGCCCCATTACATGTTCCCATGTTGATGGCTCATTCAACTCTGTGCTAATGAAAAAAGACCCTCCTTTTCCACATCACTTTAACCAGTGGCCATCCACTACACTGTGGAAAGGGTGCCCTTGAGAGCTGGGGAGGTGGTTGTGATGCCCACTCACTTCTTGAGCTCTGCTGAGTTAAACCAGGAGTTGACTTTGGCATGTTTGTCATTTTCAGGACACTTCATAAGCATGAGCCAATGAATTCTGGCCACACGTCTGGGAAGTGGAGAAGTGAAAATACTTATCCTCAAATTATGAAGCAGGACCCAGTGAGAGAGACTGTGACCTACTGGAGACCTCTTAGGAATCCTTCCTGTTGAGATTAGACGTCAGAGAGCCGGAGGCTCACACCTGTGCTCAGACCACATCTCTTTGAGTGCGATGTAGCATGGCACCTGATGATGGCTACCGGCAGGGCCATGAATAACGACACCCTGTTAAACCACAAGTAGTGAGGGAAGCAGCACAGAGCTCTTCTGTTTGCATTTTACAGTGTCTGCCTACACACTTGAAAACCATCGTGAATGGACGTGAGGCTGAGTACGGAGAGCTGACCGCACATGTGAAAGAAGCCAGCCAGTACTAACAGCAATCTCCAGCAGACAGAACTATGGGACGTGGAGGCAGGAGCTTGGGAGAGGAATGTGCTGGCTAACACCTGCAGGGAGTGTAGCCAGGAAAAGCAACGAGTCCAAAGGGGCTGAGAGCAGCTGGAGGCTCACAGCAAAGCAATTTGGGGCCCTCATGAAGTCCCTCTTCCAGGTGGTGGTGGTTCGCTCAGCCTGGGGCAAAAGGCAAATAAATAGAAACATTTCAGCTTCCTAAGCTCACTCCTTCCCCCAGGACAATCAGAACACCTACCTACAAGTGGCTCATGCTTACTCTGGCCTGTGGGATTTTGCCAGGGAAGCCTCTCTCCTCTGCCCCACAGGCTCGTTAGGGTAACAGGACTCACCGGCCTGGGTCCTGACAGGAACCCAGCTGCCTTGAACAGAAGTGGGCAGTAGCTGTGCTTTGCTAGTCCCCCGACCTGTGTTAGGTTGACTATGGCCGGGAATGCAGGGCGACTAACTCACCAACGTTCCCCTCACACCTTGCTAGCAGGGGCCAGACCTGCCTCCCAGGCAAGAGGAGCAGAGGGAGGCGCATCGTGCCTTGTGAATGTTCTAGAATTTTGGTTCCCTCCATGGCTGGATTAAGGCATGGGCTAGCCGGGCAGTTGCCCAGGGCACCAACCTATAGGGGGCACCTGATGGCAGCTGTAAGGGGCGCACAGCGCCCCTTATAGCTGCCATCAGACACCGCACGCCTGGCTCCCGGATCGCGGGCTGCAGCAGCTCCCAGCGGCCACCCGGGGCGGGGGCTGCATTAATACCCACAGTGCCGGCCAGCAGTGCCCTTCCCTGCGGGGCCCTGCACGGTCAGGCTCAAGTGTGCGCCAGTGGTGGTAGCTGGGCTGGGCCGGACTAGGCACGTGTGTCCTGCCACCACCAGCTCTGTGTGCCCTCCCCCATGTGCCGGCGTGGGGGCGGGGCCGCGCATGTGCCCTTCCGCAACCCGGGGCACAATTAAACTGTCTGCCCGGGATGCTGGAACGGCTCGGTCCAGCCCTGGTTCCATCAGACTAGGCCTTCCCCCTCGGGTGCAAAAATTCACACAGCTGCCTTGCTCTGCTCTTCCCCAGGCATTAGCGGGGCAGCCTTTGAGAGTGTCCACTGGAACATTTATGGAAGTCACGTCAGGACATTCCCTGGGTTGTGGGCTGGGAATCACTTGGGAACTGCAGGAGCAGAAAGCTGCAGAAGTCACGAGAAAACACACGCAAGGGCCCACACTGGCATTTCACTACCAGACAAGCCGCCTTCTCGAAAGGGCTGGTCACATGTCTTCAGAGCCGTCCTTACCCTCACGCACAATACGCAATTGGGTAGAGCAACCAAACATGTGGGGCACCGCTGGGTCTTAATGTCCATGCACCTGCATCTTCTTATCCCTGTCCTGTGGCTTTGCTTCCTTTGGAGAGGATCTAGTTCACTTAAAAGTGAAAAAGCCTGCCAGAGCTTTAGCAGAACAGCGAACCTGAAAAAGAGCCATCCTAGGGGGAACGAAGCCATTTAACAGGCATTGACAAGCCCAGGGTTAGACTGTCCGTTTCTGAATTTAGTGCATTAGTCTACAGCGGGGGTGGGCAATAACAGTGTGACAGTTCACCACAGTTAGCCCCTGGCAAGCCGCCACCACTATATTTACCTGCATGGCCACAAGTATTGGTGATTGCAGCTCCCCATTAGCTGAAGATTGCCGCTCCTGGCCATTTGGAGCTACCGGAAGTGGCATGGACGGGGGACACCACTTCCCGCAGCTCTCATTGGCCGAGAACCGTGATCTGTAGTCAACAGGAGCTGATATTTGCCCACTCCTGGTCTACAGGACCTTAGTTTTAAAATACCACCCCTGCTTCTGTCATTTACCACTCCAGTTCATCCGATGAAGTGGGTTTTACCCACAAAAGCTGATGCCCTGATACACGTCAATCACTTAGGCTACGTCTACACTACAGGCTTTTGTCGACAGATACTGTCGACAAAGCTTCTGTCAACAAAGAGCGTCTAGACTACATCCAGTTCTGTCGGCAAAGCAAGCCGCTTTGTCGACATGAGCGTAGACGCAAAGGACAGTGTCGATGCAATAACGCCTTGTCGACAAAAGGCGCTATTCCTCGTAGAATGAGGTTTACTGCCGTCGACAAAACTGCTGAGTTCTGTCAACGAAAACCCTGTTGTCTAGACACATGCTAAGGTGCCACAGGACTTCTCCTTGTTTTTGCAGATACAGAATAACATGGCCACCCCTCTGAGACCGAAAGGGGTCACGGCTGATTACGAGCCAGCCCCACCTTCCCAAAACCCGGACGGTGCATCTGCTGGTGCTTTAGGGTCAGGGCCAGCACTACCATGAGGCGAACTGAGGCAGACGCCTCAGGTGCCAGACTGGGGTGTGTGTGTGTGTGTGTGGGGGGTGCTACTAGGAACCAGAGTGTAGAGAATTGTGTCTGCTGCTGGTGCATATGTATTCTGTCTGCTCTAGCTGCACAGAAATGGTGGAGTGCTCTGCTGGAGGAAGGAGGGCAGAATTGAGACCTTTCAAAGTTTTGGCCCAAGCAAGGGGGCATAATGGCCTCAGGTGCCAAAATGTTGTGGGCCAGCCCTATTTGGGGTTGCATGTCTAGCAGAAATCTTCCCTATAGCACGTGTGCAAGCTGCTTTGGCACCACTCCTGCCATTATATCAGCACTGACAAACTTGGCTTGTGCCTAGCGGGAGCCCCGGCTTGGTAACAAGGCCCATTAGCATAGATCTGAGTAGAGAGTACAGGGCTTTGGCCCATGCTGTAGCCGAGTTGGCTGAAAAACAGGGAGCGGGAAGGAAGGAAGGAGGATTCTTGGAATACTGAGGTTAGATTCTGAAGCACAACTGCCCCTCTTAAAAGTTGTGTGTGTGTCAAATAAATCAGCCACATTTACTGGCTTCAGTCTGCGGCTCCTTTTGCAAAGTCAAAGGCTCTTTTCTTCCATGACTGACCTGGGCCAGATTCTCTGACACGGCTCTCCTGCAGCCAATAGGGCTACATGGGGTCACAGCAGCTTCAGCTGCCTCGTGCGCTGGCTCCACCTTGCAGCAGTTTCTCTCCGTTGTCGACCGTTGCCATGATGCTGTGGAGTTCCCCACGGAGTTTTTTTCTCCCCCTCAGCAAGAGCACGTTGTTCATGTCTAGAACAGCATGTTCCTTTTCATCCTAAAATATACTCCATTTGGTCTGGGGCCCTAGAGCTACATTTTCTCCCATGCAGGCCATGATTTTTTTATATAGGGGTTAAGGTTCCAAGAGGTTCCTCTCTGGATTCAAACATGTCAGAAAGCCGGGTAGGGCTGTTTATTCAACACGATACGTTTGTATTACAATGTACAGAACACAGCTGCTGCCTTCTATGCTAAATGAGATAACGTTTAGCGAGAGAACCCTTCACAGGCTGGGCACCCGCTGGCAACTCTACAGCCTCTCTTGCCCCCATGCACTCTGCTGGCACAGATGAGGGTTAACTCCAAGCATTCCAGTTAGCAGGCCCACGATTTAACTCAGAGATTGATAAAGCACAGTTAGTGGAAGGTTCAAAGTGTAGCCTGCTAAGATATATCTTCCCTGTCCTCGCCTTTCCCCCCCCCCTCCCCTTTTAATATATTTTCAATAGTATGCCAGTAAGAAAAAAAGCTTACAGGACCTAATTTAGCCTGTATAAAGTATCTTTATTATGATAAAGTATAGGGTTAAAATTATTTCTTTTCTTGTCACTCTTTGATATGCATTGTGTAAGGATGATGAAAGATTTTTCAGTTAAACGGTTTGAATAAAGATGGACCATTACTCAATATGGTGTGAGACGAGAAGTTCAAATCTGCAAATTCCAGATTTGAGACCAGATTTCCTGCTACCTCACAAGATTTCCCACCTTTTCTTTGTTCCAGGAATTGGTCCAAGGAGAAGTCAAGTGGATCTCCTATACGTATTCATAGTAGGGATATAATAATGTAGTTGCTTAACCAGAAGGCAAAAGCTTATAGGTTAATGTTGTAGAACTACACCCGCATTTCCTTCCCCCAGCTCCTGCCAGTGAAGTTTTTAAGCAGGCTGGCCAGCACACTGGCTCAGCCCTGGCTTGTGACGAGTCTGGGACCTACCGGTGCTGCAGCTCTGCATTTAAAGTATATTAGGAGGCGGGCAGGCAGGCAACCCAGCTCAGTTCTGGTTCGCACCAGGTTCAGGAGCTCAGACCCCTTCTATTATCAGAGGCAGCACAGGGTGACAGGCATCCAATCGGTAAGGGGAGCTGTTTTTTTAACCTGACTCCCAACGGACCAGCTCCCGCCTGGCACCCTGTGCTACTGCCTCTGATACAGAGGCAGCAGTGCGGAGTGGCAGGGAGTTCCTCAGGAGTGAGAGCAGAGTACAATAGCTGCCAGTCCCACCCCCCAGGGACCACAGAATAGTCGACTAAACAATAGGAATTCATGACATTGACTAGTCAATTAACCCCACGTTTCTCAAACTATGGGTCCCGACCCTCCCGGGGGGGTCGCAAGCAACTTAGAGGGGGTTGCGATATCACAAAGTTTGAGAAGCCCTGAATTAACGGATATTTAGCATCCTTAATTCATACACAACCCCCCAAATCTCTCTCCCAATCAGCTGTAGGTACCCACAGAAATCTGGGTCCAGATTTGGTCTGGGTACCAGATCCAATTTTTGGTTAGGAGGCTGGACATCCTGGTGCCGATAAAGGCCTAGAAATTAAAGAAGTCAGGGCTGCTGCTGGTGCTTCTAAGCTTACTCTGGAGTGCCCACTGTTCTCTTGAGGTCAGACAAGCTCTGTTCTCTTTTCAGTCTCTATATCTCTGTCTTGCTTCAGTTATTCTGTTTAAGTCTTGCTTCTAAGTATTTCATACTGTACCTGCACCAAGGTCCCTCAGGCAGACAGAGGCTGGTCCTTCCACGCTTGGCCTTTGGAGAAGATTCTGTGGGTATGAGATTCTATTAGGTAATTAAAATCTGTATACTTATAAAACTGGAATTATCTAACAGATTTTGTTCATGTTATGCACAGAGGAGATTCAATTAATTTGTATACTCAGTGCTGTATTTTTTAGTGTTCAGCACAGTAATTTCTGTGATGATAAAACTCATTTTAAGAGCATTTCTTAAGTGGGACTGTTGTTCTGGGCCTGGTGACTTCCCGAGGTGGACTCTTACCGTTCCACCAGCTTGTAACCTGGGATAGGGAGGATGAATTTAGAATCTCTGATCAGACTGGCGAGCCTTACCCAGTTACATTTCACTATAAATCCTTCCCAGGTTACAAATGGCAGAATTTGCGCCCACTCTGCAACTGTCAGTTTGCAGCTGCTGATTTTTCAGAATCCAATGCACAACCCAGCTTCTTGGAGGTTTGGAGAGGAGGCATCCAGGCTTCGATTCCCATGGAATTCAGGCACTAACTCCCACTGTCAGGGAATTAGGCACCCTTGAGGAAATGAGTTCTCAGAGTTAAAGTGACAAGCAGATGAGCTGATGATTACATTGAGGAAGGGCCACTTTCTAAAACTGGCATGCACAAAGAAATGCATTTTACTTTGCTAAGTGCACGTAGCTGATCCCTTTGCAGCTACTTTAGGCAGGGCTTAATTTGCAGACTCCTTGCAGAACAAGATTATTCCACAAAGGGGTCTCACAAAACCAGGTGATGGAGCAACAAACATGGCAGATGCAATTCAATGTCGACAACTACAAAAGACAGGATATGCAGCAAGACCAGACTAACACAGCTACATCTCTATTACTATTCAACAACTACAAAGTAACATTGGAAAACAGAATCCCAACTATGCATACAAAATGAGAGTCTAAATTAGCTGTTACCAACTCAAAGATCTTGGAGTCATCATGGATAGTTCTGTGAATACACCTGCTCAATGTGTAGCAGCAATCAAAAAAGCAAACAGCATGTTAAGATCCATGAGGAAAGGGATGTATAATAGGACAGAAAAATATCTTAATGCCATTCAATAAATTTACAGTATGCCCAAACCTTGAATACTCCATGCAGTTCTGATCACCCTTCCCCCCAAAATGTATTAGAATTGGAAAAAGTACAGAGAAAGGCAACTAAAAGGATTAGGAGCACAACAACTTTTGTAGCAGGAGAGCTTAGAAGACTGGGGCTGTTGAGCATGAGAGAGAGAACTAAAGGGGATAAGATATAGGTATATACAAACACAAGTAGCATGGAGAAAGTGAAAAGGGAAATGTGCTTAATCTTTCACATTACACAGGAACTAAGAGTCACCCAATTAATTGGCTAAACCTGCTGCTTGTTCATGTAAAGTACAGAGTCAACTTGCCATGGGATACTGGGACACACAACTAGGTTCGAAAGAGAGGAAGTGCAGAGGACAGGTGCATCAACGGCTATTAGCCAAGAGGACCAAAGATGCAATTCCACGCTAAGGTTTTCCTGCAGCTTCTGCTTACCAGAAGCTGAGGCGGGTTAAGGGATGGACAACTTGATGAATTCCCTTGTTCCCTTCGGTCCCTTTGTAGCACATGGCACTGTCCATCAGCCAACAGGATAGTGCGCTGGATTGGGGTAGGGAACATTTTCTCTGTTGGGGCCACTGACCCACAAAAGGGGGGGGGGGGGAAGAATCACTCAGGGGCCACACACAGCCCTGAGCTTCAGGTCTTCTCCAATGTTCTGGGACAGGTACAGGGGTTGAGGCAGGTGGGCTCCAACCAGACACCGCTTACCTCAGGCAGCTCCCAGGTGGTAGGGCATCAGAGCTAAGGCAGGCTCCTCCCCTGCCCTGGCCAATCCCTGGAAGCTGCCACAACAGAGCCAAGCAGCTCTGCACTAGGTGCCAGCCCCACAGCTGCCACTGGCAGCAGTTCCTGGCCAATGGAAGCCACAGGGGCAGGGGCATGCAATTCAGCTTCCCTGATCATCCAGACATGCACTTAGGGGCCATAGGGATAGCTAGCCAGTCTGGCACTCTAGTTTCTCCCTGCAGCAGGCACACAGTTCCAACCGGAGGGCAGGGGAGGAGACAGATAGTGTGTGAAGGGTGGGGGTACGGTTGGCTCTCTTCAGGCCAGATGACATTAAGCAGCAGGCCAGAGGTTTCCCACTCATGGGCTAGATGGACCATTGGTCTGAGTTGAGCCATTGTGTTCTTACCATGTTTGGATTAGAACACTTTGGACACGTCAAGGTTACTTTGATGTACTGAATTTCAGATTGTGTACACCAAATAATCCAAATAGCCATTAAAGGGTGAAATTACTTGTTTTGCTTTGTGTGTGCAAAACACAAGTAAAAGGGGGTAGTTTGCTGGCTTTCAAACACATAAAACAAGACCTGCTTGGTTAAAAGCAGTTAGTGCAACTCCAGGCTAGTATTTCCCGCCCTCCTCAGACTCTTCACTTCTATTCCTGGGCACTGCGCAATCCTAATTTAAGTGCTAGCGTTTTCCCATAACTCAGCATATAGACAACTGCTTCTAGTTGGGATACATAGAAGCAGGCATTGAATATACCTAAAGATCAGACTCTAGTGTGACTAGTAATGTAAAATAATTCAACATTAGCAAAACCCAAGTGCATATAAAAGCTATTGTTATGAAACTATACAGTAGCTACATGGAAAGCTAGGTAATCCTGGGATTTTACTGTAACCCTTGTCCACACGGACTTCAGCTTAGGTCCAGCTCTCTTCACATCACCTGCAAAATTAGATTACATGCTGTTTGAGGGGTAGGTGAATCTTTCATGTTTGTAAGAGGTGCTCATCCCCCCCCCCCCCCAGAATGTTGTTCTCATGGGGGCTTGGTTCCACAGGGAAGATCAAGTGGTAGAATTCCCTATGACATATGTATCTCAAAGGAGAGCTCTTTTCTGATACCCATATTGCTTTCAAAGCAAATTAAGATCAGAAAACAAGGACTCTTATTCAAGGAGACTTGCATTCACATTATTTTAACTTTAGCCTTGTACTGATAGAGCTAGAGCTAGACCAGTAACTGTCTCCACTTGGGACATCATGTTCTTATACAAGATTAAAGTTCCTTCCAACAAATACTTAAGTTTCTTCTGCTCCAGTGTTATTCTTTGGAGAGGCTGAGACTTGCTGGATGGAATAAAGCTTAGTTAGTGGTTTAAGTTCAAGTAAAAAAAAAAAAAATGAAAGGACATGCCAATAAACTTATCCACAGGACTTAATGGAGAGAGACTAAATAATGGTGCAGTTAAGTTTACCTCCACTGTCAGCACAATCAGCATCAAGTGGTTTTGCTTTAAAAATCAGGGTTTGTTAGTTTTTTTAAAAGAAACTCGCTGTCCAGTGGCAGAGCAAGCAGCATTTAACCCTTCATTAGTGACAAAACAGCAAAATTCATGATAGTTTACGGCACATGCAAGATGTGTTGAGTGACATGGGATAAAATTGGAGGCACCCAAATTTGAGAAACTTTGAGACCTGATTATCACAGGCTTGGGGCTTACTCAGCACTCTAGATGATCCACAGGGAACAGCCCTGCTTTGGGAACCAGCTCTAGGTCCTCTTGGCTGCTCTGCTCCCCCCTGCTGCAAAGCCATCTGTGGGAAAGGGTAGAAGCTACCATGAGACTCACTGGGATATGAGAAAGGCTGGGGTAAAAACAACAGGAAGAGACTGTTACAGCTCCGCTATAGAAACCACAGCATTCTGGTATCTTTTCCACCAGCAGCCCCTTTTGTCCAAGGCATTTCCAAGTTATACTGCATTGCTTGATTATTCCCATATCCAGAACAGAATTTTACAACAGTGCCACACCAATGGCTTGCTCACACTTAAAGTTGTGTACTACCGTTGAAGGGATTTTGGACAGGACACTGAAAATCTCAGTAAATGCTCACGAGAGATCCTGCCAGCAGATCAGTCCAATACAAAAGGGCACTTATAATGCCCCACCCTCACTGTAATACTTAGGCTGACAATGGTTACTGTGAATTTCAAGCCAATAAGGATATGTCTACATAGCCTGTAGCAGCCAGCCTTTGAGCCCGGGTTGACAGGTTCCCAGTCACACTACAAATAGCTGTGTAAATGTCATAGCCCAAGCCCTGATGTTTACATGGTTATTTTTAGATTGGTAGTGAGCCTGAGTCTTTGACCTCAGCTTGGAGGCTTGCAGACCAAGGCTGTATACATGTGTCTTCATAGTGTGGGTTAGTAGTTGCTTATCACCATCCATCATTATTTTCTTTCAATAGATAGTAAAACTCATTGCTTCAGGCAATTATCCCTCTACTGCACCTGCACGTACGAAAATTCTTATAGACCTGCTCAGCTGCATAGCTTTTAACTCCCTCAAGTGGCAAAGGAAGAGACCTGGTTTACCATTACTCACATCCCCTGTGCTACAAAATTAATCTGACACTAGGTGTTTGTGGCAGCACACTTGTTTTAAAACTAAGCTTACAAATTATTCATTTACCATATTTAAAGTCAGGTTATTTTTTCCCTTTACTACTAGACATGGAACAACTTAGAAGAAAGTCTCTGAATTATCACAGTAACATCACAGAGTTTAAATACAAAATCAAATACTTTAATGAAATTAGGGAGCACAGAAACAGCTCAGATATACCACTAAAACGGATACCACTGGGCTGTCTATTGAACTGTTATTTTTACACCTTCTGTTTTTAAACAAGCAAGCAGATTGACAAACTACCAATTCTTCAGAGTGTCAAATATCCTGAGTATAATTATTCAAAACACATAAAATGTATATATATGAAACGTCTCTGAGCTGGTGGCCTGCACACAGCATTGCACAGATAAAAATATACTACTTTCAATACACAGAGCTAAATACTTTCACATTTCTCAGAATTCTCTACACAAATCTTAAACTGATAGAATTCAAGTTTTGTCTTTTCAGTATACAGCATTCACTTGTATTAAACAAATGCTTATTTACACTGTGGCTAAAGTGTAAGGGCTAATAAGGCCATATTCCCATATTGTATTGTTAAACACTGCAAAATATATACACAAGTGTAACCTAATATAGGTATCAGTTGTAGAAATATCACCTTACATTTGTACAACATAATTGCGTCAGTATGAAACCGCTTTGTTAGCACCAAGCCACTAATAGTTTTCATTAAATGTTTGAGCTTTCTTCTAGTTCCATCAAGGTCTGTTCAGCAGAATTCTCTAATCACTAAGCAAGGAAATTGGTGCCGAGTACTTCAATCCCAGAAATATATTAACACCATTGCACTACAGTATGCAAATATATCCATTACCAAAGAACAGGAGTCCAAGCATCCACTACAACAGGGAGGCTCTTCAACATTTCTAAGAGACACTCCAATAGCAGAGCAACTAAGCCATTACCAAATTAAGTCTTCCACATTATATCTAACCAGTGTCTTTGGATTTATGCTAACAAGCAGAGTTAGCAAAGTTTACTGAAGCTAAGTGGTTTATAACCCAGGCTCCACTCTGAATCCCCAAGGACAGAGGAGAACCTTTTGTAACATTCATCTCCTATGCCTGCTGTGACCAGGGTGGTCTCTGTCATAGCGATGACCCGCGCGTTCATAGGAGCGTGAACGCTCGTGTCTCTCTCTGTAGTAGTGACTTTTCTTTTTGTACTTCCCAGAATGATCAGAACGCTCTCGTGAGCGGCTTCGGGAACGTGACGAGCTCCTGCTGTGGGACTTCCTTGGCTTGTGTGTTGAGTATTTGTAGTCCTTTGACTTTTTGTAACTCCTCATTTTAGAGCCTTTGTAACTAGTATTGTGGTTGAACTGTCTCGGGGGAGAATCACTGCGACTCCTGGAGCGGCTGTGGGATTTGGAGCCACTCGATGTCGAGTAGCTTTCGCTTTTCCTAAAACAGGGAAACAGGAGGAGAACAAACAGTGAGGGCCTTAGCAATCAATGCCCTTTGCAACGTTAGAAGCACACTGTAGGACACTGCAGGTTACAGTAACCTTAGGTGCTATGTGGAACACAAGGAAAAAGGATTCTGAAGAAAATGATTTGACGCTGTCCTTTAAAATGCCATCTTTGGATAGAATTACTTGCTTGTAAACTACCATTCAGGCTGAAAGCTGCCTTCAGAGTATTTCCCCAGCTCACACCCACAAAATAACACTGTCGCGGAAACTCTGAGTAAACCAAAATGATTATTCTGTGTGGTATTTCGTTCAAACAAGTTTACAGCCTGTTACTGCATAGCAATATAATTTAATATTTTCATAACTCATTAAGGTACAGTATGCATTTACTCCAGGACTAAAACAGGTACCATTTATAATCATTACATCCGTTTTGGATGGGAAAAAAACCCACATGCTTTGAAATGCTGAACAGTAATTTTCACAATATATTTTACTAATAATCCAAGGCCTTTTGCTGTAAGTAGGAAGCTTTTTGTGCAGAAGAATTAAAGATGATGCATGGATTTGGGGGGGGTTCCATGATTGCCTTTCATGGATAGTTATGGTAAACTGGCTCAATTTACAAGTATCTAGATGTTTACCCTCTAATTTGTAGCCCTGAATGCAGCTTATGGCATGAAAAATCAAGCAGCCTTTCATACACTGAGCACCACCACTAGTAAGAGGCTTGCCAGGCCAAATCTGGACCTCAGTTCTGCTTCTGCGACTCCAGTATTTGGTACAGGTATAATGGAAGGAGAATCCTAACCTGTTGCCATTCTGTTGATCTGAGAGTCAAAACAGAATTCACGTCCCTATCTGCCAGCTTTGTCTATGGCAAAGAATAAGCAGCAGTATAAACTTTGTCACTGACCTTAACAAAAGGGCCTACAAGCACAAAGAACAGATCTGTTGGGCTAAAGGGGTGCCATTCATATACAATCATTCTTCCAAACATAGCTTCATTTGAAAGCTACAGTGGCTGCCATGCTGCATCTCCATACACTCAAGTCTAATTTCCAGAGCTCCAAACATTGTTTAAGTCTTGTACAAATGGCTGCAGTTATTTCAGCTCACTGATTACCAAAGCAAAACTCTGGGAGGGTACTTTGCCATATGCATAATAGGCTAGGAATGGGACTCAGCACTCCCACCCATTCCAGTACATACCTGTGCTTAGGAGATGCTGATCTAGATGGTGATCTTGAATAACTCTGCTCTCGACTTCTGCTTCCACTTCTGCTCTCCCTTCCTTTCTGAATGCTATGAAGGACAGAATCCACATAAGCTATAGATTTAGGTAATAGGAGAATCAAAGGCAAATTTTTATCATGTGGAATCTTACCCATTCACCGGGCTATTGGAATTTGTTCTTTTTGCTCCATCCATTTTTCTTTTGGCATTCTTCATTGCCTGCACAGGAAGGGGTGAAGGCTTATTTCCTTTACCTTCTTTTGGAGACTCTACAAGGAAAGTATAAAAGTTTATACTTATCTCCCCTACATGTGTATCAAAGAGATGTCAATCTTTAGAGGGAAATCCAATCAAAGGTGTGGCAAACAGTGGCTGAACTGGTCCCTCCCCTTACTGATGATTGCAAAAATTGATCAATTATCAAATCCCTCTAGATAAACTTTGCAGTTTACAAAAAAGGGATGAAGTAGTGTCAGAAGTTATTCAAATCTAAAATAAATTTGAAGCTATAAACATACTATACTGAAAACAAAAAATACAAAACTTTAATCCGTGAAAAAAACTTTAATCAAAACGGTCAGAACCAGCAATGTATGTAAATATGCCACATTATTTCCAATAGCTTGGAAAGGCAGTTTACTAATACTTTTGTTTCTTCAGGAAGGTCAGCTAGTCAAAAGATTACACTAGCCAGCCAGTTTGCAAACAGTACTCACACTGGCTATTTCCAATAGACAATGCTTTTGTGTTTGGTGTCTCATTACAATGGGGTGCTGTCCCAAAGCTACCTTTCATTTCCTCCAGCACACACACTCACATGTGGCTAAGAAAAAAAAAAAAGATATAGGAAAATATCTTGAGCAGTTTGACTACTCCTTTTACAGAGCTGTAACACTGCAAACAGCAGTATGCGTGTAATTTCAAATACAGACAGCTTAATGAAGAATTAACTGGAGGAATACCTGAAATCTAATTTGGCCAGAGAGACAGGATTCTTACTCAAGTTATGCAGTCACTCTAATCCCCCCAAAACATGGGAGAAAAGCAATGCAGTCCAAATACACAAACTAGATTGATAACCAACCATTTTTAGGAGCAGGGGAAAACCCTGATGTATTATCCAAACTGGGAGTCCCATCAGGTAGCAGACCTTTAGCTTGAGCTTTTGCCTCTTCAATGGCTAGTTTTTTCTTTTCTACTTTGCTTTCCAGATAAGACAAGTCAACCTGCAAATGAACCAAAGTGTTCAACTGACCATCCATGCTCTGAAGGGATGTGACTCTCAGGGCCTGGAGCCTGCTCCCCCTGAAATTGGGAGTTTTGCAACAATGGGAGCAACAAGTGTTGTCCCATATTCTGAGCAATACTAAATTTATTCTGAATACACGATATAAAGCAGCAAACCTTCTTCCGAGTATACAGCTGCAGGATTGTTATACAGATTTCTTGAATTTCCTCCTCTGTTGCTCCAAACAGTAGAAACCAGTGAGGACGATTAGGAAGTGGGATCTGCAATTGACAGATCAGATTCAGTTTTCTACTACATAAAAACCTTAATGTAAACTTAAGCAACTTAAAATAGATGTTTACCTCCAATGTTCTAGCTGCAAGGTAGATACAGGCACAAGCAATACTTTCTGGCTGGAATCTAACAAAGACATCAGTTCGCAGACTGTCATTCATGTAATTCCTGAAAGACAAAATAAGGGGAAAATTGCAACCCCCTGCAGAATTCCTCAGTTTTAGTCTCTCCAATTCTACAGTAACTATTTCTCTATGCATTCTCTCACTAAGCTCAAATGCTTTCCTCCTATAAACCTGCAGAGAACTTAGAAAAAAATTACTTCAAGGGGATGGATATGTGGTTGGGAATAAATTTGACTGGCTGTCCGACAAATCGGTTTTGAAAGAGAACCAATTTTAACTTTACTTTTCCCTCTAGAACTACTGGCCTGCTCTCATGCAAAAACAAATGTTTTTGTAGAGACAAAATCTGTCAAGTACTCAGTAACAGAAATCTAGGCTCAATCCCAGAGTGCAGAGAAACATGCAAACTCAATGCTAGCGTTCAAAGTTGCCGATGCTGCTGGAGTTCTTCGAAGAAAAGCAGTCCATTTCAGGGTGTGCCCATTTCCACGTAAATACTTTTGGAACCTGTCCATTTTCCATTAGTGAGTCAGCATCCAAGACAGAATCCATTTGTGATTCAAAAAACCAGCCACGGAAGAAATCCAGGTATTTCGGAACATCAGTGCTGAGGATGGGTCAGTATTCTAACAGATCTCCTCTTCTCTGGCACGTGACAGTATCGTTTCCAAATTGTCCCATTTCAACAAGGTTTCTTAAAATGAATGTTCACAGAATGAGACAACTGTAAAATATTGCACATATTCCACAACAGTCAGTATATATTTTAAAAGATTTTGATTTTTAAATCCTTAAGGAAATTCATATTTTCAAAGTGCTTTGCAGCTGAATTTGTCAACAAGTGAAATGCTTAAAAGATGTAACTTGGGCAAGAGATAAAATACCACCCAGAATGAAGGCCACTGTTATACAAACTTTCTAATAGGCATTTGAAATGGATTGTGGGTGGGTATGCAGTACAAGAGGGCATCCAAAAAACAGAGCCCACAGCCCACTTAAAACCCGTTTACAGAAAGAGAACATGCTCATGAATTCTAAAAGGAAAGACGCTCACACTTCTATCAGCATTTTAGTCCTCTACCAGATCTGGGGAACGACTGAGACCACTGGAAAAACAGTGGTAAGTTAAAGGCTTAGTCTTGACTCCCCATCTTGCCAATGTAGAAAGGTTACACTAACTTATGCTGTTCTACTTTGTCTCATTAGCAAAAACAATGAGGGAAATCAGAGAAAGCTTTTATGAAATGAAGTGCAGTGAGAAGGTAAGGGGAATGAATGGGCTTCCTTTTCCAAACTGCTAAAGTAAAGTGTCTAGTTAACTGTGCAGCTGGCCTTTGGGCTCTGAGAGTTTGGATGCATATAGAATTAAACATCTGTTACATTACAGAACTACTTTTTGTTGAAGTCAAGTCAGCACAATTCAAACATCAGTTATACTGGATACCCACTACTTTTCAATAATGTATCTATGCTGCGTCCATATGCACATTTTTAAATTTAATGGTTGGGCATTGGTCTAATAGTTATTTCTCTATAACCCAAACAAAGGAAAGCTGGTTCCTATAGTCCTACTTTACATGTAAATTCTGAATGCAATAGTTGTGTATAATTTTGAAGTGGAAAGTGTCCAGTGCCATTGCTGAACTCAATTCCAAATTACAGACCTTCTAATCAAGTATCTTAAGTGCTAGATTAAATTTACACAAATACGATAAAACTCTGAAATGTTAGTTCACCCCATAAGATTTAAATCCCACCTTAAATAGTACTTTTTTGCATTTTATAAAGTTACAGCATCTTTAACATAGTTATAGCATCTTAACATAAACAGTTGTCATACAATATACAATAGAGCCAAGGGCACAACAACAACAAAAATCAAAAGTATAAGCACAGGAAGCAGTTGGCCAGTTACTATACTATCGTATTTATACCACCTGTCTAGAGTCAGCCTTCTCTTTGTAGAGCCTGCTTTGGTTTGACTGAAGACGGCAGTTATCCCTGCACCATAGCGCTTGGGCAGCAGAGGAGAAGTCTTAGTCACTTACCCTCAGAGGCTACCCTTTGATTAAAAGAGTACAGAAAAGAAAAGTCAAAATAGGTTCTCCATCAAACAGATCACAGTACCAGAGAGTTCAGTCAGCAGAAATATGACCTTTAGATTCATTATTCCAATTCTGAAATCATGTCATTGTTTTCTGAATTACAAGTTTGTTACAATTAAAAAAAAAAATCAGGAATTTTTAACTTTGATGCCCATCCCCAAATGATTCTCTTCACTACAGTGAAGCAACAAGGCAGGCAGCAGAAGTTTCAAGGCAAATGCAAAAAACACTGAGTTATCCAGTCTTAGTAGTTGACATCTTGGATTATCCATGAGGATAAAAGGATGTGTCGAGGGTTCCTGTTGCCCTTGTTGCAACCAACAGCTCAAGTGTTGGGAAAGTCTGTCTCCCACCATCAGCGACGGACAAGAACTGCACACATGATTTACCCAGAGAAACAACCACTTAACATTCACTTTAGAGGAAGGGCAAAGAGTGGGAGAAAAGGGAAGAAAGAGCAAGGGGTGATGGGTTTAAAGCTATCTTACCAGTTAAGACAGCGCCTGAAACTTAGAGAGGCCGACCAACATTTGGGTAGTAGGTTGGGGCACTCCAGGAAACACTGGAACTGTCTATTCCATGAAGATAGCTGTGGGCTACACCAATGTTGCCCAGAGTGCCTCAAATGACATATTTCTGCCACTGCCCCGCTGATCTCTTACAACAAGAAAGATCAACTTACCAAGAAGTCTGGACCAGGTGTTGGTTACGTTCACATTCTAATACCTGAAGGTACATAACGATTATCTGGAAGATATGGGTTATTGAGTTATTACCAAGAATCTCTAGAGCCAAATATTTAATTCAGAGGGATGTCCATGCGGCATTTGCTATTCTGTTCTAGATTTAATACTCAAGTATCCAGAGAGAGAGAGCACGTGCTTAGAAGTTGCCTAGTGTTTACTCAGGTAGTTTCTGCCTTCAAGTGCAAGGGAGAAAGAACAGGCTCCAAAAGTTTCTGTGCACAGCCAAATATGATCTCCCTCATACTCCCCTCTTTCTGAGATCAGTCATTCTACTTATCTAGAAGTCTTGCTCTCAACTTAGTTTTCAAAATAGATATGCTTTTCTAATATGAATACATTCCCTTTCTAGCTGCCAGACAGGAGGAAACACTATCACTTGGAAAAAGTGGCATCAGCCACTACAAAACATTTCTGTTGAGAGACTCTAATAACATTCTTCCTCTTCTGCCTATGTAAAGTTCTACATAATATATTTTAAAAGGTTCACAGAAGCATAAGAGACAACTGAAAGTTTGTGAACCACAAAAAACCCAAAAAGGATTACAGGAAATTAACGGGAATTGGAGGATAAAGGAGTACAATCATTCCTGTGATCAGTACACCAGTAATAAGAAGGTTCAGAAAGAAACAATGGTGGCAAACAGAGAAAACCTGAAGAAATCAAGGTATCTACACATTTTTAACCAAAAGGCACTTATCTCAAATTTAAAGAGCATTTATAATACAGCAAGCTCAAGAGGTCTGAAATAATATACTGCCCATTACTGCAAGACAGAGAGCAGATACCTACAGTATAAGGAAAAGGAGAACCCTTACACTATTTCAGCAATCTTTTATCAGATCAGAACAGCAGCACCGATAAGCTCATAGGGGGAGCAGAGTCTACCACACTTTGGGGGAAAGCATTCTTGGGAATGAGAATTTCACATAACCATTAGTAATGACAAGTATTATCAGGCAACTAGATTATACAAAAAGGATACTCAAATGCCTCATCAAAAAGGAATTAATTCATAATGCTTCAGAATTTGACACCAAAATTACCTGCTTATTGAATAATAAGTTGTTTTCATGCTATGACAAAGTGAAGAATCCAAATACAATTAAATCTAACCAGTTCTTAACATCTGCATCCTTCTCCAGTCTTCATTGACCAATGAGATACAAGACCAACTATTAAGACTCTCTTGAATGAGAAACAAGATAGCAAAATCACAGTAAGCTAGCTTCACTGATTTCAGTATTGTGAAACAAGAAACTTATTCAGTGTAATAGTCTGCCAAAATAAACAGTGCGTAAAACACACCTCTACTGTTTTATAAGCTAGCTGAACATCATACAAACCTTATGAGGGTGCTTTACATGAACACAGAACCCCAGCTCTTTTAAAACTCTTCTCTCTGCCTTAATGATTTGGTTCTTCAAATTAACATAATCTTGATCCAGCAGCAGAGGTACAGGTTTTCTGTAAGACATTTCAGTTTCCATCAAGAAAATATGAACTGCAAATATCAAAAGACAACCAAATGTGTCCAAGACAGACAGAGGTGGGTTACTATATTTGACTCACCCTGGCTAGTATTTATAACAGTATAACATTTCCATTTTTAGGTTTCACTCCCCAAATATTTTACCCATATTCATGATGCATCTGAATTCCCCCATAAGCACAGCAACAATTATGGCTAGCTGGGGAATTAAATTCAGGCCCTCACATTTGGTAGTCTCCACATGAAAATAACTGGCCACAAAGAAAGGGACATTTCAGATTCTAAACTTACTTTTTCTCTCTCAGATGTCGAAGGCGATGAAACACGTTAATTACATCTCTTATGCGTCTTGGTGCTTCTTCAATTTTGGATGCCAAATGAACACAGGCCATTGAAACATGCTGAAATATAAGTATTGCAACATACTGATGTTTTGCTCAAATCTGGAACTGATCGCCTCCAAGAGCTTAAGGAGGGATAACAAGAGAAAATGTGGTAAAACCAAGAAATATTCAAAATCTGAGATAAGTATGTTACAATGTGTAAAACTGTTTAACTAACCACTGTACCTATAGCTCAAAAGTTTCCTGTACACATAGTTCAACAAGAAATCATATAGCACTTTTAAAAAAAAATTCTTACCTCCATGGAATGCTTCACAAAAGATTTTGTATAAAAGAAACGCTGAAACAGCACCTGCCCTGTTGCCATTGCCACCTAGAGAGAAAGGAAGAAATGGTAATTTCCAAATGATAAGATCCCCAGATAGGGTTCTAGAGCAAGATGAAGTAGATAGTTTTTATGGAACTCAAGTCAGTTATTAGAAATGCCTGACTCAGCACCAAGCTGTTCTCAAAGGAAAAATAAATTACTTAAGGCTTACACTATAATGGGGATTCTTAAAACAGATTACACAGCAGAAAAGCACCACCCGCAGCAAAATATTTTATGGATAGAGCCCTGCAAATCCACTTAATATCTGCAGGTATTAGGGATATAAAGGGGTAACTAGTTACGCGATAACCACCACCTTACTGGTATACTTATCAGGGTAACTGGTTAACCAGCATTCAGATGGAGCAGTCCTTAGCCCACCATGCCTCGTTAACATCTGAAATAGGATTTTACATCCTCAGTGGGTATCCACATCTGCAGGTACGGATGCAGATATCTGAGCTCAGTTTTGCAAATACTGATGCAAATACAAATTTTCTTTCTAGAACTCTGGCAAATTTGCAAATACCACTTTTATATTAGGGATGTTAACTATCATGTATTTGTAGAATCATGTATCTGCCATTTTTTTAAATGGTTACACACAGGGGGCTCTGTCCCCCCCCCGCTCTGACAGAGGCAACAGCAGGGGAGGGAAGAATCTGTGGGAGCTGGTGTGTGTGGAGAGTGGGCTTGAAGGCCACTTCCCACATGTACCAACTCCACAGAAGCTGGCTCCCCACACATATTGGCTCACGCCTGCCCCCACTACTGCCTCTGTGGGAGATGGGGGGGCTGACGGTGCTCTACAGGCACTTAAAAGCCAATTCCCCAACTCTCTTCCCCTTGCTGCCTCTGATGCAGAAACAGCAAGAGGGAGCAGGGTTACATGTAGCCATAAGATTAATTGGTAAGTCCAGGTTTATGGGGGGTGGTGGTGGTGGTAAACTGACTACATGCTAACATCCCTACTTTATAGCCACAGATATGGATGTGAATATTCATGGCTCATTTATGTAGATATGGATACAGATATAAAACTTGTATCCACACAGTGCTCTATTTATTGGGACACTGAAGTAGTTATGAAGGTGGACACCACAGTCCAAATGGCTCCAGGGCTCTGCCACCTAGGAATACACCCCTACTTTGTTATTTTGGGTTAAGTTTATTGAGCAATATTAAAAGGCAACCACCAACTCACAGCCGAGTCATTTTCATGTTTAACAGTGAGTCAGCACTAAATGTCAAATACCATCTGCCCCCAAGCCGGTCTTCGTGGTTTTACAATTGCATATTTTTAAAAAACCTTCCTTTTTGCCATAAAAACATATTCCTATGTAAAACAGCTAGGCAGATTAAAACCGCTAAAATAAAGATTACCGGTAGTAACAGTAGACAAAAAAATAAGCCAAAAAAAAAAAAAAAAAAAAA
>JANRFK010003894.1:8173086-8190495 GCA_030068395.1 Apalone spinifera | reverse complement strand
GGGGGGGGGTTTGACTCTCTGCTGGGTGGCCGCCCAGCACTCAGCTTACAGGGAGCAGTGCTCAGCTGCCCCTCCTCTTGCTTGTTACAGATTGCACACACTCAGGGAAGGCCTGTGCCAAGGGGGCATTTGCATGGGGGACTGGCGTTGGAAAGGGGCCCAGAGCTCCTGGCGACCTGTGCTGCTGCTACTTGGGCAGCCCTGGCAACCCCAGCTGCTGCAGGAGCACTGCTCTGCGTGACTTGGAGGGTGGCAATGATGCCAGGGTCCCAGAGGAGCTAAGGGCTGACTGCTCCATGCCCTGCCCCTTCAGTCCTCAGCCTTTTCCCTCCAGAGGCAGGGAGCCAGGCTGCCCTCCCACCTAGCCCCAGGGTCCACTGTGGCTTTCAGCCCCCTTGCACTCAGGGCAGGAGTTCAGAGCTGCCATGTTTTGTGGGGGAAGAACCACAAGGGGGGAAATCTCAACTCTGGACACAGCAGATTCCATCCTGAGAAAAGCCAGTTATTTGCCTTGTCCTGCAGGCTTAGCATTAGCAATAGGCCAGGCTGGAGGTGCTGCCTGTTACTGTTCCACAGCACATCTGCTTAAGAGATTTTCAGTGTTCATAACTTCTTCAAACTTTAGCAGACAGAACCCAAACCTCTTCCCTGCCAGCTGTCTCTTTAAGATGATTAAAAAAAAAGTTTTAGCCAAAAGAGTTCAGGCATTTCTGAGAACGAGTTAAAAACTTTCCTGCAACCTTTTATTTAGGAAGCTCTAGGCTCCTCCTGCTTTGGAGCAAGAACAGAAAATTAGGCAAGGCCTTTGAGCCAATAATGTGCCATTTACTGTTCCCCAGAAATCCACTCTCAGCTGCAAGCTGAAATCAATGGGAGCTGTGCTTTGAACATATAGGCTGCATCTACACTGGCGCAGTTTTGCGCCAAAGCTACGCAAATGAGGCTTAGTGTTAGAATATCGCCGAGCCTCATTTGCATAGCTAATGATCTGCCATTTTCGCGGAACAGGCTCTTGCGCAAGATGGGGCTGTCTACACTGCCCCGTCTTGCGCAAGAAAAACCTTTTTGCACAAAGCCGTTATGCCGATTATTTTCGGGCATAACGGCTTTGCGCAAAAGGGTTTTTCTTGCGCAAGACAGGGCAGTGTAGACAGCCCCGTCTTGCGCAAGAGCCTGTTCCGCGAAAATGGCGGATCATTAGCTATGCAAATGAGGCTTGGCGATATTCTAACGCTAAGCCTCATTTGCATAGCTTTGGCGCAAAATCGCGCCAGTGTAGACGTAGCCATAAAGTTCTGCCTTACGATAAGTATGTTGGACTATCAGGACCCAGGTGTCACAAATAGAACACCTAACAATAGTAGATATTTTTGACCTCCATTTCTTTGTGCCTTAGTTCCTGGCAATAAGCCCTCATCTCAGACAGGTGCTGTGGAAATTAATTAATGTTTGTAACCCTCAAATGTTAATGGTGATGAGTGCTGTTGTATTAATATTAATTTAGAAGGAATAAATGGATTAAAAAAGTTAAAGGTGTGAACATGACCCTAACACAATCCAACATTAAAAGGTCTTAAACAAGATTTAGGGTCTGGTATACAGTTATCTTTTGCACTTTTCCCAGCAACATTTGTTTTTATAGGCTATTGTGACCCTTTCTGAACTTTCATTCTCTTGTCACAGTTAAAATTAGGGTAAATGTGTGTGCCCAAAATTAGGGTAAATTTGTACACCCAGCTACCACAACCATGCTGTAGAAAAGCCCATGAGGAGATCAATAATTCTGTCTTCAGAGCAGAGTTTGAATTGTGTGTAGTAGAGGCCTTCAGCCAACTATTGCACAATGTAGAGAAAACAGAACATTAACTAGCTGTTCTTTCAGTGAGCACCCTCCACTCTGCGCACGGAAGGAGGCACGGGTCTTGTGGAAAAATCAGTAAGTGGTTGTGTAAGTGAAGACTAGCTTAATGCATGTGCCCAAGGAGTCTGATTTAATGTTGCACCAGCCATCTCAATTCTGGGATTTCCTAAGTTTTGACTGTGCAACCTTAATATTATTCTATTTTCTTAGTATTTTGGGGGTAATATTTAGCTATCCACTATGTATTTTAGAGAGTTTGTACATTTGTTGTGTTTGTGCGTGTGCTCACGTCCATCCATCTGTCTGTGAGTCCGTTTGTTCAAGAACACCTCCTAAACAGTAAGAGCTAGGACCACCAAAGTTGGTTCCTCTTATAATAATTTAAAGCCATGTCAGGGTTTGGTTGTGCCAGGACAATGGGATGTGCATGAAATGAAATTGTTTTGCATCATATGGAAAAAGGGGGTGATAGCAAGGACAGTTAAAATCACGAGTGACCACAGCGGGGCAGCGTTTCAGCCCCGGGGAGCAGCCACTGGCTGGTAGATGGCTCCCACACCTTCAGCCATCCTCGGGGAGCAGCCGCTGGCTGGCAGCATGACCCCCACAACTCTGGCCATCCCCTGGAGAGTAGCTGCCGGCTGGGCTGCACAGCCCCGGCTGCCCCAGGCCAGACTCAGGGAGTAGTCACCGGCTGAGCCGTGTGGTTCCTGCCGCCCCCGGCTGGCTTTGGGAAGCAGTTGCTGGCTGGGCTCGGCGGCGTCTGTCGCCCCGGGAGCAGCCACCAGCTCCCCACACCCTCTGCCCTGACTCCTGCACCCCTCATTCGCTGCCCTGAGTTTCTCTTCACCCTCAAGCCTGATTCTTACCCCCCCTCCACCTCTAGCCTTTTGCCCTGAGTCCCTCCTCACATCCCAACTTTGGCTCCTGCACCCTCACACATCCTGCCTCTTCCTCGGAGCCCCCCACATCCCAAAGCCCCTGCCCTGACGCCTGCACCCTCCACGCTCCGTCCCCTGAAGGACTCGAGCAATGCCAGGTAAGTCTTCCAGTAGTTTATAAATAAGATATACGGAATATGATTGAGATGCAGTATGCCATAGACACAAATTGCAGACGAGATGTTTGTAATATTAAAAGAGGGGCTACATCAGACAGTACTTTTGCCCTAGTGCCATGATGTCCAACATGCTAGCCACATGTGGCTAGTTCGCTATAGCAGTAGCCACTATAGTGGCTAGTTCACTATTCAGAACTGGTTGGACATCACGGCCCTAGTGTCAGCCAAAATTTCTCCTCCTGTCTGCACAGAGATACGCAGTTGTGCAGCATGTTGCGTGCCACTTGTGCCGTCCTTCCCCAGGAGTGGTTGCATTTCAGGGACGAATTTATTCCACTTTTGCCATTTGTTCAGATGTCATCAGTGGTTGTGCCCTAAGAGTTGTTTTATGCCAATTGGCAAAGGGTACCCTGTTATGTAATGACACATCCCAGCAGATCTGACAAACTCGCTGCACCCTACACATTCTTCTCAGAATATTTAGCTCAGGCTGGGGAACTTTTTTCCTGTGAGGGGCCACATAGAGCTCTGTAGGGGAGGGCATGGAAGTCTGGGCCAAAAAGGGGATGTTCAGGGTGCACGAGGGGGCTCCAGGCTGGGACAGAGGACTGAGGTGTGGGAGGAGGTGAGGCCTCTGTCTGGGAATGCGGGCTCAGGGATAGGACTGAGGGTGAAGGGTTTGGGGTGGGATGCTGGGTGTGGGCTCTGGGAGGGAGTTTGGATGCAGAAAGGGGCCCAGGACGGGGGCAGATAGTTGGGGCACAGGAGGGAGGTGTGGGGCACTTACCTCAGGTACCTCCCATTTGGTGGCACAGTGGGGCTAAGGCAGGCTCCTCACCTGCCCTGGTCCCATGCTGCTGCTGCTCCTGGAAGCAGCCACAGTGAGCATGTCCCAGTGGTGTTTGAAGGGGGATAGGTGGTACCACACCCTGGCCTTGCCTGCAGACACCATCCCCGCAGATCCCAGTGGCTGCTCTTCCTGGCCAATGGGAGCTGTGGGGCCATGCCTGCAGGCAGAGTGCAGAGCTTTCCTGGTCAGTAGGAGCTCCAGTAAAACTCTCCCTTGCTGAGGCAGAGGAGTAACACAGTGGCTCATGATTCTGGGTGCAGTGAGCCAGTGTCACAGTGGTGACTAGGTGCAAGCAAATGAATGAAAAATCAATCTGGGAGGAGCAAATTTTTCCAAGTTGAAACCTTTCATGGCCATGCAGCCTTTCGATCTGATCATTGGCTAGCAGGTATTATCTCTAGCTTACTGCCCCTCTCTCTCTGCACAGGGGAGGAAAAGGAAGCAGTACTGGGTTCTGTAAATCAGTCGCGTTGAACAGAAAGCAGGCTGGAATCTCTACTTTGTGTTGGGAAGCTAGCTTGTAGCATCCCCCAGTCACTGACAGAGCTGAATGTAGTTGGCCTACATGAGAACTGCATAGCTGCAGCTGATGTACTTTGAACTGAATTTTTGGGGTGGTCCCACTATGGGAGGTCAAGGGGAGAAACTCTCCTGTTGACTTCCTTTACTCCTCACGACCCCATGAAGTACTAGGGTCAATGAGGGCGCTATCAGCATTCAATTGAGTGGGTCCTTACTAGATCTGCTAAATCAAACTCCGGATGATCAATTGCTGGAGCATCGATCTCCAAGTAAGTATAGACAAGGCCCAAGATTGTTATACTAGAAAAGCCTGTGGGAAGGATTCAGGTGACTGGACAGAGTTTTGCTATGATTGTTGCACCTTGCTAGTTTACACCTTCTCTCCTCATCTGAACTGTTGGCCCATGCTTTGTCATGTCTATTCTAGGCACTTATATACTGCTTTATGCTGAGGACTCCACACCAGTGGAGTACCCCATTAATTTCCCAGGAGTCCTACACGGGTGCCAGGATCTGTCTGTGTGAATCCAGCTAAAGCAGGGGTGGGCAAGATATGGCCTGCAGTCCGGATCCAGTCTGCCAAGCTGTTTAATCCAGCCTGCGGCCTGCCCTGCTGCCCCCCCCCCCCCCCCCCCCCCCCCCCCCCCCACAACCCCTGGCCAATTGGGATCTGGGAGCAGGGGAGTATGCGAAGTCTCCTTCCCCCGCCAGGGGCGTGCAGCACCAGAGGGAACCAGCAGCTGTTCAAAACGGGTGGGGGTTGGGGAGAGACCTCCCATGCTCCCCCACCCCATGGGGGAATGCGCAAAATCTCCTCCCTCCTGCACACAGTGCCTAGAGGGAACTGCCCCTTCCAGTGGAGACCCTGCCCCTTCTGGGACTGGACTGCAACCCCTATCAACACTGGTGAAGTGGTCCCCCTTACAAAAATTGTTGTCCACCCCTGAGCTAAAGGAACAGAGCCTAAGACTGTATACAGTCGTATGGCCGGGGAATACATCTTAGTCTGTGCTTGGAAAGAGCTATCTAAATGAATAACAGTAAATAACAAAGTGCTTTGAGATCATTGGTTAGAAGGGGCCACAGAAGTATAAATTATTATTGTAAGATGATTTAACGTCCAGGGGTGGGGGGAGTGTTATAGACTGAGAAGAGAGCCAAATACTGGATAATATGATTCATCAAGTACAATATTGGCCAGATCACGTATTATTAATCAAATATTGCATTCAGCCTGCTGTAAAGTTGAGTAATGCAAGATGTGGACTAGTGAATTGTGCCATTACTTACAAATATTATCTAGCCAGCTCTTACCAAGACCTAAATCTTATTTTCATTTAACTTCTGTTGACATGTTTTTATTTCATGTCCTGGATCCTCCTTTAAAATGTACACATTTGATTTTGACTCCAGGCACGGAAGTGACAACTTGGGGGCATTCTGCAGTTTGGAGCTATTTTCCCACTCGGAAAGAAATTATATCCTGCATCCATTTGGAACTCTGCCCACAGCAGATGTAGCTATTGCCTAGCTGACAGCTTTGCTGAGTCAGTTCTTCTTGCTAAAAGAACAGATTCATTGGTTGATTCCGGGTTTCTCTTGTGCATACACATTGATTAAATGTCCTGCGACTGAATACAATAAGACAGCCGCGTAAGATTATTCTAATATACAAAGGTGTATTTTAGAGCTAGGCCCATTGTGAATAGTAGAGAACTGGCTATTTTGCTCTTATGCAGCCAAAGCTAAAGCAAAAGTGAATTTCAGGCACTTCAAATGGCTACCACTATGTGATGACAGACATTTTAAGTGTGGTCTCGCTTCTTCTCTGTGCCTGGCCTATCTTCTGCCAACCTCCCTTACTGTGGTGCTCTTCTTTTGCTGCTTCCTTACTCCAACCAGCGACCATCCTCTCCAAGCCCCATCTTCTGCCTTGTGAACCCCCCACTCCACCTCCCTATGGCTTTGTGATCCATATTAGTCACTATTGCAGGGGTGGGCAATAAATGGCCCGCTAATTGGACATGGTTCACCATGGTTAGCCTCTGTCGGGCCACCAGATGTGTTATTTACCTGTCCCTCCGCAGGTCCGGCTGCTCACAGCTCCCATTAGCTGTGGATCGCCTTTCCTGGCCAATGAATGGGAGCTGCAGGAAGTGGCGTGGACCAGGATATCGCTCCCTGTAACTCCCATTGGCTGGGAATGGTGATCCATGGTCAATAGGAGCTGTGAGTGGCTGTATCCATGCAGCCCACCAGAGACTAACCCTGGCAAACCACGCCTGGCCCATGAGCCACTTATTGCCCACCTCTGATCTATTGGCTGCCTAACCTGGTGCCTAATGAATCCCCAGAGATGGTTTAATCACATCCCTAATAAATATGTATTATAGCAGCACATCGGTAAAGAGAACCTTTTAAAAAGAGCCTTTTTCTCATTTATACCAAGGCCCCGCAACAGCACTCTAGCAGTATGAAGGGGCCTTACAATGGGTATAAAGTATATTTATTCTCTTTTAAGGTTCCATTACACTACAAGGACAATGCAAATGCAGATCAGGCCCTTTTCCTGTTAATACTGGAATGAGGAGAACGTCTGATCCAGTGGTGGGCAACCTGTGGGCGGCCCATCGGGGTTCTACGTGGGGCCCGCCAGACATTTTGTTTACTGTTGCCCACAAGCAGGGTTGCCAGATTCTGCTGGTTTCTGTCTTTGTAGATTTTTTCCTACCAGTGTTACTAAAGTGACACGCCCATAAAGCCAGGGCACGTGAAGTGAGGTGGGTGCTGATTGCGCACAACATTGACTGTGAGAGTCATGTGCTCCCTCTGCATCCAATGAAAATGCTGCTACGGTTCCATCGGCACATCCCCTCACATTCTAGGTACACAAGCGCAGTGAGCAGAACTCCCCTATTCCGGGAGACCGTCTTGTTTATGACAGTGTTGCAGCCCATTGAGATGAAGGAGACCACTCATGCGGGCCACTCACTAGCCTCGGTTGCCCATTATTGGTCTAATCCTTCACAAGATGGCAGCAGAGGAAGGACAAAATTGTTCTCATGTCTCTGGACCGTAGTGGAGTTGAGATCTAGCTCAGATCCGGATTGCAGTTTGCCGTTGTCTCCTGGGGAGTTGACACAGGGCCCCCAGAATAGTCAGCTCACAAGAGCTGTTCACTGTTTTGTAGAATTGGGCCCAATAGACCAATACGTTGCAAGAAAGTAGAACACATGCCCATTCTTTTGGCATGGTGCCTGTCACAGGGTGGGACTCACTGCTGCAGCGTCTCCTGCTGGTAGCATTGGGAATTAGTTGTCAGCAGGGGACCTCCTTCTGGCTGGTGTCTCGCTCGTCCCTCAGGCCCCTGTCTGAGGCTAGATCCTGCACCGTCTCGTCCCAGCAAGTTCTGAGGGACAGACTTGCTCCCTTCCCCAGCAAGAACTCCCTTAAAAGGAAGTGATTTTTTTCCACAGCCAGGTGCAGCGGCGTTTTGTTTAGCCAGCCGGCTGCATTGATCTCAGCTCTATGGTCCAGAAGGTAATTGGCTACCTCTGTGTGCCCACAGCAGGCAGCTCTGTGAAGCGGAGTCAGATGCAGACAGTCCCTAGCATTGACAACTGCTCCTTTCTTAACCAGCAGGTGGACCACGGCCAAGTGTCCGGCAGCTGCTGCCTTGTGAAGTGCTGTGCAGCCGGCACGGTCCCTCAGGTTCACATCAGCTTTGCTGTTCAGCAACAGTTCTGCAATCTGGGAAAGGAAAAAGAAAGTTCAGTGGTGTGGTACTGTAGTGGGGTGACTGCCCCACACCGGCCAGAAGGGGTTAAAGCAGGCAGGAGTGAGCAAGCGCAGAGCCCTGGCCAATAAGGGAGAGGCATTTTAGTAGCTAATCAGGGAGAAACTTTTAAAGAGCCAACCAGAGGGTGGCTTGCTGGGGAAGTCCTGTATATAAGGAGCTGCCTTGCAGAGAAAATCAGTTAGGTTCTGATCAGGGAAGGTGTAGGAACTGGTTCCTGGAGAAGCACCTGGGAGAGTAGTGTTGGGCAGGCTCAGGGGAGGTAGGGAGGGAGGCTCCTGCCTGATGTAGCCTTTCTGATGTATCTTTTCTCTAAACATGGATGAGGCCTCTTTAGGGAGGCTAAACGTTGCCTGAAGAGAAGCCATGTCCACTGTGCTTATATGTCAGAAGTCATGTAGTTCAATCTGAGCAACCAGTCAATGGCGGTAGCTGCATCTGTTCAGGCATGTCTTTTTACCTTGCAAGGGGCTTTGGAACCCCAGAGGACAATCAAAGGAGGAAGCTGTCTGTATTGGTAACCCAGACATAACAGTCAGGGCCCAACAGCTGGGGCTAAGTTAGCATCTTTGATCATCCAGGGTAGCATTGAATTGGGACTCAGGAGATCTGGCTCTGCCACTGACCTGTGGAGAGTCCTTGGGCAGGTCACTTTCCCCTCTCTGTGCCTCAAGTTTCCCCATCTATAAAAACAAGGCAGCCCTCTTTACACAGCGTTTTGAGCTCTATGGATGAAAAGTGCTATGTCAGAGCGAAATGTCCCTGTTCATATTATGACCGGTAGACCTCAGTGGCCATCTCTCCCACCTCGCCGACCCTAATCACCTGATAATGAAGCATTGCCATGAGCCTATTGCAGAATTCAGTGTGTTAAGAAGAACGGTTGTTGGGAACCTACCTCCTGATTGCCATTTTCTGATGCAACGGCAAGTGCAGTTCTCCCAAGCTCATCTGGAGCATTGATGTTGGCACCCTTGCCTAGCAGGAACCTTAGAGCGTCACTTCTTTTAGTCTCCGCCGCAATGTGCAGCGCTGTGATACCTCCATTACTGGCCAGGTCTGGGGAGAGACCCTGGCTAATCAGCAAATCCATGATATGCAGTTGGCTGTTCACAGTCGCCCAGTGCAGTGCTGTCCACTGATTGTTGTCCCCGCTGGCAGGATCTGTGCCCTGTTGTAGTAGCAACTGCACAATGAGGATGTGACCATTGGCTGCTGCACAGTGAAGTGGGGTCAGGCCCCCTTGAGTCACCGCTGAGGCTGGGGCTCCCCGAGCCAGGAGAAACTCAGCCACTTGGGTATGGCCATTCCAAGAGGCGTGGTGCAGCGGGGTGTAGTGCGATCTGTCTGTGGCATGGACCACGGCGCCGCGTTGCACCAGGAACTTGACCAGCGTGATGCACCCTGTCAGTGTGGCGCAGTGTAAGGGGGTCCATCCGTTCTCGTCCCTGTGCGGGCACAAAAGGAAACCTGAGTGTGTTTATGTCAGTGAGAGACGGACAGAAGGAGCAAGAATGAGACAGAGCCGGGGGCTCACCTGCTTTCCATCACTGCCCCCTGCTGCAGGAGCTGTTTCATCAGGTGGGCGTTGCCAGTCCAAGCTGCCAGGTGAAGCTCTCCCCAGCCCTGGCGCACAGGGGCAGATGGTGATTTATTCTCCATGAGCCCACTGACCAATTCAGAGCTGTTCTCCACCGAATCGCCTCCCAGGGACATCTCCTCACTCAGCTCCAGCCACCTCCTCAGGAACTCGGCCTCTGCTCTCATTCCTTATATATATATGAATAATCCACTGAATAATCCACTGAATATTAGTTCCATTAACTACCCGCCCAAACCATAACCATCACCATTAGCTGCAGACTGCGAGAATTAGGGATTAAAACTAAGGATGTTAAGTAGCATGTAATTGACTAATTGAATAGTCAATGCATTTTTGACTAGTCAATTAGTCGATAGGGCGGCGCTGCCCCTTTCAAACGCCGCCGAGGCGTTTCAAAGGGGCAACTTCGCATGGATCCCGGAGTCCCCAGCTGACCCAGTGTTGGGCTCCTCGCGGCATTTCAAAGCGGCAGTGCTGCTTGGAGCCCGGGATCCCCAGCTGACCCCGGGCTCTACACAGTGCTGCCACTTTGAAACACCGTGTCTGTGTTTCAAAGTGGCAGAGGTGCACAGAGCCAAAGGTCAGCTGGGGAGTCCCAGGCTTCATGCAGCACTGCCCCTTTGAAGTACCCCTCTATTCTTCCCTCCCCCCCCCCCAGCCTCTATCCAATAGAGGCAGCAAGGTGGAGGAAAGTGACCAGTCGACTATCCTGTCGACTACCCGATGAGCGTTTGCTTATCGGATAGTCAACTAGTCCTTAACATCCCTAATTAAAACTAGGCTACACTCACAAGTTTCAATCTAACAGTAACTGAAATCGATTGCTGTCTGGCAGGGGCAATGGGTATAATAGGCAAGGGAAGGCATTGCCTTCCCATACCGCCAGCCTGGCCCCACCCACATTCTGTCCACAGAACGCCTACTGTAGGCATATTGGGGTGGAGTGTTGCTGCCCCTGAGTGCCTGCCCTCCCCAGGCTCCAGGGCTGAGGAGGCTGAGGCCACATGCTGCCTGCCCTCCCTGTGCTCTGGGACTGGGGAGGCTGGGACCATGCGCTGCCCCACTTCCTTGTGGTGTTGGGAAAAGGACTGGCTCCCATGGGGGCAGAGCCTGGGCAGAAGGGGTGGGGCGGGGGCAGGGTTGGAGGCTTGCCTTTCCCAGCCCTACCGTCACCCACCGCTCATGATGTCTGGTGACTTTTATAGGCCTCGGTGGTACTTTTACCCTGCAAAAAACCTGCCAGGAGACAAAATGAGAAGGATGATCAAGTAATGAGTCCTTGTTCTCCTGTGGGGCTCAGCTCTCTGCTTTAGAGGTGTGGCTTCTCCATATAGAGGGTAAAAAGACATATGTGGAGAATTTCTGGAGTTTCACAACACCCACATCCTCCAAACCCCACAGACCTCATTGTGATGTTTCCCATGATTAAAAATACACAAAGAAAGCTGGATTTTGTTCCTAATAACCCACCTTTTGGAAGACTGAAAGGACAGATATTTTCCTTACCAATCATTTTCCTGCCCCAGCAATATGCGTAGGGTGGCTCTGGAAGGTGCGCACGTATGCACGGCTTGTTCTTGTAGGGTTATTGCTCCGTGCAAGACTTCACATGCTGGTTTGCTGCTGCAGGATTGCCTCAGGAATTCAGCCTTTGCAAGTTCTGGTTATCACAGGGATGTTCCTCGGTGCCGGCCCACTGGCACCAAGTCAAAAAGAAAAATCTGTTCACGGAGCAAAGTTTTTAGGGGAAAATACAACAGACGTCCAGGCCAGGCCAGGCTGAGATAAAAACTAGTGCAAGTGAAATGTGTCCGTCTCTCTGCCCTTGAATGTGTCCCATTAGTGTCCAGTGAAGCATGTAGGTTCTGTACGTGCACCGCCCTGGCTTTCTGCCTCTAGTAATGCGCTCAGGGCTGTTTACTGAGTGACTAAATGGATTCCGGAGGAGGACCTGGTTGCTAATGGTTAATAGGATAATGTCTGTTTCCCTGCCCACATGTAACTTCTTTCAGCCGTGCTGCCAACATTCCACTAGACAAGAGACAAAGGGTCAGCTGCGTCCCACAGCACTACTCCCTCGCCTCCTTCAGTCTTTAGCAAGATACACCAGGCAAAGACAACCTCAGACCCAATCCTCCAGGAAACTGGGGGGTCAGCTGCTCAGAGCTTGGGAAAGTGAAGGTGAAAGTGGCTGTTGTGGATTGGTGGGAGACAGTCACTGGAGGTCCCCGTCTGCCCAGCACAGCTAAACAAAGTATATGCTGTGATACTTGAATGGCAGACCTCCAACACGCACCAACATGTTCCCTCTCTCTGAGGCTCCTTGTGTTACATGATACGCACAGGCACAGCCTTTGATCTTCCCGACAGGGTCATCAGGCATGCTTGGCTCCAGGAAGCACTCTCCTGATGCATTAACTCTTGTTTCCATGGGGCCAAGGGCACTTGGTTGGTATAATTTTTGGTGGTACCCAGAATGGATCTAAGTCAGTGTTTCTTAAACTGTGTTCTGCAGAACACTGGTGTGCCATGAACAACGCACAGGTGTGTCGCGACCTCTTCTTTGATTTTGTTACTTCTTTGTTTTTGTCTTTTTCTATTGGACAACAATTTTTTTTTGAAGACAATTTTCAGAGGTGTTCCGCATAAAAAAATTTTGTTTGGTGTTCCATGGCCTCAAAAAGTTTAAGAAACACTGGTCTAAGTAGATTTGTCCTGTCCATAGGCCAGACTGGGGCAGCTGCCCTGGGCCCTGTGCTTTGGGAGGACACAGGTTCCAGGGCGCCTAAAGGGCTAACGGGGGGCCTGGTGCCGGAAGCAGGGAGCAACCTGATCTTAGACTGCCCTGCTCTGCTGGACTCCACCCCACCAGTTCTCCATGTCACTCGGAGGAAGGAGCAGAAACCAGAAAGAGGCAGGATGGGGCTTCAGGGAACGGGTGGAGTAGGAATGGGGTGGAGCAAGGTGGGCTGGGGCTGGGTCACTTGCTGCTGCTGGTGTCAGGCCCCCCGCTAAATCCCCAGGCCACCCTGTACCCTGTTTCCTCCTGTAGTGTAGGGCCCGCCAAAACATGGTGTTTGGGGCAGTTGCCCTGGTCCATCCTATGGACAGGATGGCTCTGAAAATATAAACCCCAACAGTGGTGGAGCCGGGCCCATGTTCCTATATAATGGTGAAGCATGAGCATGCGCCACTTATGTATGGGGCTGTGATGGGGCTGGCCAGCCCCGCACTGAACAAGGGGGCGGAGAGCTCACCTATTGGTTAGAATACGCCTCTCCCCCGCATCCCTGCTGGGCATGCTCGCAGTGCAGCCCAGGTATAAAAGGCTGAAGGGCTGCTCAGTTAGGGGAGGCTGCTGGAGGGGAAGGAGCTCCTCTCCAGACACAGGAGCCACAGCCATTGTAGCTGGAACAAGAGGTGCCAGACCAGTTACTCCTGCCGCTGTTGTTTCTGGGATGAGCCAGACCGCAACGCTGGCTGCCTTGTGCAGCCCCCCAGAAGCTGTCACTGCCCCAGCCACTCTTGTCTCCCAAGCCATGCCTGTCAACGGGACTGCTGTAGCCCGACCTGCATCCACAGGTAGGACCACTCTCGGCCAGGGCGAGGGGGTAGGAAACAACCCAGGGCAGGGACCAGGAAAGGACCCAGTGGGCTCGGCGAGTTTCGGGGAGAACTCCCTGCTGAGCCATGGTGGGAACCGCCCGCCACTGATAGGGCTCTGGGTTGGGGCCCGGTGGAGAGGGAGGGCCCGGGCCCTCCTACCTCTTCCTCCCTGGATCCCGGATGAAGAGGGGATCCTATAAAGGACTAGGCCGCTGGGCCTGTGTACAAAGGACCAGGCTGCTGGACCTGCAGTTAAAGGACCAGGCGTTGGGTGTTGAAGGGGGCGGGGCTGGGGATCCCGCCACAGGGGCATAAGAAATAGGAACGAGTATCTAGCCTTTCAGATGCCATCCATTCTGCAGGATCCTGGATAGAGTAGCCTACCAATGATGGGCCCGATTTTCAGATGCACCCGCATCTCCCACCTGGAATTGTGAGTTGCCAGCACTTTGGAAAACCATTCATCACTTTGCCCACCAATGAAGTGAAGCCAGGCGGAACACAATTGTTCCTGGCAATTCTATTAGACTACGTCTAGACTGAGGCCTTCTTTTGGAAGAAGCTTTTTTCAGAAAAGATGTTCCAAAAAAACTTCTCCCAAAAGAGAGCGTCTACACCGCAAAAGTGCATCGAAAAAGCAATTTACTTTTTCGAAAGATAATGTCCATACTGAATGGACACTCTGTTGCATGTAAGCTGTGATTGCTCTGGACGGAATGGCCACCAGGGCACCTGTGCTTTTTCCTCTCCTTCCGAAACAACTCCCTCTTCCCAATTCACGCATGCCTTTTTGTGAAAGAGCCCTTTTGCAAAAAGGCTTCTTCCTCGTAGAATGACGATTACCAATGCTGGAAAAACCCCTCTGTTCTTTCGATTTTCTTGCAGAAGAATGAAATTGCAGAGTGGCTGTTCCTCAAGTTTTGTAGTATAGACATACCCTTACAAACGTTCCCCTCGAGGACAGAAGGAAGACTCGTGTAATCCGAGTGAACCTGGAGGGGGAGCCCAGGTCAGCAGAGTGCAAGCTGAGAGGTTCTGAGAATCATCCGTTGCTTTGGGATGATTGTACAAACAAAGCTTTGGAGGTCCACTAGGGCCATCCTTGCCCATAACATAGAATACGCAGATGCGTAGGGACACCTGAAAATCTGGGGCACCTCAGGGATTTAATATCCACCCATCCACCTCTTTCTATGCTTGGTCTGTGGCTTTGCTTCCTCCCGAGAGGATCTCATTACCTTAAAAGTGACAAAGCCTGTCAGAGCTATTAGGAGAACATCGAACCAGTGAAAGAGCCTTTCAAATGGTAATGAAGCCGTTTCACAGGCATCTGCCAGCCCCAGGTCTAGACTGTCAGTTTCTGAATTGAGTTAGTCCACGGGACCTTAGTTTAAAAAAAATTAGTGTGTTGCTGAAGATTATAAAATCACATCTCAACAAACCCATCATCCCCTCTCCCCTCACTGCTGCTGACAGGCACAGAGGGGTAGTAGTTTAATAGTACTGTGTAGGCCCCCTAAATCCTAAGGGCATCCCTGTGGTCCACCAACTACTACAAAGACTTTAGTGTAATAAATTATCACATGATCCATTTACTACAAAGTTCTCAGATTATCACATGTGAATTCTCCCCAGATGGCAGGTGGCACATAACAGATGGCATTGGTCCTCTGTGTCCAGCTTTCTTCATGATTTCTACTAAGGCCCTTTCCACCATTCTGATTGTGTAAAGGGACCTGCAAGTGGGTGTGTGTATGCAGCGCATGTAGTTCCACTCTGCTAGAGCTGTGTAAAGGGGCCTTTGTCCATGACAATCCATCCCCACCATGTCTTTCGTGGTTGGGGGGAAGTTGGGAATGGGTAATATGCCCCAGAACAAATATCTCCTTGGCAGTGAGAGAATGCTGTGAATAAACAAAAAAATAAGGCAGGAGCTGTAAGAACCCACAAGGTGGTGCTCTAGCTATGAAGACATTTGAGAAATTGTTCTCCTACCCGTAGGGCTGTGGGTGGCTCCGGGTGGGCTTAGGGAAGTTCATGTTTACTGCACCAACTACAGCATCTAATAGCCCAGGCTTTCACCCAGAATCTCCTGGCAAGAGAATCTTCCACAGGTTAAGACTTCTCTTCCATGTACCAAAGGGTTCTGACCAGGGCTGGGGAAAGCTGGAGGAATGGGAGGTATTTTTTGAGGTCTGCAAAACTACCTTGATTTCTGGTTGATTCATTTGCACCCATATTGCTTTCCAAGTGCACTTCAATTTTAAAAATACAGTCTCCTCTCAGCCCCCTATGGGCTCAGTTCAGCTTTCATTTACCTGGAGGGAAACCTGGAAGAACTCCACTAGATGCATTGAAGTTGCTCTGGATTTATGCCAGCGTCACCGAGATCGTGGTTTGAGCCAATCTGCTTTCTAGAGCCAGGGAAGGATGTGCTGTGCGTTAGAAAGAGCTCCCAACAAACTACGCTAGCCCATGCGGGTATCCAGTATTATAGGTGTGGCTGGTAAGCAGCCTTAACTTATTGGATCCAATTTCACTGATTTGCAGGGACATCTTGGACTGGGTATTATGCTTCGTTCAGTTCTGTGATACTTGTAAAAAGTTATTAAATGCTAATTACTAATTACTCTGTGTTCTCATACTGGCAACCTCTTCCTGGCAGCAGAGAATCTGACCCTAAATGTCCTCTTGCATTTTTAGGAAACCAAACACAACAACCGCGTTATTAATGTTGTTTGTCATTGCAGGGCAGCAAAACCAGGCAGGCTGCAGGCTCCCCTGGGCTCGGGGCCATACAAACCCAGAGAAAGACTCTGGGTCTTGCCCCAGACTGACGAGCAACAAAAGTGACACTGACCAGTCAGTTTTCAGAGCCGGGTATTTCGAATGTGCACATACGTCAGTGCATGCAGATAGGGGGCTGTGCCTACGTGGGAGAGTTTGTGATTGCTCGAAGTTCATCATGCACAACATTGGACCCTAATCCCTCAGGGCAGGGGGCTCACATTCCCAGCCCCCGGCCACCCCCAGCTGGAGCAATTGTGCAATCTGGCCCAGGAGTGCTGGCGGACTCGGGGGCAAGGGCTGTCCATTACTGGCTCTCAAGCCTCACCCTTCCCACCACTGCACTTGGTGGGCACAGTCTGCTGTGTTCCACTTCCCTGCGGTTCCCACTGCAGAGGGGAGTATGGGGGGCCCAATCGCTGCTGCTGCCCCACACCAGCCTCCCCCCTGGTGATTCCCCAAAGCACATCCTTGGGGGACAGGGTGCCATGGGGGGAGAGGGGTGGGGCTTGGGAATGATAATGGACAGTCCCCCCTCCTCTGGCCCGTCAGCGCCATTGCTCCAGTCAAGGGTGGCCTGCGGGCGGGGAGTTTGAGACTCTTGCTCTGGGGGAACGAGATGAAAAAAGCGAACCCCCGGGAGAAAAGGGGAAATGTTCCTGAGATTTTTACAAGCCAGCGTTGCGAACAGCAGGTATTCTGTGCAGCATGCAAGGACTGCAGTTTTAAAGCAGGCGGCACCTCTCGTGACAGCCTGCTCGGTATCATCATAACACAATGAGCACGAAGCGTGTGAGTGTCAGCTGCCTGTTGTGAAATAAACCTGCCTGTCACAATTCCTCAAGCAAGAAATGGCCTGCCTCTCCGTGCTTTGTTCAGAGCCAGCACTCCACGCAGGTGCCCCGGGGATGTGTTTGTGCTTATTTCATGATGTATTTACTAGAGGTGAATGTACATATTAGTATTGCATTACACTGGCCAAGGTCAAAGCTGCCTATCTACACTGCAGGCCTCCTACGAATGCTAATAGGTTAGATGGAATCTGTCAGTCTTCAAAAGGGTTTCCATTAATTTATTCTGGGCCACTTTATCTACATCAATGATTGCCCTTGTCAGCTAGGAAACCTGAAACCTTTAGGAAACACAAATGCAATTTGCTTATTTGGAATGCTAACAGACAGCGAGCTGGGAACATAGTTCAATAATGTTTCTCCCTTTGAAACAAAATCAATGTTCCTCAGAAGGGTTTTAATGTGGGCTGTTTTTTAATGCTGCATTTTTAATATATAAAATGTGCCCACAAGGCCAGTTCCATTGGATCCTA
>JANRFK010003894.1:8154649-8167748 GCA_030068395.1 Apalone spinifera | reverse complement strand
GTTTTAAGTTTTACAGCGCTTTATTATTGTACTTTTTACACCCAAAAATGTCATCGCCTGCTTGGCTATGATTAAGGTGTTTAAACAGAGTATGTTGCAACGGTACAAACAAATGTTGTGTGTCTGAAAACTGTAGGTACTGGGGGTACTTATAATTTTTTTTTAAGGAGCACTTTATAAAAGAAAGGTTGAGAAACACTGCACTAGGAGACCAGGAGTGGCCTGCTGGTCCAGATCCATTCTGTGCTCTGTTTCCTGCAGGCACCGATTGTTCCATGCTGGATTGGAAGCCTCTTGGGGCAGGGACTGGCTGTCTTTTCATTGTGAGTCTGTACAGCATCTAGCACTGTGTGGCCCAGAGTGGAGTCCTGAGCCCCTACCACAGTATAAATAATGGTAACTTGCCTGTGGGCCGCAGAGCTGAGGTTAGACAAATCCTGGCTCATGGTCCCAGGCTCCGAGCTCTAGGGTAACTCAGCTCTTTTGCTTCGCTCTGCTGCTGTGGATGATACTCTCAGGCATGTTTGATTTTCCGCCGCGGGAGGCCGGGGCTAACGAATGGCACTGGGTGAGAAGCCGACAGCCGTGTTTCAGAGCTAGGGTTGCCACCTGGACAGTCCGGTATTTTCGCCTCCTGTGCAGTAAAAAAATTCAGAGAATACTGGAGACCTGAGATGTCGGGGTATTCTCTGAATTTTTCCCCGGCCAGGAGGCAAAAATGCCAGGCACCTGGCAACCCTACAAACACTAAGCGCCCGGCCTCCCACCCCCGAGCTCCCTCCAGCCCTCAACACCCTCAGCCCCCTGACCCCAGCCCACATGCTTTCCTGGTTCCCCAAGGCTGCCGGCCAAAAGACCTAGGGGAACTTCCCCTGGGTCTTAGTGCTCATCCGCTCCCTTGTTCCTATCCCTGCACTCACTCTTAAAGGGGACATGTGGTTTTAATGCTGTTTTATTTATTTATTTATTTATTTTGGCTTAATAAGTCCTTGGAGTCCTTTTTTTTTTTTTTTTTTGGCTCAACAACTTTGTTCTCCCCCCCCTTTTTTCCCCTTCAATAGAATTTTTTCCTGGTGTTTTTTTTTTGGGGGGGGGAGGGTGTTCGGTATTTTTGTTTCAACCATCTGGCAACCCCACTTCCTGGAGCATTCGAGCAAAGAGGCTGGATGGGTCTGCCATGGCCCAGGTGGGTCAGAAACACATCCCTGGAATGGGCAGCTGCTGGAGGGGCTGGCCCTTTCTTATGAGCGATGATGATGGCAGTGCTTGGAGACTGGTCTCTTTCTTGGATGGGTAGCTCCTCGGTGGTGCTTCCTTGCTCATTGTTCCCATGCAGGCGCCCAGCTTTGGCTCTCACCATCCTTAGCGGTTTTCCCTGCCCAAAGGTACTGACCCCAGAAAGGATGCGTCTCGGGAACGCGGGGCACCATTGATCAGCACCTGCCTTGCGCTCCGCTGCTTGGGGCTGCCTGGACACGCTGTGGGACTTACACGGTGCGCCGGCCCCTTGTCAGGGTACATTTCCTTTGGGTGACTTTGCCTTCGTGTGCTCTTTCCTCTCGCCAATTGTATCATGACACTGCCCACCAGTGGTCACACGCGGGAAGGGCAGGGCAACGGTTCCTGCTTCCAACATCTTTCTGCTTCCTCAGCTGGTCAGCGTGTCTAGTAAAGGGGCTCGGTCACACATTCGCAGGAGCCTGATCCGCCCCGCCACCCGGACAGTCCGGTATTTTCGCCTCCTGTCCGGTAAAAAAATTCAGAGAATACTGGAGACCTGAGATGTTGGGTATTCTCTGAATTTTTCCCTGGCCAGGAGGTGAAAATGCCGGGCACCTAGAGTGTGAGCTCTGGGGTGGGGCTGAGAGCTTTAGGACCTTAGGGAGGGGCTCCGGCTTTGAGGGTGAGTCAGGGCTGGGGCAGGAGGGGCTTACCTTGAGTGGCTCTCGGTCAGCGGTGCAGTGTGGGTGCTAAGGCAGCTTCCTGCCTCTCCTGACACCGCAGACCTTGCTGCGCCCCAGAAGCAGCCAGCAGCCGGTTCCCAACCCATGGGATGCAGAGCTAGTGCTCGGGGCAGGGGCAATGCACAGAGCCCTGTGCACTTTCCTTCCCACACCTAGGAGCTGGGCCTGTTGCCGGCTGCTTCTGAGGCACCGTGCAGTCTGCAGTGCCAGGACAGGCAGGTCGCTGCCTGAGCACCCCCACTTCTCACCTGATCCCCCAGCAGCACTGAGACCTAGCGCCCGACATTCCACCACCCAGTACGGGGTTGCAACCCTTAGTTTGAAAACCACTCAATTAGGGCATCCCTGGGAACTTCCCTAAGCTGCACTACTGCTTCAAAGGCCCTTCTGGGGCTTTGCAGAGACACCGAATGACTGGACCCTGAGCCCGGCCAGACCATGTATCAACACCTGGACTGCACCCACCACTGCCTCCACTCTACCTTCAGGCCTCTTTTGTCCAGAGTGCAGTGGAAGTGGAGCAGGGCTCGCTGAGCATCAGCGGTTGGAGGCCTTTGTGTCGGGGTAGTCTGTCACTGCCTAGTCGGCACAAAGTGACTGGAATGAAGTGCCTGCAAAGTTGAGTTTCTCTATTCAAGTCAGCATTGTATGGCGGGTGTGGCCTTGCTGAGTGAAACCCTCCTGCCTCATCCCCATGACAATGGGCGACAGCCAACCTGTCTCTACCCCTGCACAGTGGCTCTAGGTGGGGCTGTCTCCCAGGCGAGTGACGGATCAGAGCTTGACATGCCCCACTATATTAAGTACAAAACATGTAGATGTTATCATGAGCTTTCGTGGGCCCAGCCCACTTCTTCAGAGGACCGGAGTGCCCACAAAATCTCATGATCCCATCTATATGTTTTGTTAGTCTATAAAGTGCTACCAGACCATTTGTTGTTTTTTTAGTTTTTCCTGTACAGACTAACGGGGCTACCCCCTGTAATGAGTATGTAACTTCTCAGCTGCCACTCGACCAGCTCTGTAATTTGCTAATGGGGTTCCTGCAAGCATGGGTTATAAAGAGACATTCTTTTGACACACAACTCATATTAAAGGTAAACCCAATGCATAATCTGTTTCTCATCCCATTTTAGAATAACAGGCTGAAACAGACTTAGGAATCTGATGAATTTTTCACTGTCTGTGTTATTTTAAAAAAAAACTCTACATTTCACTTCCTTTGGATGTGATAGCAAGAGTGATCTGTTTTACACCGAACTTACAGTCAGTTTCACTATCTTGGTGGATTTTGCTTCACAACATTGGGTTTGAGGGGGAAATCTAAGAAGGAAGTTTGGAGAAAGAAAGAAAAGAAGGGAAAAGTTTGTTTAAATGATTAAAACATGTAGGGAGGTTTCAACCTTTCATTTTCTCCCAAAGACACTCACCCTTTTATGTTTTCAAAATCTAAATTTCAGTCTTAAGGCTGGCTCAGCAGTCTGTGTAAACATAAGCCCATGGTGTCAAAAATAAAATAAAATTAGACTCAGGCATCAACACCTTTCTGAGCAACGTTGGTTAGCATCAAACCTTGTGCCAGTGGGTGGTGTGAAAGGAATACTAATCGAGAGAGATTTTCAGGTGTTTGTGGATGCTGGCAGATCTGGGATTGTTAGAGAAGCTATAAATAATTCTTACGTTTTCTATTGCACTTTTTATCTTTTGATCTCAAAGTGACGCACACAAAAAAAGGGAAAGTATAATTATCCATGTTTTGCTGGGGAAAATTGAGACATGGGGAGACTTAGAGCTCGGGTTTTTTGTTTTTTGTTTTTTTTTAAATAGAAAATGGCTTTTTGGACAAAACGGAAACTTTTGCAAAAAATGTCTGCTTCTCACAAAATGCTGTGAGTTTCAGACAAAACTTGAAACGTTTAATTTTATCCAATATTTGCTTTGCAAAATCATTCCTTTTCAGGGGCGTTTTATCAGCGAGGCAGGCAGAGCTGGGTGGGGGAAGGAGACATTTCCTGACCCTTCCTGGCTCTTTTCTTGACCAGCTCTTTCTAGAAAGGAAAGCAGCCCAGTTATTTTGGAAGTGGAAAGAGAAACAAGTGTGTCCAGGGCTACCCGAGGCATGCTGCTGCTGCTCCATGTGCCGGCATCCCAGCTGCACTGTGTGCATGATAGAAGAGATCCCAGCAATGTGTGTTTGACCATCTCCACAGAATGTGAAAGGGCAAATCTGACCTGCAATAAAATCCCCCTGGCTCCGAGTCCCAGAATCTGGGCCAGCTGACTCAGGCTCGCAGGGCGTGGGTGGCAGGTGTAAGCCTTTGCCCTTCTCTCTTGGGTTGTGTGCGGAGGAGGAAAGTGTCCTTCTGGGACACCCAAGACACAGCTGTGTGCATCGGGAGGTGTGATGAAGTGGGGATTGTATTCATGCTGTTCACTTTGTTATGCTGCATGGGATGTCTACTGTCCTATAGTGGTGCAGTGCCCAGGGAAACTGAGGCATGCAAACAGGGTTACTATAGGACAGTAGAAATCCCATGCAGCATAACAAAGTGAACAGAGCGAATACAATCCCCACTTCATCACTGCAGGCAACCACTTTCTAACTGGAAGTCAACCAGGTGGCCCAGGATCCAGCTATTTAACGGGAAATTATTCTGCACATGGCTGGAAAAAAATCCATACATGGCTGGATAAGACTGGAAGGAACACTGGTACAGGGCAAGACAAACACAGAGGCCGAATGGATACTTGCATCATTCCTTAATTCTTTTCCTGGGTCAATTTCTCTCTGCGTAGGAGCAGCACCGGGATGTGTCTCCAGGACGACTTACCAGTCAGAGTTGCTGGCGGTCTCAGAATGTGCTGGGGAAGGATAATGCTGCGGGTCGAGCCTGGGGCTGGTATCTCCTGATGGCAGATTAAAAAAGAAAAGCATTCAGGAGAAAGCAGGGTTCTTTGGCTGCCCAGATCAATTCCCAAGGGATGGAAGGAGGAGGAGGGATGTGAAGTGTTTCGTGACAATGGCTGTGGAAATCCATCAAGAGCCCCTGCTTGCACCGAATTACCTGGCGCAGGGGAAGAGAGAAGCAAAGCACCTTATTTATTTCAAAATCCCAGGACGATCTAGGGTTTTAATAAGACCCTCATAAAACTCATCTATTGCCATCCCAGCCCTGTCTAGGGAGGAAAAATCCTTCCAGAAGCGCATACACTTGGAGCGGAGCATTTCATTTCCATAAAGCAATCATTAGAAGGCACTAGTTTATGGTGCCCGTAGAGAGGAAAAAGAAGGGTTTTACGGCAAGCCAAGGCCTCATCCATTATTCATGGCCCCGGTGCGGCTATAGACAGATTGAAGCTAGATTTAGAGCCCTGCTGCCGTCCTGGGGGATGTGACAAAGTTGCCATTTGTGGGCAGGCTCATACACAACAACTGCCGGCGACAGACTGCGACAGGGAGGGCGGCGCTCACAGCGCGAGCAAAATCTCGGCAAACACGTGGCCAGTGGAGATCACAGATTTTAAATACCTTCACTCATTGCTCCCTCCTTCCAGTGTGGCCACCTGGATGGCAACGCCAGCGGACAACCAACAGCCACAGAGTGGCTCCATGTACTGCAGTGATTCTCAAAGTGTGGTCCACAGGCCACTAGTGGGCTATTGTGCAGGTGGGCCATGGGCTCGGGGCTTGCCCCCTCTGCAGCGGGGAGCCTGCGCTGGTGCTCCAGCCCTGTGCCGCCCCACAAGGGTGGAGCGCCAGCAGCTGCTTCTTACTGTGCAGTGGGAGGGCAGTGAGCCTCACGGGCCGGATCCAGCTTGTGAGGGAAGGAAGTGGCTCCATGTGCTGCTGCACCCCCATCCCCTACTGGGGGAATGTCAGCACAGGAAATCGCTCACCTGGAGGCTTTCCCCACTGCTCCTATTGGCTGGAATCACAGCCAATGGGAGCTGCAGAGGCAGTGCCTGGGAATGGCTAGGGGTGCGGAGCAAGGTAAGTGCCTCCCATCCCCCTTATGTCCCAATCCCACACCTCCACCCTGCTCCTGCACCCTCCCTCCCAGACCCCCCATCCTCAGCCCGCTCCTGCACCCAACCTCCCAGCCAGACCCCGCCCCCCCCACCTCCTTCTGAACCCATTTTGCCATCATGAGTGGTTGGCTGGTGGTCTGCAGAAAGGTCTGCGTTAAACGGGGTGGGCTGCGTGCAGGCCAAAAAGTTTGAGAACTGCTGATGTACTGGAAAGGAATGAATGCGGCACACCTTTCCCCGAGCCATTACTGCATTCCTGCAGGGTCCGGTAGGTGAACTGACCTAGCTCTTCAGAGCCGCATGCGCTGAATGGGTCTGTTCACTGAGCTGTCTGTCATTCCTGGCCTCCATGCACCGGGACCGCAGGAGCAGAAGTGGCCCTTGTGAGGTATCTGAGCGTTTCCTATCACCAGTGCTAAAGCTGCTGCCTTTCAGGTTAACAGGATGTCCCTTTGGTTTTGGTGTGATGGGAAATTAAACAGGGCTGAAGAGCTAGGCTGAGTTAGGTCGGAACTGCCATGCCGGCAGACCTCCCTGTGGGGTTGTTCCACACGCGTCTGCCTCAGGGCCACCAGGAATAAGAATGGGTAGCAGCAGCTGAAAATGAGAATCAGAGGGATAATTCTCGGCCCTGTGCACTGCTCGAGCCGCACAGTTAGCTCCCCTAACTGCACATGCTGCTGAAGGGAATCCCAGGGTAGGATAGCCAGCTATATGCCAGTCCCTGTTAGGCCCCCCCAAAGTTGGGATGTTAAGGATTAGTCAGGGGAAGGCAGCATGACTGAGCCCCTTAAAGCTGCCCTGTGTTGTGCTGGGGGGGTAAGGGTGGATCACCCACCAGAGATCAAGGAAGCTTAAAGGAGGGGCACCCCCCCACACACACACGCCTTAAATCTGCATCAAGCACAGCTCAGCCAAACCCCAGGACTGAGCCCAGAGAGCAAACCAAACCCTGGAGACCTCCACGCACTGATTCAGGGAGGATTTGGGAAAGAGGTTCAGGGGATCCTTACGTTAGCCAAGCCTGCCCGCCCGGGCAGGATAGTGGATAGTGGCTGAAGACAGCATGTGCGATTCAGTGCAGAGGGCTTGTTCTCTGAATCCTTCCAGGCATTGCATTTCTCTGCCATTGGGAGCTCCCGACCTGCATTGTAAACACAAAGTCACACTTGAAATCGTCCATTACAAATGTAATGCCCCTATCCTAACGCTATCGATGGCGTATATTTCTTTTCCATCAAATTACATCCAGATGCCCTCCACTCCTAGAACTTAATTGAATTCAATACAAGGAAATGCAGTTCTCTCTCCACAGAGCAATCTCATATTTTATATATTAACTGGTCCTCTTATTTATTGTGGGCCATTAAATCTCCCAGACTTTAATTACCAGCCAACTGACAAAGTCTTTGGGATTGTCTTTGAAACACAGGAGCCTATTGGCTCTGAATTTGAAGTTGTTCACAGTTAGAACCTGCATATTTGGCACAAGCTGGGCTGAAACCTGAGCTCATTGGCACTGGTATAAATTCAGACCAACTTGAATGACTTCAGTGGAGTTACACAAGATTTTTACCGGTGTGTTTGAGAGCAGAATATGGCCCATTAAAAGTAAATTTCTGCTCCCTCTGTCTGTGTTGCATATTCTGCTCTACTTGTTAATCCAGCATTCCTGTTAATGACAGTGGAATTGCTTTAGCCAGTGTCATTGCATGATACACAGCAGGGCTAAAGTCGAATTAAGCTACACATCAGTTGTATAGCTTAATTTGGCTTTTGGCACTGTTTACACAGCAGGAAGTCAAAGGAACAGCTTCTCCGACTGTTCCTCATGAAATGAGGGTTACCATGAGTTGGAGTAAGAAGTTCTTCAGCTTGACATTATTTTGAAATAAAGGCTTGTAGTATAGACACGCGCTATGTTATTCCAAAATAACGCTGCTGTGTAGATGTATGTCTACAAAACAGGGCTAAACTCGAAATAAGCTACGCAACTTGAGCTACGCAAACTTAAGTCGAAATAGCTTATTTTGAATTTGGGCATGTCTAACCAGCGCTTATTTTGAAATAGAGCACTCTTTGTCCGACTCCCCTTAATCCTCATAAAATGAGGGCTACAGGAGTCGGAGTAAGAAGTCCTTTGGCTGGACATGATTTTGACGTTATGCTTGTGTGTAGATGCACATTTTGTTATTTCGAAATAACGTCAATTATTCTGAAATAACCCTGCCGTGTAGATGTACCCTAAGAGTCTCTGTTGTCCGCCTTAAGAGGGTGGCTAAGGCGGAGAGAGAATGAAATGTTAAGCTAAGTTCTACAACTGCTGAGGGGAATGTGGGTGTTCAGGAGGGTGATAGGTGGTCAGATGAGATGTACCTAAATCTGGGGGACAGAATCACACTTCCCCATAGGGGCGTGAGCACAGGAACAGCCTTTTAATGTTGTCATGGAGCTGTGTTCTGGTACCGTCTTTGGAACTGTTCACTGACTAAATGCATGTCTGAAGTTCAAGTTCATAAGCAGTAACAGCAGATCTTATGTCTGGCATTAGGGTGCCCGACTACTGCTGGGGTACTAGTCCAGGGATCCCTGTACTGTTCTGTACTCCTTTACTCACGCCATTTCACATGCTACCCTCCACCCACGCCTGGAGTGTCCCCACCCCCAGCTAAAGGTGAGATCCTAATTTGTCTCCAGGGCTCCTTCTGTCCTCTCTGCTGAGACTACTGGTACCAGCAAGGGCGCTACCTAGTGGCCACTGCAATTATTGATTTTTTAAAAAAGGCAGACACCTGTTCCAGTATTGGAAGTCATTGCCACAAGATATTGATGAGGCTAAGAGTTTGGCAGGCTTTAGACCAGGTTCAGATACTGCTATGGCTAGCAAGAATAACCCACTGTGACCCCTATCAGATTCTTCCTGGCCCGTTATAAGAAACTGTGGGCTGGCTGTTGTAGGATCACTGCCCACAAACAACATTTCTTCCTAAACCCCAAGGATTAGAGGTTGGCTGAAGCTCTAAAGCATGATGGTTTCAGACTCAGATCCTCAAAGGTATTGACATTAATGGGAATTAGGGGCCGCAACACCACTGAGGACTGGGCATAAATCCCTTCCTTGAATCCTCGACTCCTGTCTTGGTTGGCTGGTTTGTAATTGGTATTATTCTAATGGGTTATTCTTGCTGGCCATGGCAGTATCTGAAAACCAGGCAATTGGCCAGCTCCCCTACAGTTTGTCCCTAGAGCAGCGGTGGGCAACCTGCGGCTTGCAGGCCACACGGCTCATCAGGGCAAGCCACTGGCAGGCCGCCAGACTGGTTGCTGACCTTGCAACCATAGCTCTGGCTGCCTGGCTGCAGCACCCATTGGCCACAGTTTGTTATTCCTGGCCAATGGGAGCTGCAGGCAGCCCTACCAGCAGAGGTAAGGTACGCACCACCTGTCGGGTGGCCTGCCAGTGGCTTGCCCTGATGAGCCAGCATGCTTCCTAGAACCAGAGGTGAGGGCCAGCTCCAGCGAACCATGCATGCGGTTGGGGCTTCAACTTTTGGCTGATTTCAAGACCTGCCAGGAAAGTTTCACCTGACTCTAAGCCTCAGTGGCTTTGTGTAGGGCTCCAAACCATTCCCTGCTGCATTAGAGGGGTTCCTGCCTTCTCACCCCCGCTACAGTGTCCCCAACTCAGCCCTGCCCTGCAGCATTACCGTGGCACCTGCCCTTCTCCCTCTGAGCCCTGCCCCCACACCGGGAGGCTAGTATAATTTCTGTTTGGATTTCACCTCGCCTTTTCTGTTGATCTGTTCCTGCTGATTCCATTAGCAGCCTGACTGGATAAAAGTGGAGTTATTAATGCACAGAGATTTCCCAGTAACTGTCACTTTACCAAGCAGCCTGTCCTAAAGACAAAGAGGATGAACTGAGAATTAACCAGCACCCGGAATTAAGGCAATTAGGAGCGCTTGACATATAATAGCAGGATTGTTCTGAATCATTTCTCTCCAAGCCTTGAATTATGCCTCACTGCCAAGAGATGTGAGATTTTGTTTCAAAAGGAATTCCCCCCCATGAAAGAAACCAACTCCACACCCCTACGCTCTGTGTGTTGAATGCATTTGGCACTTGGACAAAGATAATGGAAATGCTTTTCTAGGTCAGCCGGTGGAGTTTCCTTTGCTCACTTAGGAGTCTGCCCAGCAGTTCCCGAGGCATTATACAATTCTGTCATCTCCTGGTAAAGTGACTGCTAAGCAGAGCTGTTCCCAGGGTCACGGGTAGATTAAAACTGAAATGGGTCTTCCAGCCAAGTGGCTGGTTTGAATCAATTAAAAATGCTGGGGCTAGGACTGGCTGAAATGTTTCAATATTTCAATGTGAAAAATAATTGGGAAACAGACTGAGAGTTTTTAGGGGCATTTTTCCTTTGGTTTTCACCCAACAAGGCAGACACTGGTTTAAGTTTAAAAAAATGCCAGGGTGGTTTGCTTGCTTTTTTAATGTTTCCTTTTGAAAAATATGGGAAGCCATTTTTTAAAGTGAGTAAATGCTCTCCTGGGGTTTTGACCAGGGCTAGTTGAGGTTCTTGGTTGGATGGTCCAAGGAAAGGTGCCCGTGTGACAAACCCAGAGATCCATGTCCTCTAATTTTCCAGCCGGGCGAGTTTCCCACACACTTGGTCTGCTCCATCAGTGCGTCTTGGTAGGGAAGAACCCATCAATGGAAGATGGAGGGAATTCCCTCTCTCTGGCCCGCCCCATTCTTGGGCCTCACAGCTGAGATTCCTAGCAGCTGGCACCGATTGTCACAGTGAATTCTGTGAGGTCACTAAACACGCTGACTCATGCTGCAGAGGCCACCAAACAGCTGTCAGATGATGGCGATTTGGTCACTACTCCCTCTCTCTTTCACTCTGTCTCTAGGCATGCCTGCCTATCTGTCTGTCACTGTTCATGCCCACGGACGCACTCAGCCCATGCTCAGCCTGTCATCTGAAGGTCTTGGTTTGAACTGAAGACCCGGACCTGAGTTGCTCTTGCTTTGTGTTTCAATACCCATCATCCACTCGGACGAGCCCCACACAGGGAGAGGCGTCACCCGCCAGGTGTCAGACAGCCCCGATGGATGTCTCCTATTCTGTCCGCTGTGTGCATGGCAAAGACTTCTGTGTGGCTTTTTGGTTCAGACCGGCGTGTCCAGAAATCAAAAAGCATGCTGGCTCTAACGCAGCGAGGATTGCTAGCCAGGAAATGGCCCCCGAGAACTCGGGCTCAGCAGGGAAATGACAAGTTAGTGAAAGTGCAGAGATGACATATACAGCTGTCAGGAACATACTACTCCAGCCTACCGCAGTTATCTTTAACTTGTTTCACCTCTTAAAGGGGCTTGGAAGCTGATCAGATTTCCTAGAGGGGCACCTTAGAAAATTAAGCCTCGTGTTATCCCCTGAGACATTGTTGGCTTTACAAATGGAAAAGACCTTGTAGGGTTCTGTGAGGAAGTGGGGAGTTTTGGAGATTCAAAGGGGGGGTGTCTGCATGCAGAGAGGGGCACTCAGTGCCCCGGGATGTTACTGGTTAAATGTGACAAGGGGAGAGGGAGTTTGTTGTTGCAGAGAACAGCACAGAACCAGCGCCCTGATGTCTGGTGCCCTGCTGACCGGCCGACCCTGCTCAGAAGACACAAGGGTTCTGACCACATGACAGACAATGGGCTGCAGAGGGGAGACCTCGACCCAGCTGGTTCCAGCGAGAGGAGAACAATGGACGGAGAAGAGAGGGACCGAGGCGACCCTGACTACCTGGAGTGAAGACAATGGACAGAGGAGGGGCTGTTGCTGGGGGATATTGGAGGCTCTGCTGTAAGACCTTCTTCTGATCGGACAGGGAGCAGAGCAGGCAGGGCTCACCTAGCTGCAGGGGAGACTCAGACGTGTGGGGCTGACGGGGGACCAGGCCTACAACCCTGAGAGATCCTTTGCTGTGTTCAAAGTTCAATGAAGCCTCCTGTTTTGTGCTGGCTGAGAGTCGCTCTGGGCTGGAGAACAGGGCTGCACTATTCCCTCTGGGAGTGGAGGCCCCGGGGTCCAGAGGGAGTGGACCCCGCGAAGGGGCTCACGGCGGAGGCAGGCATGCGGAAGGCCCTGATAGGCACCATCCCGGAAGCGAAGGGGCAGACCCGCAGGTGAGAGTGGGCACCCCAAGAGAGGGTTGCTGCACTGGAGTGGACCCCCTGAGAAAGGGCTGTCTCACTGCCGCTGTACTGGAGTGGGCTCCCTGAGAAGGGGATATCACACTGAAGAGAGGGGTCCCACCCAGGGACCGAGGGGCCAAGTGTGGGCACGATCTGTGACAGGTTCCTAGCCCATCTCTGTCACACAGTATTGTTCCCTATTGCACTTTTACATTTATTGTACGTATACAGGCAGGGGAAAGCTTCCCATCCATTTTGCAGAAGGCTAAACTAAGCATTGTGGGACAGGGCCCACCTTTTTGATTTGTGTTTGTACAGCATCTCGGTGGGAAGCTGTGATAGGGTGGACTAGGCCTCAAGGCCCCTACTAGATGCTTGTGGCCTTGCCACACCCTGCCCCAGAGAGACAACAGAGAAGTCCTCCAAGCAGCCTAGACTGGCTGTGGAGGAGGCAGCCAATCAGAGACCAGGAAGGCCGTATAAAAGGAGCTACAGGACCAGAGTCAGTTCAGTTCCTCTGGAGACCTCAAGCTGTGTGAACCAGGTGACTGGTAGGCTGAGAGAGTGGCAGCACTGCAGAGACAGCTCATTGTAGTGAGCTTAATGAAGACTGGACTATGATGGGACTTTGAGATAAAACCCTGGGGTAAGGGCGCAGATGCTGCTTCCAGGAGGGGAATCCCTGGGCCACCACTCTCTCGCAGGCTGAGCAGTAGATTTGGGACATTATAAAGGTGACTGAGAAGGGCTCCTGGTAGATGTGTACCCCAAAGGGGTTTTGTTGATTACACACCGGGGCTATGTCTACACTGGCGCGATCTTGTGCCAGAAGTATACAAATGAGGCTAAGCGTGGAATATTGCTGAGCCACCATTTTTGCAGAAGAGGCTCTTGCGCCAGAAGGAGCTGTCTACACT
>JANRFK010003894.1:8134698-8145543 GCA_030068395.1 Apalone spinifera | reverse complement strand
TTTTGCGGAAATTCAAGCAGCCAGTGTAGACAGCTGGCAAGTTTTTGCGGAAAATCATCTGGTTTTCCGCAAAAACTGGCCAGTCTAGATGCAGCCAGACAACGGAATTTTGGGGTTTTCCCTCCTTTGTCTCGGTGCCAGTTTGCTCTCTAGACACCGAGGGAGACAGAAGACGTGTCTCTCTCCAAGAAAAAAACTCTTCAAAATGTGTAAGTAGGGTAAAGTTTCGATAAATCCATTAGGTTTTATTGTTTTCTGTTGTAGGACTTTGGATTTGATGTCTGTGCTGTTAGAAATGGGTTTTCCTCCCTTTTGTAACCAAGTCCTGAGTACATGGGAGTCCCCATGAGTATATTAATTGGTGATTTTTTCCATCTCGTCATTATGCTTGCAACAGGAGTATTGTTTTGATAATAAAAGTTCTTTCTTTTTATTAACCTGGTATTGGTTCATTTCTGTTTCCTGGAAAATCTGTCTGTGGGATCTGCATGCCTCCGACTAGGGGATAGTAGCCACAGATAGCAGTTTATATTTTCTCTTTCAAGCTCTTTGGGGTTGGTTTCAAGTGTCCACCTTTGGTTGGGGGTTCAAAAGCACTTGGTGGTGACAGCGGATCCCCCAAAGTCTAGGTATTAGGATTTGGGGAAGAAGTTTTGTACCAAAGCCTATGGAGATCAGGTTTTGGGGGTCTTTTGCAGGTTCCCACTTCTGCATTCATTGTGCCAGAGTGGGGAATCAGCCTTGACCGGGCTCTGTGTGAACTCGGGCCTGTGTCCCACCATTTCTCAAGCAGGATCAGAACTTTAGCACCAGAGTCTGAAATGTACTTAGGTGCCTAAGTCCCACTGATTTTAACAGGAGTTAGCTCCCAAAATACCTATGAGGATTTTGTCTTTATTTGCCAAGAAATGCTCTCATCTCCTTTTCACATGAAAACAAATGCGGGTTAGCACAAGGACAGAGATGTTCATATCATATCCCCACATCAGACGAAATGATGCTGGAGCAAAATAGGAAAATATGATGAGAAATGGAAATCCATAAACATGCTTTAAAAAGAATACCCCCCAAAAACTCAGAGCAGAGCATCCAAGTGACACTGACACGCACAGAGGCAGAATTCTGAATAGGAACAAAACAAGCTTTTCACTAGGAATAAACCAAAAACTTCAGCCCAGGTACCTGGGAAGCTGTCCAGATCTGCAGGAGGGGGAAGAGAGAGGGAAAGTGTGTGTGTGTGTGCGTCTGCACATGTGCACAGACACACACACGTTTTATTAGATCTTATTCTTATCATTAGGTAGATCACAGAATGACACTTGCAGGAAGAGGACTTATTTACAATGAAATTAAACAAAACAAATTCAAGTCCATGTGGGGAGGCTGCAAATCACAGGGGAGGACTGTTTGCCGTCTGCTTTTGCTGCCTCTGTAGTGTACATGCTGCAGGGGAGTTGCAGAGAAATATTGTGACATTAAAATGCAAACTATAGTGAGTAACTGAAGCTGCACAGAATTCTCAGTCGACCCAGGCAGTGTATTTACTTGATCGGTGTCACAGCTGCCTGTTAATTAAAATGGGAATAAAAAATTGCACCCGCTAGAGCTACAGCTCCCACACATACAGGGGAGGGTCACTCCTCTTAGTATTCACAGGTTAAACCCCTCCTATGTGAAGCAAAGCACATGTCCTCTATGACTGGTACCTCGCAGAGCCTGAGTCTGATCTCCCATGGGTGTCAATCAGGAGGCGTGCCAGTGAGGCAAATGGAATTACACTGGGGCAAAAAGGTCTTTGAATAAGACAGGGCCAAATCGTGGAGGGCTCTCTCAGGGAATTTTACCAAGACTTTAAAGGGAATTTTTCCAAGAAATCAGCACTACAGAAACCTGCCTTGCCGCCAGACATGCCCAGGCCTTGCTGACATCCATAAAACATCCAAGACTGACTAGAAGCCGACCCAATTTCTTCCCACTCTATAAAACCCCACGTCTTTCCATGCAAGAGAGACCCCAGCTCTGAAGTCTGGCTCTGGAGTTGCATCTGAAGCAGAAACTCCTGCAGAATTTCTAATCTGGAGTCAGAGTCTCCAACCTATTTACCACAGGGCACAGGGATGTAGTCCGGAAGGTCGGTCAGGACCCCAAAGTGGGTCATGCCGATGCCATTTTAATGGGGTCACCAGAGCTAGTGTTAGACTTGCTGGGTCCCAGGGCCAAAGCCCGAGCCCCACCGCCTTTGGCATTTGCCTCCTCTCCCCTAGGACAGCAGGGCCCAGGCAGGCTCAGGCTTCAGTCCCCCATCCGGGACCAGGGAATCATGTTGTTGTCAGAAGTGGGTGGCAGTGCCATGAAGTTTGAGACTCTCTGATGTAGCCTGCTCTGGGGGGCGGGGGATGGTCCGGGGGACTGTCCCACAAGGCCACTGGAGTGGAGGAGGGGAAAAGAACGTCTACGTGGAAGAGGGCTGGACTGCTGTGGACCCCGAGTGTGTGTCCTGGGGAGGTGGGAAGTGCAGCCAATGGAGCTGTAATGTGCTCACCAGAGCTCATCATGCACCGGCCTGGGTCGGAGGAGGGGAGCCGCTGTCTGGCTCTGGCACAGGAGTACCCCAGTGCCCAAGGGCCAGAGGAGCTGAGCAAGGGTCAGTTCACACCCAGAGGGGCAAGCAGAGCCCTGCTGCTGGAGACTTCCAGGTTCCCTTGGAGGTTTGAGTGGGACACACTTGGACGTGCCAGGGGAACTCCCAAAAGCCCCATGGAATTTCCTTATTATCCTGGATGCAGGACCCCCCACATGAGAGGGGGGGAACGACACGAGGCAGCTGCTCTAGGGCCTGGTGATTTAAAAGGACCAAGCGCTGGGCCCTTTAAATGGCCACTGGATTCTGGGTGGTGCGCACTCAGGAGCGCTGAAGGCCTGGCTGGGGGAGGCTAGGTCCCAACCCTGCCCCCTTCTGCCCAAACTCCTGTCCCTTCTGGGGGCCCAGAACTAAGCTCCCCCTGGCCTGGCGAAGTCCAGCCTCAGCCCTGCCTGGATGCTGTTGGAGGGTGGGGGCGGGGAGGAAGATCTTGTGTTGGTCGGGAGAAGTGGCATGTGCTGTGGGCGGCAAGGGGGGGGTGGTTAGGGCAGGACACAGGGGTATGGGCAGGACACAGCTGTTTCCCAGCATCTCCTCCGGGAGAACAAATCTCAGCTGTGTTCCCATGCACATTCCCCAGGCAAAGGCAAACATGTCTGCCCTGGACTCCGCAGCTCAGAGAGGGGAAGCTTCGTACGGCTGTAGAGAAAGTCCTGCTGCCCTGGGCCTATCGCAAACCTCTCCTAAAATGCCACAGCCAAGGGGAATCTGACACTTCCCCTTTCCAGGCCTAAAAGGGGCATCCTTGGTACCATCTCATCCAAAAACTAGCACCCATCTAGTCCTGCCCCAAGTGTCAGGGGAGCCCAATCATGGAGGCAGGGCGGTGACCTTCCTGTGGCACTGAGGGGAAGTCCCACGCTGAGCTACAGCGAATCCACTGAGCCCCAGGAGAGAACAGCCTGGAGACCTGCTTTGCCCCTTTTGCGGAGGGCATTTTGCAAATGGCCGGACAAAGGAACTCCCAGGAAGTTATGTGCCATGTCTGCATGCCCATGACTGCCCTGCCTCAGCAAGCAAGCTGCACTCCCCACCCGTTAAATCTCCATGTAAACGACAAGAAATCAGCCGGGAAAGAAACACCGCTTCTGCATGCTGAATAAACAGTACAGAGCGTCATGCATAGCCCGGGGCCGGGCCTTTTCACACCAGCGCAAAGGGGAAAGCCACAGGACTCTACAGTCACATCTTGGCTGCTCTTTGCTGGCTCACGGGGTCGCCACACATCACTTTGCTATGCCAGAGCGTCCACGGCTCGGGATGAAGATAATAGCTGGGAGCTGCCCGCCCTGGACAGTGTGTGCATGGGATGCACTAGTCTGTCAAGTGCTGGGAAAGCCTTACAGGACATATAGAAGTTTGTCCCCCTATCAAAGTGCACGTGCCCGCTCCGCAAATGGGAGTCCCCCACATCCACCCAGCAAAGGAGAAAGGAGGGACCCCCCCGAATGCACGGCAGAGCAATATAACCCCCAAAGGTCAACCCCGCATCCTCTGAGCGCCCCAACTCCCATGATCCTCTGCAGGAGCTTTGGCAGAGCGGGGAGCGCATTGCTGTAAAAGCTCTTTGTGAACCAGTCCGACAGCTTGTCAGCCCGCTGCCCAGGGAACATGCTCCTGCAGCCGGCGGGGACAGAGTTAAAGGTGGGATTTCTGTCGAGATTCAACTATCCGTGTAAAGGGAACTTGAAATCTCAACCCGCAGAGGCTGGATCTAAACTTTTGTATGCAGGAAAGACATTTGCTTGCCCCGGTGCACAGGGTTTATCTACTCCCCCCCGCATGCCAGGCTCCAAGTGGCCTGGGCCCACAGTACAGCCGTTTTTTCTCCTAGGAAATATTGTACTAGTGGAAACAAATCTGTCATTTCTACCCCAGGGATGGGCTTAAAGCCAAGCCGGCTCCAGCCAGGATTGTGTGGGTGGGGACTGGTTGTTACAGAAAGTTGGTCTCCAGCTTTTTTGGTTCCTTAGGTTCTTACCAAGCTCGTTGCTCCCACCTATGTATCCCACTGGAATCACCTCTGCTCAGAGAAGGCAAGGAGCATCTGGGAAGGGCTCGAATAAGGATCCGCTCCAATGCCCAGTGTAGTCAAGGGACAGACTCCCAGCAGTTTGGATGGGCATTGGATCAGGCCCTACAGGGGAGCTGTTGCTAATGTCGGTTTTCCTGGGCAGCGTGCCCTTGGGCAGCTGCCCAGGAGAGATTCAGGTGCTGCCTAGCTGATTAGCAGAGCCCCCACAGTCAGCAGCATGTGTTTCTTCTGGTGGTGCACATCTGCACAGGGCTTGGTGCACATAACATTATTCCACACGTGATTGGAAAAAGTTAGAGGGGACATTGCTCCTGGGGGAATCTGAAGCCATTGCAATGGCTGGTGGGCAAAGATGCTTACACCCCAAAGCACATTCTGTCTGTCCCTCACCCCCACTCACACATACACACCTTTTGAAAATTAAGCTAAAGCCGAGTGGCTTTTAAAACCACCATCCCTGCTCTCTTCCCTCAAAGGAGCTCGGTCCAGAAGTCCCGGGAAGCCAGGGCCCTGTCATGGGTCGGGGTGCTGAGGCTGGTGCTCACTTACCCGGGAGTGGCACTGGAAGCCGAAGTACACCACCACGATCGTCGGCAGCAGCACAACGGCAAAGATGGCGACCACCAGGAGCAAGTTCACGAAGAAGACCAGAGAGTTCATGGCGATGACCAGCAGGGTCCAAGCCCAGCAGCAGCAGGTGCTCCGAGGCTCCAGGGGAAGAAGCTGGTCGTCCATGTCGTACGGAGGGAGGCCAGGGATCATCCGGGACGTGTCAGACAGATTGTCCACTTCAAAGTCCTCTGTCTCCTGGTCGGACATTCTCAGAGGAGTTTTTGTCCCTCCTGCCCTTGCGCTTTTTACCTGCCTTTGCTGTTGGCCACCAACCCAAGTGTGGAGCTCTGGGGCTAAAAGCCAGCAAAGAAGGACTAGCCAGATAGCAGTAAGCCCCCTAGCAATAGAATAGCCCTGCTGGGCCACCTAGTGCACCCCAGCCTGGCAAGGGTAGGGTCATGCCCTGCAGTATATTCCTCACCACTGCCTGGGAAGAGACCGGCGCCAGCTGGAAGTCTGGTCCTGAACCAGCCACGGGCTATCGCTTTGCGTTTGACTCCACAGTGTCCCTGTATGTTTTCTGTCTGGGGTGCTGCCTTAGGGGCATACGGTCTCAAGGACTTCCCAGCTCTTTCTGTCCTAGCCTGATTATGCTGCACTGCTCCCGAGATCACCTCGTTTTAGCCTCCTCTTGCAGTTCGCAGCATGTCCTGCTGGCAAAGAGCATCAGGCACCGGCCTTTTCAGAGACTGTTGCTTGCCTTTGAATCATCTATTGGTGGCCAGTATCCCAGATCCAAGCCATCGCCCAACTTTCTTCCAACCGGCGTGCCTGAGTCAGAGAACAAACGGGAGCGGGTCCTGTCGGAAGCCCTACCCGTGCTGAAAGCGACGAGACAAAAGCGGACTGGAGCAGCGTGTGTGGTTTCGGTGCACACAGCTGTCTGCATTCACAGGCACTCAGACAGGAGCAGCGTCTTCCCTTCTCCGGAGCTTTGCAATGCTGCGCTGTTCACAGCGCTGGCTCTCCAGCGGCTTCATCTGATTGCCTCCTTGTGCTAGCCAATCCTTTGCCGCTTGCTTCTCCACCCAAGCCAGTTAGCATGCAGCCCCGGGGGTACCTTGCTCTGACCCTCTTCCCAGGTCAGAATGGTCTTTTTTTGATACTGAAATTGCTCCCTCCTCAACTCTCCAGACACAATTTCTTTCTGTAATATTGAAACAGCAAATAACCATTGCACCTGCTCGCTAGGAACCTCAGCACGCTCTGCGAACAGTAACTGTTTCTGAAGGCAACCAGCACTGCAATGAATGGAGGGGGGTGTTTGTTTTCCTTGAGGGTACGTCTAGACTGCGAGGATCTGTCGGAAAAAGATACAGACAATGCGGAGCACATTTTGGCCCCCATCTAGATGGGGCCAAATGTTGGGATAAAAGCCCTCTTTTGAAAGCCCCCTTCTTCCTCATGGAACGCAAAAAAAGCGGAAGAGCAAACATGTTCCTTGGACGCAGCGGAGTTTTATTGGGATACCTCTGGTATCCCGAAAACCCTCTGCAGTCTAGCCGTACCCTGACTTGTGATCAAACCCAAGGAAAGAAATGGAGGTGATGTCTCTCCAGATGATATTTAGCACTTGCATAGCACTTTACAGATGTGCTCTTGTAAACTATGCCCCTCCTGAGTGTGGCTCACTGTCCCATGTAGTGGCGCTTAGACCACTTACAGCGAGAAAGAACAAGATTGCTCTATAACCTTAGCTGAGCGCCAGCTAGCTTTTAGCTCAAGCTGTGTCAAGGCTCATAGTCCCATAGTCCCAGGTTTGGTTCTGCCTCTCAGCACTTCAGGAGTAAGGAAACATCTCCACTGACCAGATGGGGAAACTAAGGCAAACACAGATTGTATATCTGGCTAAGGTGAACCGCTAATCAGCAGTCCACGAGTGCAGTTAGATGCTCGTTCCTTTGAGCCACTTTTCACTGGACTGAGCTTACAATGCAAACCACATCAGGGGCTCATACAACTGCACATCCTCCAGTGTGATCTATACCATCAAGGGCCAGCAATGCCCCTCTGCAATGTATAGTGGCTAAACCAGACAATCTGTGCACCAAAGGAAAGTGGACACAAATCAGACATCAGGAATGGTATCGCACATAAGCCTGTAGGCGAACATTTTACCTGCCTGAACATTCAATAATGGATTTTAAAGTAGTCATTCTTCTAGAAAGGAATTTCCCCACCCAGTCACAGAGGGAGAGTGCTAAACTGGAGTTCATTTACAAGTTTGACATTATCAACTTGGGATTGAATAATGATATTAAACTGGTTAATGCGCTACAAAGGCCATTTTCCCCACTTTTGATATTCGCATTTCCACATCAAATGCTGTGAAAAGGAGACATCCAGCCTGAGCTAATTAGCTTCATTAACACTGGTCCTACAATTGACAGGTAACTGTTTTTACTGTCAGATCTACCCTGGATTCTGTCATTTCCACTATAACTCATCTAATGAAGTGGGTTTTACCCATGAAAGCTCATGATCTAATACATTTGTTAGTCTTTTAAGGTGCCACAGGACTGCTGGTTGTTAATACAAACCTTGTGTGAGATCAACCATTGCATGTGTTGCTTAAAAATAGAGGTTTCTAAGATACAAGCTAAAGTTTGTCAAGAAATGTTTATTTTTCCTCCAGGAAAAAATATCAGAATTCCAGGGGTAATTTCCAGCCTTTGATATAAACTCGAACCTGTCTCAATGAAAACATGTTTTGAGTTGAGATTTCCATGCTGGCAAAGACAAAAAGCAAAACCTTTTTCTGAGGACAAATCTTTGACCCTGTCCCACACTCCTGCCTTTGGACCTGACAGTTCTCTTCGCCTTGTGGATACTCCGAGCCCATGTGACATGCCCAGCTGTTACAGTGATGAGTGCAGTGGAAACATCAGGGTTGGCTAGAGGAGCCAGACTTTGCAGGGAGGTGCCAGACAGACAGGCTCTGAGTTGTCCTTGGAGGCAGACTCAAAGTCTGCTCAGTCAGATGGAAGCAGCAGGAGTGGCTGTAGCACCTTTGGGGATGTGGACACTGAAAAGCCCAGGAAGGGAACAGGGAATAACAGTCGGATTTGCACAGGGGAGAAAAGGAAAGCCAGGCTGGCGTGTGTGGGGGCTGAGCAACGGGCCGTCCCTCGCACAGCTGAGCCGTGGGAGCAGAGAAGCGTGTAGCCTTCTGTCTTGACTTCCTAGAGTCCTGGATCTCCCCGGCGTTCACGTGCGTGAACGTTGTTCAGATCAATCCATGTCTGCGCAGCACAAACCCAGGCCACGGAAGGAGGCTCTGGGAACAAGCTGCAGCAGCACGCCATGGACTTTCCTTGCTCCTCACCATAGAGCTGACAGTCCTCCGAGAACGCGTCTTGGGAGCGTTTCTTGCCAGAAAACACCTGGGAGGCTGCCCTCGAGCGGCTCTGCGCATGAAATCTGTGCCAGACGAGGACTGCGCTAGCGAGAACGGGAGCCGCTCCCAGGAAGAGAAGGACCTTGGCAAGCGGGTCTGAAAGGTTTCTGCACACCTGGACTCCTGATCAAAAATCGGGGGGGAGGAGGGAGGGGGGTTATAAAGGCCTGGCACCGCGGGAGCCGGAGTCGCCTCCCCAACCACGACCACACGGGCAGCAGGAGCCAGAGTTGCCTGGCAGCCTGCTGCACTCCAGCTCGTCCTCCCGGCCTGCTGCACCTCGCTTCTCCATGGTGGCAGGCAATGGAGCACCCAGGGGCCAGGAGAGGGCAGCATGGCAGGGCAAAGCAGAGCAGGCTACTGGGCCGCGCTGGCTCCTACTGATGCCAGAGTGAGGGAGCAACTCCTGCTGCCATTGCACCAGACCCCCATAATCCCCTGGGTCCCTCCTGGCCATAGGATGGTTGGTACAGCCACCGTGGGGCAGATGACTCTGCCCCGGGGGACCGTACAGGCGAAATGCAGGCACAGTCTGTGAGTCTGTGACTACACCTCGGTGGGGTGACTGAAGCACAGCGCCCTCTGGGGCCAATCTGGAAGTGACGCTGGTCATGTTTATGCAACCACCTTTGCTCAGGGCACCTCTCCCCACAGACAATCCCTGATTCTTTCATTCTTCCCCAGCCTTCCCTCGCCTCAGCCCCGCAGGTGGCACCACAGTTAATTCAGCGGCTGAACCCTGAGCATCTCCCCCCCTCCCTCCCCCAGTCATCCTTTAATGAGGCTGGTGGGGGCTGAAACTTTCCCCCTCCTGATTCATAGAGGAATATTGCTGGCTGTTTCCCCTTGCTCCCTGGCGAAGGGGAAGTTTGCTGCATTCCTCATTCTGGCTGGGAAGGCAGCTGAACCTGGACCTGCCCCAGCTGGGGGACATGCACCCTTCCCCCAGCTGTGCAACAGGAGCTGCAGTGGCCATGAAGAGGCTCTTCTCACCTGGTCCCAAGCTGTGAGAGGGCGGGGGTTGTCCTCTCTTGCCGGGTCAGCCTGCATCCTGAACCCCTCCTCCCCAGCCCCACCCCAGAGCAGCGATTCTAATGAAGCCTGAACATGTTCATTTTATTTTCCAAAAATAAAAAATGACTGGCGTTAAAGACCTGAGCAAGGCCGAGTAAATCTTCTAGTGGGGAACAAGAAAACATTCCCTGTTAGCATGGATTAAACCAACCCTCTACACTTTCCGAGCTATCCTTCTGAGCAGAGCCCAGCTGTCCGGAGAGGAAGGCGAGAGTGAAAGTGAACGGGAATGAAGAAAGTGGTTTTTTTTTTAAACAGCAGTCCAAATGCTATGCCCTGCCTGAGGAAGGACAGTTCAGTGGTTAGAGTCAATTGTCTGCTCCACCACTGACCTCCTGTGGAGCCCTTAGCTAAGGCACTTAGCTTCCCTGTACCTCAGACACCCCCGCTCCCCTCTGAACAATGGGAACAACAGCACTGCCCAGGCTGTTGGGAGGATAATACAGTATAGACAGTGAGGAATCCAGATACTACAGAGACCGCACAAATCCCTAAGATATACATCAGCTGCAGGGCTCATACTCAGGACTAAAGGCCCGGGCCATCACTGCCTGAGCTAAGTGGCCTTCCTCTCTTAGCTCCAGGCCTGGCACGGTCACTGACTAAACCCAGAGTTCCTCGGTGGTAGCCCTCCCCCCCCCCACACACACCTCTATCGCCAGGGCCACTCAGATTTAACAGCTGATGGACCGTTCTACAAAAATGCAAATCGATTTTTATGAGTCAATAAATTCTGCAATTGTTAAAGACATAGCAACAAAGGAAGCAGGTTTGCTCGTGGTACCTACAACACTTCCTGCCTGGGGCCCAAGTATATGAGCCAGGACTCCTGCATTCCACTGCTGCGGCACTTGTGTCCTTCCTCAGACCTCCCTAGCGAGTATCACTGCATGGCAGTAGAGCCAGATTCCTACCCTACTCAGTGCTGTACAGTCACAAACTGAAAGCATGGTCCCCCAAGGAGCTTCTGTAACAGGGCAGCACTCACCTCTCCCGAGAGCATCCCCTCTGGTAAGGGACATGCGCCCGCACTCTCCTGTTTAAAACCTCTTCAGTGACTCAACTTAAAAGCGTCTTTGGCAACTT
>JANRFK010003894.1:8103718-8123323 GCA_030068395.1 Apalone spinifera | reverse complement strand
GACGTAGCCATAGTGTAGACAAGGCAAACTGCAACTGTAACACATGAGCTGGTCTGCATGAATCCCCATAGTATGGGCTGAGCCGGGGCCCTTTCATGCGCACACAAACATGTATTAAAACAATGAATCTGTGACCTGAAAGGGATGAGAAATGATTTCTGGTGAAGCCCAGCTGGGAACTGCATGAGTGAAGATGTCTGTGAAGTGGAACCTGTTTTTCCCTAGGATCCATGTCTTTGTTTGGTTGCCCTGTTAATTCCTCTGCTCTTCTGAAGATTTTGTTGGTGTTTTGCTACTAAAGCAAAAGGTGCCAACAACTGGCACCAATGTTCAAGCAATCCTTTGGGGACATAACATAATAGGGTGGGCAGTGTAGCCCAGGTATTCACTTAATAGGCATAACAACAGCAACCAAACGTCATTTTCCTTCAACTCTCAATCCACTGAGCTATAAGCTGCAATATTACATAAAGTGTCATGGCGAAGGCAAGAATGGGATTGGTCACTGACCATTTTCCTTGGAATCATAGATTCATAGAACATGAGAACTGGAAGGGACCTTGAGAAGTCATGAAGTCCAGTCCCCTGCCCTCATGGCAGGACAAAGCACCATCTAGTTCATATTTGACAGGTGTTTATCTCACCTGCTCTTAAATATCTCCAGTGATGGAGATTTCACAACCCCCCTAGGAAATGTATTCCAGTGTTTAACCACCCTGACAGGCAGAAAGTTTTTCCTAATGTCCAACCTAAACCTCCCTTGCTGCAATTTAAGCCCATTGCTTCTTGTCCTATCATCAGGGGTCAAAGAGAAATTTTTTTCTCTTTCCTCCTTGTTAACACCCTTTTAGTACTTGAAAACTGCTCTCATGTCCCCTCTCAGTCTTCTTTTTTTCCAAACTAAAACCAGTTCTTTCAGTCTACCCTCATAGCTCATGTTTTCTAGACTTTTAATCATTTTTGTTTCTCTTCTCTGGACCCTCTTCAATTTTTCCACATCTGTCCTGAAATGCGGTGCCCAGAACTGGACACAATACTCCAGCTGAGGCCTAATCAGTGCAGAGTAGAGCGGAAGAACGACTTCTCGTGTCTTGCTCCCAACACTCCTGTTAGTGCATCCCAGGATCCCATTTGCTTTTTTTGGAACAGTGTCACGCTAGTCACTCATATTTAGCTTGTGGACACTATGGCCTTGGAATTCTGGGACGCAAGGGAAAATATTCTAATCATCCCCTTCACAAGAGCGCTTGGTTTTAATGGCCTCAGGCCTTTGGCTGAAAGCTTTAATGGCATAAAGCCATTTTGTAAGAGTAAGACAAGGAGGGAAGAGGCAGAGGGGGCAGCTCCAAGGAGGCAGCCGCTGATATGTACAAAAGGAACATGAATCTGAGCGTCAAGAACAAATCGCTACCTAAGTTTCGTTGCATATACCAGAATCCAAGAGGTTGATGCATCAATATCCCAAAGTGCTCAAGAACATGCCTCTAGCCCCATTGAACTGGGCTTTCATTAGGGGTGTAGCCCTGAATGGATGCTCTGTCTCATGCAGTGAGCTAGCTAGAGCAGCAGCCTGGCTGAGTGCTTCTCTCCAGACCTCTAAATGGGTTAGGTTGTCAATTATTAAAGCAGAAACACGATTAGCCAAGACCTGAGTACCGTAGGGGATTGCCTCATTAAACATGGGTTGTTGGATCCGTCTTAGGCTAGTCTCAATACAGACACCAGTTGCAGATGCAACTTTAGTTCTGTTTGTGTTTTCTCTGACCTGCTTTTGGGGACAGGTACGTTGTTTCAGGAAAAATGAAGAAACCCTGTGGAGTCCTTGCAGGATGTTAGGACAGAAAACCCTCTGAACTGAGCCTCTTTGGAGGTTCTGAAATGCCTCAGTAACGTTTTTTCTGTATCCCATTCTGTTTTCTCCAATACAGGCTCTTACACTGTGTTGATCTCACAGTACTCAAAACCCAGAGTAAGCACCTAACTCCCTTGAGGTTCTAGGTCCACTCCAAGTAATTTTTTCCCCTCATTTTCAATGTTCGTGGCTGCTTCTGCATGTCCCGGTGCCATCTGGAAAAGGAGCTCGAACCATTCTTGAGCAAAGCCTTTCCCATGGCATTTCCTGCTGGGATCGGTACCACAAACCTCAGGGGATCCCCTAAGCCCCCAGCCTAAATCCTCAGCCCCAAGAAGTTCCTATAAGCACCCAGACTCAGTGGCGTTTCTCTGAACCTGAATTCAGTCCTTTCACGGTTCAGCCATCGCTGGATGAGCTCACGTCGCCTGTTGGGAATTCGGTTCTGGTATGGGCTGGACTTCAGCCAATTAGGGTTGCCAGGTGTCCAGTATTGAACTGGACAGTTTGGTATTTTTGCCTCCTGTCGGTAAAAAAATTCAGAAAATACCGGACACCTAAAATGTCCAGCACTTTCTGATTTTTTCCCGGCCAGGAGGCAAAAATTCCAGGCTGTCCAGCTCAATACAGAGGCAGCCTGGCAGCCCTAGTGCTTACTGGGCTCCGCAGGGGAGATGTCTGGCCCCATGCAGAGAGGCAAGATGGCAGGTGGCCGCCAGCAGCCTGTTAGGGCCAAAAAAGCCTCACCACGCGTTTCTTAAAGGGGTCACGCTGGGGTTTTTTTGGTTTTTTTGCTTAACAACTCTCGGGCTCCTTTGGTCCTTTTTTTTTTTCAGTATTTTTTCTGAATCCATCTGGTAACCCTACAGCCAATTCATTCCAGTACTGGCTGGTGCTTCTGCTGCTGCACTTGTCCCTATGGACAGAGGGATTTCGGAAAGAAGAGCAGAGCATTCTTCATCCCCCAGGCCTCAGCAGTCCCACGCCTACTTAAGTATTGATCTTTGCCCTCCGATGCCAGTATTATGTGCCCTAATTAGGCTGCTGTGTTTTCTTTACAGGCCCAGGCTCTGGAAAATTGCCCTTTTTGAGTCTAATTAAGTGCCAGGCGTTCTCTATTTGGCTATTTTCATCCTCCTGCACCCAGGCTGGGGCTACAAATTCTTGCTGTGCTCATCTTATTAGCTGCATCCTTCTGACAGCCTCTGTGGCACCTGCCTGGCATGAGTGATAACCAAGCAGGAATCCGGACGCCGAGCAGCAGAGGCGAGGTGGTGGGCGTGGTAATTGGGAAGCCGTGCAGTAGGCTGTGAGTGGAGCCCCGGGTGGGTTTGCATGACAGGCGCTGCTGTCCTAGATAGGCATCAAACACGCCAGCTCTCTCAGCCTGCACTGGAAACAGCTTCCTCTGGCTGCTGAGTGACTAGGCCGGGCTGAGCAGCAGCTGGGAGAAAGGAGAAAAGCGTCTCGCATGCAGGAGCGGCCACAAGGGCTGCTGAGGCTGAGGGAGCATCCTGTATGTAACAGGCTGGGAGCAGGGTGACCAGGCTGCCTTATCTGACAGCTGGGTCGTCAGGCCTTTAGCCAGTGCTCGTCAAGGGCTCTCGACAGGCCTAGTCTGGTTGTGGGCAGGAGCCAAGTCCTTTGTGACACTCCGGATGGAAGACCCACTAACCTCTTGTAGCATATAGTTGCCCTTTGGCGGGAGCAGCTAGCCAAATTCTAGGGCCTTGCAGGACTGAGAAATCAGTGCTAGGGCTCCGGTCCAGTTGGGGTGCAATTGTGTTGATTTACACAAAACACACACACAACGTCCAGCTTCCCTGGCCACAGTGGACACAAACCAGAGCAGAAACCCCCAAGTCTGCCACGCCAGCGAGCTCTGTGCCCAAGAAGCTTAGTCTCTGCTTCTTCTAAGTGTCACACTCACAACCGCGCCTCTTTGCTTTTTGTCTCTAACATACAACCTGCAGCCCATACCCTAGCCCCTTGTTTGCCACCAGGAAAGCCCCCGGCAATCTACCTGGGCCTTGCCATCTGGTTTGGTGCTCTGGGTGGCTTCCCTCATGCCCCGCAGGTGTTTTTGGTACATAAATTGTGCTTTCTGCTGAGCTTTTAAAAGCACTTGCCACCCCAGTTGGCTTTGTATCCAAGACGGCAGCTGTTAACACCTTCCAGCATAGCCACAGCGATGGGACAGATTCCAGCACCTTTACTCCTGCTGTTAATGCAGATAACCCCTTGCTTACTCAACTAATGCTACAGGCACCCTGCTGGAGCAAGTCATAAGTGAAGGGATCTGGATCTACCCTATCCATGTGTCATGGAGGAGTGGAGAGTCCCCGGGCCCTACACTCCCATCCGCAGACAGATGCGACTCTCAGCCAGCAAGTGGAACGGAAGGTTTATTGGTTCACAGGGACACGGCGTAGCACAGACTTGTTACAGGAACCAGGAGCCGTCGGTACAATCCATCTCGGGGGTAGGATACCCTGCCCAGCCCCCCATGCCAGCTAGATTCCCTTCTCCCTGAGCCAGCCAAAAAACTCCCTCCCACACCCAGCAACTGGTCCCAGCCCTTTAGGCAGCCCTGCCCCCTCCTTTGTTCAGATTCCCCGGGCCAAGGTGTTATCTGCTGTCACCTGGTCCGCAAGATGTGACACTGAATGGACGTCCACAGTGAGTTGTGCCCAGCCTTCCCTTCCCCTTCCAGATCGTGCGGCAGTGCCCAGGGAAACTGAGGCACGCACACACAGAGTTACTGCGGCACAGGACAGTCGAATCACATACAACACAACAGAGCAAACAGAGTGAATACAAAACAGTGACTACAGTGACTACAAGAGCAAATAGAATCCCCACTATGTCGCAACATGCCCCCCACCGTAGCCAGTGAGTTATATGGGCTCGTGGTCCCCACGCTCCACCAATATTCAGGAATGTTGGCCCAGGCCCACCAGTGATATTTTCAAACCCTTTCTGTCCATAGGATGGGCCAGGGCAACTGCCCCAGGCCCTGCACTTTGCGGGACAGGGGTTCTAGGGCAGCCTGAGGGACTAGTGGGGGGGCCTAGTGCCAACAGCAGCAAGCGACCCACCTCCAGCCCACTGCGCTCTGCCCTGTGCTGCTGGTTCCTAGTGTTGCTTGTGGGAGGGGATGGAAGCTAGGAGGGGCTTGGGGGAAGGGACATAGTTATAGTTCCATCCTTGTGTGGAATAATTGTTTTTCTGTGTGCACCAAGGCATGTGTGAATGTGCACCACCAATAGAAACAAAACACCTCGCTGTGGAAGCTCTGCTAATCAGCTGGGCAGCACTTGACTCTCTGCTGAGTGGCTGCCCAAGCACCCGGCTTACAGGAAACACTGCTCACAGCTGGTCTTGACCTGCTCCTAGGATGCAGCCCCTTACTCAAGGCAGAAAGGACACTGGCTCTCCAGAAAGCAAGCTAGAAAGAGCAGGAGCCCTGTGCAGCCCCTGCTCCCCCTTGCCTGGGGAACCCTGCTCCATATGCTCAAACTCTATAGGGTGGAGCGAGGCAAGCTGGGGCCAAGCTGCTCAGTGCTGCTGGGGTCAGTGCCCACCCACTAGCTAGGAGCCAGCAGGGCAGGGCCAACTCGAGCCCCGGGCAGCGGGCACATGACACATGCGCAGCTCCGGCCCCTGATGTGCAGCTCCGCGCAGGGTCTGATGGCAGCTCTAAGGGATGCCATGCGCGTGATGCCCCTTATAGCTGCCATCAGGCACCCCCCATAGGTTGGCGCCCCGGGCAGCTGTCCGGCTAGCCCCTCCCTTAATCCAGCCCTGCAGCAGAGTGCGGCAGAGCAGAGCACTGCACGCTGGAGCCAAGTCACTTGCTGCTGCTGGCACCAAGGCTCCCACTAGCCCCACAAGTTGCCCTGGACCCCATATCCCCCTGAAGTGCAGGGCTACCCCCCAATCATGGGGCCCAGGGCACTTGCCCCAGCTCCTCCTACGGACAGGACAGCCCTGCTTGAAACCATTCTGGGCGCTCCCCAAATATAATCCAAACCTGGCGCCCAGGCTCCCCACATGGAGGTGGTGGCTTTATTCTGGGAAGTAGGTGAGACTTGGTGAGGGAGTCCTGGAATCCTGCTCAGTGGCCAGCACCCTGTGGCCAGCCAGTGGTGGCGGGGGTGTTGTCCTGTGAGCTGCAAAACCCCCAGGAGCTGGCGGAGGTCAGAGCAGCGGCTCACAATGGTCCTTTCAGACCTTCTGAGTGATGGTGAAATACATAAAAAAACAAATCACCCCCCTTTCAATCCATCAGGCATGTAGCAGTCCTGACCTGCAACCCCCTCAATGCCAGCCCTGGCTCCCCACAAACAGCCCTGGCAAAGCCCCTCAGTCCTGACCCACAACCCCATCTATTCCAGCCCTGGCTCCCCACAAACAGCCCTGGCAAAGCCCCTCAGTCCTGACTTGCAGCCCTCTCCTGCTCCACTCTTGCCCCTCATTCCCAACTTTTCTTCTGCTGGTCAGTCTCAGTCCTGACACACTTTGCTATTTTACTTCCCCTGCCTCTCCCCCATTATACCCTTGTGAGCTGGCCTCAAGTACCCCCAGCTCTCCCACCCCAAACAGACAAACCAGCAAGGTTAGGGTCACCCGGGGGATTCAACCCCCATACTTAGCTCTCCCCACATGCTCTGGGGTGGGGTGGCTGGGCTTGAGGTGCTGGATTGGGCCCATCACTGGCTGTAGCTTTATGAATGTTTCCTCCCTCCACCAGGGAAATGTCACTGATGGGACAGTCAAGGAGCCCTCTCCCCATCTGCCCCTGCGCTGCTTTTCCTTTTGGGCTCATGCCACTTGCCTCTGCAAACCCTGCCAAGAATGCAGAGACCTCCCCACGACCCCCGCCCCAGAAATCCATCCCCAAGCCAAACCAAGCACCCGACAGCAATAGGGGACGTGGTGCTGAAGGGGTTAAAAATCCTGCCTCCCCTGCCTCCATTTCCATCCTGCAATGCAAATGGAGCCACCAGTGCTCAGGGCTGCCTGCAGTGTGCTAATTAGCACTCATCACACCCCACATGGGGGAGATGAAGCCCCGCTTCCTGCAACAGCAGCTATAAAGCCCAGTGAGGCTGAGCTAGCCTGGGCTGTTAGGGTCTGCACTGTACTTAAACAGCAGCAGGAGGCAGGCAGGGTCTGTGTCTGGATAGTTGGCGATGCTTTGAGAGACTGTTCAAAGGGTCATTTCACCTGGTCAGCAAGGAGGCAAAGCCAAGGAGTTAGGGGTGTTCAGGGCTTTGCTAATAGGATCTGGAACCTATTGACTTCAGCTCTGCATGGCAGTGACTGAGGCTGCTACTGTCTGATGGGGCTGAGTCTGGCCTAGGTTTGCGGTGGCAGAGAAGGCATTTTCCCACTAACTGCCCCCCTCCTGGGCAAGCTCAGCTGACAGACCGAGGGGTGAGCTAGCCTAGCTGCTCAGGGTGGGGCAAGGAAGTACCACACTGGGGGAGGGAAAGGTTGTGTCGTGGCTTGTGTTGCACCCACTCTGTGACCAGAGGCTGTCTTAAAATCCATGGTGCGCCCCCATCTTGAATGCTGCGGGCAGATGTGGTTGCCTCCTCTCAAAAAATATCTTGGCATGGGAAAAAGTTCAGAAAAGGGGTAACAAAAATGATGAAGGGCTTGGAACAGCTGCCATATGAAGAGAGATTAATAAGACGGGGACTTTTCAGCTTGGAAAAGAGATGGCTAAGGGGAGGCTAGGAGAGAGGTCTATAAAATCATAACTGGTGTGGAAAGAGTGAATAAATGAGAGCAATTTACTCTTTCCTCAAACACTAGAATAAGCAGTTACCAAATGGAATTAATAGGTAGCAGGTTTAAAACAAACAAAAGGAGGTTTTTCTTCACACCATGCACAGCCAACTTGTGGAACTCCTTGCTGGAGGATGTTGTGAAGGCCAAGACTAGAATAGGGTTCAAAAAAGAACTAGATGAATTCAGGGAGGGTAGGCCCATCAATGGCAATTAGCCAGGATGGGCAGGAATGGTGTCCCTAAGCTCTGTTTGTCAGAAGCTGGGAATGGGTGATGGGAGAGATTACATGATGATTATCTGTTCTGTTCAATCCCCCGGGGCACCTGTCATTAGCCGCTGTCGGCAGACGGGACACTGGGCTAGATGGACCTTTGATCTGACCTGGTGTGGCCGTTCTGATGTTTTTACGTACTGAGGCTTCTTGAGGAGATCTATCGACCTGGGTTTTTAAATAAGGTTCCCCCTCTGTAGCCGCTGCCTGAAGGAGCATGCACCCCTTAAAACTGAGACCATGGGTGTCCCCACCCCTCTCTTCTGAGTGCTTCTGTCCCCGCAGGCACACACGGCCATTCCCTGAGCTATTACTTGTACAGTTATTATATTGATTCCTTGCTGCCCAGTTATCACTCCTAGTCCCAAGGCGAGGCCCAGAGATAATAGAATTGCTATTAATTCAGGAATGCTGACCTGCACCGTGGCATCGTTCACATTCAAGTTAAGCCCTCCGTGTCCCCCATGACTAGTCATAAAAATGTCCCGCCTTCTTGATCCAGAGCTGAGCGTCCTCACTCCCGTAAAGTCGGTGCATCCTTATTCTCCAGGTGAGGCCGTGCCGTATCGCTAGCTCATTAGCATATCTGGCAAGTGGTTGCGGTTGCAATCTTGCGGTTGAACATTTGCTGATGGTCTTGTCCTAAAACACCCCAACTGGCACCGTCGGATTTCATGTGGTAACCTATCGGCTGCTTGGGGGCGTGATGCTAGATGGCGTTCAGATTCCTTCTAGTTAACTTACTTCTGCTAAGGCTTGTAGGCCTCACACCCATTGCTCAGTGAATGTCACAGAGGTTTGAGCCAGCAGGCCTCTTGCATTACTGCAGCGTATCTCCTCTCCATAGGCTGCCGGGGACTTGTCCAGCCCAGGGCTAACGGAGCCTGTGTCTGGAACCCAGCATCATTTTATGCAAATCTCCCAGGCTATGTCTACATTCGTGGCTTCTTGCGTGAGTAATATGCAAATGAGGCTAAGCATGGAATATCGCCGAGCCTCATTTGCATACCTAATGAGCCACCGTTTTTTTCAGAAGAGGCTCTTGCGCAAGAAGGAGCGTCTACGCTGCCCCTTCTTGCACAAGAAAACCCCTCTTGCGCAATGCCGTTCTTCCTGAAAAGTAATAGAGAGAGACCTTCACGTAACATCGTGCTCTGCTGCCCACGCTAAATGGTAACTTACTGGTGGTACTTTTCCAGCCATGACATGTCATGGAAGACACTAGGGACACGTCTTTTTGCAAGACCAGGGATGTTGGCCCCACATGTTTCAAATGCCGTGGGCTTCAGTGACCTTTTAGAAACCAAGATTGATCGTCTTGAGCAAATTACATGCTGAGTGACTCCAATCTACCCATCTCCCGACCATTCCAATTCGATACAATGTCTTTCTTTACCATGTAAAATTTCAACTCCCTTCTTGAACAGCTTCCTTGGGCCACTCCAGAGGTGGCTCCTGTTTCTACTCAACAAGCATTTCTGTGTCATTTGGCAGGAAAAGAACAATGGGAAGAGGCCCAAACCATCCCCATCCTCGACATGGCTAATGACATCTGATTAACCTGCCTTTTTTATCAGCTGGCTTTTTCTTGATTTGTAGCAGGCTGCCTGTTGTGGGGTGTATTTAGTCTCCAGTCTGCCAGCTGTGCCTGTTTTTACTTGCCAATGGAATATGACACTTGTCAGATTAAAGGTTTAATTAGACCATTATGTCTGTGTCCCTCACTTATAATTCTGCAGTCCCGCCTATTGCTTAAGTAAACAGATATTTTTGGCCGTCTGACAAGATGGCTTATTTTACAAAGCCCCTGTAAAAGGTGGTTGGCAGGATGGAGAGCGGGGGAGTGGGAGGGATCTCCGTCCAGCTCCTGGGGGAGGCATTTCCAAAGTTTCCCACTGCACAGTCAGTTCCCATAGAGTGAGAAGAGGACAGTGTCACTTAAAGATCCAAAGTCTTTTGCAAGCAACAGAAAGATTCCTCCTTGATGTAGCAGTATAGGCTCATAGAAATTTCGGGTTGGAAAGGACCCCCAAAAGTCATCAAGTCCAACCCCCCCGTGCTGTGGCAGGACCATGTAAACCTCATCCCGGAGAGGGGTTTGTCCAACTGTGACAAGGTGGACGAAGTCCTGAAGCCAATGCCGGAGGCCCTGTGGTCCTGCCACACCCCACCCCAGAGAGGCTACAGATAAGTCCTCCAATCAAGCTAGAGTGTCTGCAGGAGAAACGGCCAATCAGGGGCCAAGAAGTCTCTATAAAAGGAGCTGCAGGACCAAAGTCACTTCAGTGTCTCTGGAGAGGTGAAGGTGTACAGACTGAGAGCAGAAGCACCACGGACAGCTCCATGGGGTGCGCTTAGAAGTGAGACTGATGGACTATGATGGGGCTCTGAGGTAAAGCCCTGAGGGAAGGGCAAAGAAGCTTTTTCCAGGAGGGGTGGCCCTGGGGGCACCACGCTCGTCCAAAAGGGTGAGCAGACTGAGGGAATGGACTGAGTCCCCCAATACAGAGGGCACCAACATGGGCCCCTGTTAAATGAGTACCCCAGAAGGGATTTATGAACCACACACAGGGTGTTTGACTCAGCTGGGGGGCTGAGTTGCTGAAGAGGCAATAAAGAGAGAGTCCCAGCACATGCACTCGGCCAGAGGGGGGCGCTGATGAGAGGGGAGAGCTCCCCAGTTACACCGACCTATTCTTAAAAACTTCCAGTGACTGTGAATAAACCAAAGGCATCACAACCTAGGGCTCTCCACTCCACAACACTCATGAGAAGCAGTCACTTGACAGGGGAAAGAGAGTGCTAAGCAAAGAAATATTTCATCCTGAAAAGAAAACCTAAGTGCTAACGGCCTTAACAGAGTAATAGCCACAGGTTTTGGGGCCCTCTCTGCCATCACCTGCACTTATTCCACCTCCATTGGCATTGAGGCTAGGAAGTGAGGCAGACTTTAATCAAAGCAACATTAAGCCACAGTTTGTTCACAGCCCAACCCTACCAAATAAACTCCAGTTCTGTGTCTACTGTCACGATAGAAAAAATAAAACATAAAATAACATGAGAGGTGCAGATTTAGGCATCAGATGCACCAAACTCATCTCCGCGTCTCTTCTTTTGCATTATATTGTGGGATGTTGCTAAGCACCCCATCTAACTTCTCATAGAATGGGCCCACTCTCCAGGCATTGCCAGACCATTGTGGTCTTTGGTCTTCCAGGATAGGTTCGTCAGATATATTTTCTCTCCGCATTAACATCCCATCTGGTGGGTCCCTTCCTCTGTGAACTTTGTAGAGATGGCATCATAGCTATAGATGTGGGCTCCTGGTCCCAGAATCTGAGGTCTGACTGGTGTCAGAGCACAGATTCACCAGCCCCCAAGTTATAGCCTCCCGCCAGCCGACAGCATGCTGGGAGGATGCTATCCCTGACGCCATGTCCTCTCCACCAGATGGACAAGTTCTAGTACAGCGGGGCACATGTGAACGGGCTACAAAGGCCAAACCAGGTTTTATGGACTGGCAAGTGACTTCTGGTTGGGAAGCAAAGAGTAGGTAGATGGCTAGAAAATAGTTCCCAGGTGGAATTGTAGGAAAGCATTGGAGGACTGTCAGCACAGGCTGAACCTCTCTAGTCCAGCATCCTCACAACCTGACTGGTGCTGAACCAGAGAACTTGCCAGACCATGGGAGGCCAATGTTGATTAGCAGCATTACTAAGACTTCCACTCCTTGCTGAGCTCTTAGAGGATGTTTAGGGGTATATTAGAGCTAAATGACAGCACAGAACACTGAGAGCCAGGGATGCTGGCTTCAAACTTTATGGGATCATGGGAAACTTGGCCACACCCAAGGTAAGTGGACATCCGGCGAACTGAAATCATGCCGGACCCTGGAGATTGCCAGACCAGAGAGTGCCAGACTGGAGAGGTTCAACCTGTACTCGCATAGCTTAAATCTGCATCCACATTGCAGAGTTGTTGGGTTACCAACTCAAGTGTCGGTAGTGCTCAGGCATTAGCCTTGAACCCTGGACAAACCTCTGAATGAGATGTTTTGGGTGTGGATAGGAATCGGGGGTAGGTCCAACAGTAAGAACTCACAGTGAACCTAGCATTGAAGAGAAGCCTTCAGAACACATGCATTCGGGTCTGAATGTGAACTGTACGGCTGGCTTGTATCTGGAAAGGGCTGAGCCAAAACCAGGGATAGGAATACATCATTGTCAACTTGTTTGGATTATGATGGCACCTGGAGACCCCAGTAGATATCATGCCTCCGGTGTGCTACATGCTGTCCCCACCTAGAAGGAAACGCTGGTCTCTGCTCCAAAGATCTCACCATCTAAGAAGGGCTCAAATTCTTTGAAAGCTCAGATTCAGGCCTGGTCTACATTGTTAACTGCTACGTTGCTCAAGGGTGTGACAGATCCACATGGCTGAGCTGGGTGGGTAAGCTGACCTAACCTCTGGTGCGGATTCTGTCCATCTAGTTCTGCCCCTCGGGATTAACTAGTGATGGAAGAATCCTTTCCATCGTTGTAGATGGGCTGCTGTAGTGGTTTGAGTGTAGACATAACCATAGAGCCAAGCCATGCAGCCCAGACCCATCCAGTTTTAGCTTCCTGCTGTGAACAGAAGGGTTTGCAGGCACTCAACAACAGTTGGGTTATTACCAGAAATATTTGCTTATTCTCTTATGTGGTTTATCTGGCTCATGTAAATACAGGTTGAACCTCCCTAGTCCGGCACAATCTGGTCTGGCAACATCCGTTGTCCAGCATGATTTTAGTAGCCCAATGTCCACGTATCATGGGCGTGGCCAAGTTTCCCACAGTCCCATAAAGTTTGTTTACAGCCACCAGGCCTGGTTCTCAGTGTTCTGTGCTGCTATTTAGCTCTGATGTACCCTAAATGTCTTCTAAGAACCCAGTGAGCAATGGAAGTGTGGGTAATGCTGCTAGACAATACTGACCTCCTGTGATTTGGCAAATTCTCTGGTTCGACACCAGTCAGGTCCCGAGGGTGCTGGACAGGTTTTTGTAACCTGTATTGTTACAAAATAGACTGTTCTGGTTAGATATCCCACTGTTGGGATCTCAGGTGATTTGGGACCCAGCCACACTTCTATAGATGGAATGGAAAGCTACCTAACTTGAAGACTACAGTACAAATGCACTGAAACTTTTTTAAGGTCTTTCTCCTTAAAGTTAAGGGGGAACTTCTCTGTATGATCTATTGCATGTGCCACATACTGAGGATTCCCTGTAGGAAGGCAGATGACCCAGCAAGAGGCACACCCTCTGTTGAGAACCTGGCATGAGATCCTTTCTCTGTTTGAAGAGATTTTATTCCACCTTCAAAATGATGAGGTTACAAAGTCGAACGAGGTCCTTTTCCTTTTTAGCAGCTGGAGTCACTAGGGGAATCCAGTGCTGGTGAAATTTGGGAAGAAGGATGCTGAAGGAGGTTTTTATAGCCACTTCTGCTTTATGTGTGGGGCGGGAAGTTGCTTGTCAGTAAGTAGCTTTCCTGGCTGCTCTAGGGAGGTTTCAAAAGTTTGCTATTGGCGCTTTGCTCCTCCTTGAGATGGCAAAAGCCTGAATTGTGTAGTTTAGTTAGATCTCAAAACTACGAACTGCACAACATATAAATACATTTCTTAGTGCTCAACATTAAGGGTTAATAACCATGAGAGATTTGTGGGTGAAATGGACGGGCAACGAACAAGCGTGTTAGAAAAGACTCCAAGTTTTAACCCGTGAAACCACTAGGTGATGGCTGGTTTAATCATCCCAGGTAGGCCGAACCAGAGGTGGCTGTGGCCTAGGTTTTGCAAAACCTTACTGGTGGAATTTGGTGTTAGCAAAATCAAAAGCAAGGTAGTCTGGACTTGTTCCTATTCCTCCAGACACCCACAGTTCATTAGGTTTGGATGAATGGTTCCAGTTTTGGCCCAGTTCCCACATCTTAGGGATATGGTAATGCAGTTGCCATGGTAAGAAAAAAACAACACAGTGGGCGACTCTCTAACTGTGAACTCAACAAATTCTGCTCCAGATTCTGTTCCTGGTATAAGTGGGTACAACTCCATTGAGAACAGTGCTCTCCACTGACTCTGTTTGCACCTCTTGTCTATTCTGCAATGCATTCTCTGACTGGATTTACCAGGCCAGAATTTTGGGAGAGCCTATGTGTTGACACCAGATTGTGTTAGTCTGGGAGCTAAAGAGTCCAAGAGAACCACAGAATCATAGAATACTATATAGAATACTGTAGTATTGTCTATATACAATATAGAATCATAGAACACTAGAACTGGAAAGGACCTCGAGAGGTCCTCAAATCCAGTCCCCTGCCCCTCATGGCAGGACCATGCACCATCTAGATCATCCCTGACCGGTGTTTGTCTAACATGTTCTTAAAATCTCCAGTGATGGAGATTCCACCACCTCCCTAGGCAATTTATTCCAGTGTTTAATCACCCTGACAATTAGGAAGTTTTTTCTAATGTCCAACCTAAATCTCCCTAGCTGCAGTTTAAGCCAATTGCTTCTTGTTCTATCATCAGAGATCAAGGAGAACAATTTTTTTCCCTTCTCCTTGTAACACCCTTTTAGATACTTGAAAACTGCTCTCATGTCCCCTCTCAGTCTTCTCTTTTCCAAACTAAACCCAGTTCTTTCAGTCTTCCCTCATAGGTCATGTTTTCTAGACCTTGAAACATTTTTGTTGCTCTTCTCTGGACCTTCTCCAATTTGTCCACCTCTTTCTTGAAATGTGGTGCCCAGAACTGGACACAATACTCCACTTGATGCCTAATCAGAGCAGAGTGGAAGAATGACTTCTCATGTCTTGCTCACAACACTCCTGTTAATGCATCCCAGGATCATCATTGCTTTTTTTGCAACAGTGTCACCCTGTTGACTCATATTTAGCTTGCAGTCCACTATGACCCCCAGATCCCTTTCTGCCATTCTTCTTATCCAGCAACCCTAATTGCCTTCCCATTCAGCATCACCAAAGTCTGCCGTTTCTCTAGCCCAGGAGTTGCTCTCATGCCGAGTCAGCCCAGGGCTGAATGGGATCCAGTGTGAAATGAAATGCAAAGGCTCTGAAGGAGGAATGTGAAAGGCAAAGGCAGCTGGCAGAAAAGCACTGGTGAAACAGTTCAAAGTGCTTGACCTTTTAAAGAAATGGCTGCATTTGGCTGAGTCAGCGTAGGTTGATTTTTAATTTCTCGGTTGGCTGGGTCTAAGACGTGCTCCCCGGAGGCCAGTCACTTTCGAACTGGGATGTGGAGGGGGAACATGTCCTCGAGCTTTCATTTCATTTTCCCCATAATCGATTGACCTTGACGTCAACCCCATCCGCTATTCTCAGAAAACATCCTTGTTTGTTCCCTTCCTTCCCTCTTATTAATTCTGCATTAATTATACAAGAGTTGCCAGCCAGGGTAGGGCTGAGATTAAAAACATAAAATCAGCTCTTCAGCTCAGTGCACCGAGGAGGCGGGGGAGGCAGGCGAGAGAACCATTTTGAAATTGCATGCCTTGAAAATGAGCTCTCAGGGAGGAGAGTGATTGTAGAATCATAGAATACTAGAACTGAAAGAGACCTTGAGAGATCATCAAGTCCAGTCCCTAGAGGCAGAGAGGTCAGTGCTGCTCAGGTTGAAACAAAAAGGTCTGCCCCAAAGAAGGCTGTTCAGACAATCCGCCTCCACCCCCAGCTTGTAACTGACCAACAAACTTCCTCTGGATTGAAAGCTTGCTCATTTCAGGAGCTTTGGAAGGGGTTTTGCTGGCCGCGTTTGCATGGTCTGCATGGTGGGTTGGTTGTTTCTTCCAAAGCGGTGGTAGTTTTGGCTCGGTTCAGGAGCGTGAGCGGCAGCACCGTCAGGAGAGGCAGCAGCACAGGGAATGGAGGGGTTTGGCTGCAATTCCATTTCCAATGCAGGTTGGACTCGGCACTTGTATTGTCAAAGTGCCGTAAACGAATAAGTGCCCCAGGAGTTAGGGAAGTGAGTGAGAGCAAATGGCAATTAGCAGGGATGAACGGCACCAACCATTAGGTAGCATCAGTGCATACAAAAATCTGCTAAGGAAGGACCCACCTCTCCTTTATGCCCACCTGATGAAATAATGCGAGGGAGTGAAGACGGCAAAAAGTCTCTCTGTGTGTCTCCCTCTCCTCTACTCTCACTGCAGTATCTAAGGATATGTCTGTTCCACGAGGAGTAACGGTAGTTCGAATTAGAGATCCTAATTCGAACTACCTACTCAGTACCACATGTAGCTGTGGGCACAGATTCGGACTAAGGGGGATTTAAAAATGGCGGCACCCGGGAAGATGCAAATGAAGCCCGGGATATTTAAATCCCGGGCTTCATTTGCAACTTCGAATGCCTACATTAGCCTCCCTAGTTCGAACAAGGGGGTTAGGGTAGACATACCCTTACAGCCCCTTCTTCAGATGTATGAGTTATAAAGAAACATCCATTGGCTAAATATGGCTGTGCAATGGATTCATTATGCTTTGTTGAAACCATCTAGGCTGGAGGGTGTTTTTTGTTGTTTTTTGTACATACAAATGGCAATCAGATAGGCCCAGACTCAAAGTGACTTTAGGAAAAATGACAACAAGAATGAGCAATCCTGAAGTCTCCCTGACAGAGAGAGTGCATGGCATGTGTGTTTCCTCTGTAACCGGGCACAGCAGCTCTGAGAACAAAATGGCTGCTCTTTCGTCTCATAAACAGAACCACACCCCCTGTGGGCCGGTGTGAGTTAGGTTTCATAGAAGCATCTTTCTGCAGACCTTAAATGTTGGCTCTCCTATGACTTGATGGCATCCCCGTGAAACCATAAACCTAACCCCCAAACTGAGCCCAGGTCATGCCGGAGATGACACAGCAAACCCTGGAACATTAAGCTCCCCCGTTAAATTCGGCAGTGCCTGGACCATTAGCTTGGATGGCCTTGAGTTCCAGTTGATAAGCAAAAGGAATTGCTTCCAGATGACAGGCTGCAGGCATCAGGGAGCAGAGGATAGATTTATTGAGCGCTGGTATTGCCAGCAGATCAAGGGAAGTGATTGTTTCCCTCTCTTCAGCACTGGTGAGACCACATCTGAAGTATTGGATCCAGTTTTGGGCCCCCCACTACTGAAAAGATTCAGACACATTGGAGAGAGTCCAGTGGAGGGCAACCAAAATGATTAGGAGGCTGGGGTGCATGACTTACGATGAGAGGCTGAGGGATTTGGGCTTGTTTAGTCTCCAGAAGAAAATGGGAGGCGTTAATAGCAGCCTTCAACTATCAGAAGGGGCATTCCAAAGAGGATGGGGAGAGGCTGTTCTCAGTGATGGCAGATGACAGAATGAGGAACAATGGTCTCAAGTCGCAGTGGGAGAGGTGTAGGTTGGATATTAGAAAAAACTATTTCACTAGGGCCTGGTCTAGAGTCAGACCTTAGTCTGAAGTAACCCCCACAAGGTTGAATTTGTGAGTGATGTGTCCACGCTGCCAAGCCCGTTATTCTGGAATAAGGGGCTTCAGAATTCAAACTCTTTGGTCCTGCTTTTCATGAGGAGCAACGCTATTCCCGAACTTAAAAGTCTGAAATACCATTCGTTTGGATGCTCTGGTGTCACTAATTTGAACTAATTGGCCTCTGGGAGGCCTCCTGCAGTTCCCCAGAGTGCTTCCTGGGGTGCTGAGTCTGAGGTAGCGCACCCACATTAACGGCGCCTGCCCCGGATTACATTTGATTCTTCCCCGTAGTGAGGACATGGAAGTTTGAATTTGTAAAATCAAGTGCCCAAAAGTCAAACTTAGTACATTTGAAATAATCTCCTAGTGCAGACATGGCTTAGGAGGGTGGTGAAGCACTGGGCTGGGTTCTCTAGGGAGGTGATGAAATCTCCACCCTTAGGGTACGTCTAGACTACACAGTTAAACTGTTTCGTGTCCAGGGAACACGTTTGCTCTTCTGCTTTTTTTTGCGGAAGAGCAAACAAACTCTTTCGGAAGCCCCTGTATTCCTTGTTGCATGAGGAATAAAGGGGTTTCCAAAAGAGGTTTTTTTTCCCGACATTTGGCCCAGTCTAGATGGGCCAAATGTCGGAATAGCCTCCTCTGACACAAAAATCGGAAAAAGATGTAGTCTAGCTGTACCTTTAGAGGTTTTTAAGGCCTGGATTGACAAAGTCCTGGAATGATTTAGTTGGAGCTGGTCCTGCTTCGAGCAGGGGGTTAGACTCGATGACCTCCTGAGGTCTCTCCTATGATTCTAATATCCCTGTACCCATTTGTGAGCACATCAGTGAGATCAGAGGCAAGCCAAGGGTCTGCCTTTTCGATAGCTAGAGGGGTTTGTCAACACAATCTTTTCTTCCTTTGAATGGGTGTAGCAGAGAGCCGGGCACTAGCAGGGCTGTCAGAGGTTGGTGAGACCCTTTCTACTGTCTTTGGGCCTAACGCTTTTCATTGCCTTCCCTGGACTTACTTTCACTGCCAGCCCTTTACGCGGCGTGGAGCAAATAAGGACTGTTTAAAACCGGATGGGCTGTGTTTGCTGTATCGCTGTGGCGATGCCGGGAAAGCAACCGAAGCTTTGTCAAAGGGAAAGAGGCAGGGGAAAATTGCTATCAGCCGCTCACACAGGGTGTCGGGGGGCTGCACTCGGAACATCTGTTACTCTAAGTGCTACAATAATGGTGCTTAGGAATCTTAACGGTGGCTCCGTTGCGCGAGGCACAGTACAAATACGTAGCGAGACAGTCCTGGTTCTGAAGGACTTGGAGTCTGAGGAGAGGCTGGGTAGGAGAAAGGGGTCTGATGTAACTGCAGAGCTAAAATTTGAACTGATGGTTTGGCTGGGGGCCCCAGCCCCGCTGCCTTAACCAAAAGCCCATTCCCCCTCCCCCCCCCCGTCATTAGAAGCTAAGATGTAGTTATAGCTCCTTTATTTTCCTGTCATTGTCAATATACTTTTGCAACCCATGTCACTGTAGCATTGGGGGCCTCTGTATCCCATTTATAACAGGCACATACACAAGGGTATTATTTGGGGTGACTCAGCACAATTAACATTTCCGGCTCCATTTTCTGCATGCAGTGCCCTGGCCTTGATCAACTAACAGGCCTGATTAAAGAGGTTCCATGAGGCAGCCTGGAAATTGTCAGGCCGGGCTTGGAAGAGGGGGGAAGGCTGGTCTTTGGGCTAAGTCACTGGATGGAGACGCAGTTACTAGCTCCGTGTCACCTTGGGCAAGTCCCTTCATCGGTGTGTACGTCTTCATTAAAGAACTGGCCCAGGTGGCCAGGTGTGAGCAGCCACACTGCAAAGCCCTGCCATGCTAGGGTGTCCTCCCCTGGGTGGCTCTCACCCCCATGTGTCGCTAGGACTCCTGGGGGCATCTCTCACAGGTCTCTCTGCTATAGAGCCCCTCTAGGATTCTTCCCCAGTGAATTGCTGAAGAACTTGTTTGCCCTTCTGGACATGTCAGGGGGATTGTGGGAAGGCACTGGAGGACTGTCAGCCATAGAGTGGATTAGCCTGTGTCCATACTGCAATGTGGGCAGGTTACCAGCCCCCTGACCTGTAGCCTACTGAGCTAGCTAGCCTGGGTTGAAAGCACCACCACATTCAGGGGAGAAGGGGAGGTGTGTGGATGGGAGGG
>JANRFK010003894.1:8071922-8085296 GCA_030068395.1 Apalone spinifera | reverse complement strand
CCTCCTTTGCATGCCTTTTCCGGCAAAGGGGGCCAGTCTAGACGTAGCCGAAGATGGTATCATGAGCTTTCGTGGATAAGGGTGGAATAAGTTGCCTAGGAAGGCTGTGGAATCTCCATCATTGGGGATTCTTAAGAGCAGGTTAGACACACACATGTCAGGGATGGTCTAGTAATACTTAAACCTGCCAGGAGTGCAGGGGACTGGACTACATGACTTTGCAAGGTCTTTTCCAGTCCTGTGTTTCCAAGATTCTGTGATGAGGCTCTTGGTTGAAAAGTGGGATTGTGAGATGCTACTGCACTACAGATAAACTGGTAGTGTTGTTGCCCTCTGGATAGTATACTGGACTGAGTCCTAGATTTTATTTCCAGCTCTTTCACTAGCCAGCTAGGTGATCACAGGCAAGTCACGTCACCACTCTGTGCCTCCGTTTTTCCATCTGTAAAATGGGAACCAAAATTCTGCCCTCCTTTGTCAAGCATTTTGAGCTCTACTGATGAAACGTTCTGTGTCAGAGCCAGGAATTATGATCCATTTAAGGACTATTGCAACAGCATCCAGGTTGATTATACAATTTTTCATTAACACCATTATTGACAAGGCCCACGACCAGGAGAAATCTGTAAGCACCTTCACACCATTTCAAAGCCATAAAAAGAAGGTCACTTAAATGTAAACAGCCTTGGAGTTTTTGGGAAAAATGTTCGCAGAACAGACAATTGAAGTGCCGTAACAGTTCCTTTAAAATGCAGAAAGAAGATGTTCCCTGTGCACTGCAATGCAATGCTTAGCACAGCTGCACTGGGAGTCCAAACTTCTTCCGGCTTCCGTTTCCAGCTGGGTCAGTGTTTAGCTGTCTATTGATGGTTCCAATGCTGTCGTTATCTAACTATTTCTCTGCTGTTCAATGCATTAGAACATAGGAACCTAAGAACATGAGAACAAAGGACAGCTACACTGGGTCAGACCAAAGGTCCATCTAGCCCAATATCCTGTCTTCCAACAGTGACCAATGCCAGGTGCCCCAGAGGGAATGAACAGAAAATGATCCATCCCCGGTTGCCTGTTCCAAGCCCTGAAAAACAGAGGCTAAGGACACCATTCCTGCCTATTCTGGCTAATAGCGATAGATGGACCTATTCTCCATGAATTTATCTAGTTCTTTTTTGAACCCGGTTAAAATCCTGGTTTTCACAACATCCTCTGACAAGGAGTTCCATAGGTTGACAGCCCCGTGAGGCAGGGAAATGCTATTGTCCACATTTATGGATGGGGAAACTGAGGGATGAGGAAACTGAGGCACAGACCCTCAGAGATATTTATGCACCTAAATCCCTTTGTTGATCTGTGTGTGGTTTGGCAAATCACTTGGTACCTGAGCTACCCCATCTGTAGAATGTGGACAGTGAGTCCTTTGGTGGCTCACAGGTGTTATCCGAGGGTTAAAGACATTTAACAAACGAAAAGCACTAGCTAGGAAGTGACAACCACTTTTATCATTGTGTGTGAAGTGCCAACCCAGCGATGCTTCAGAGAGCTGGGTCATAAATCTCTTAGGCAGCAGATGCACATCAAGCAAATAGGAACTGCTCTGACTGCAGCACACCACGTACCAGAGATGAATGGCTGGAGTGAAGATGAACTGCAGAGATGGTTGTTTTCTGTTTGGGAGCATGGAGGTTGATGAGAGCTGTCAAGCCCGTCACATCCGCGTTTCATCACTGCTGCTTACCAGGTCCTGTGCGGAGAGCAGCAGGGCGGGGAGTGAGAGGTTAGCCCACAGACTGGTTCGCCCTTGGCCTCCCGGCTGAGGCTGTGAACCAGGTTGTCGGTTGGATGGGACGGAGCTGCACCCAGGTCATTTCACACAGGGTGTCAAAGCCCATCAGACCGCCATAAGGGGATTCACCAACGTGGGCCTCTCCTGGAAACCAAAGACAACGGAGGTGGAGAAATTCACTCCCAAGCACCCAGCCATCCGAGCCAGCAAGGAGACTTTCTTTACGACCTGCCCAACCTCTTGGTACCATCTCCTGGCCAATGCTGTGCATCCCTGCTTACTCCCCTCCCTCCCCCCAGGGAAACTGAGTCACTGTCTGGTGCTGTCCCACCAGACTGCCCTCGCCTCGCTGGCTGAGCGTGATGGAGGGAGACAGGCTGCTTCTGTGGCACTGGGCACAAGAGAACCAGGAAAACATGCACAAAACCTCTGAAGCCAGGTCTATACTGGCAGAGAAAAATGATGCAAGATATGCAGCTCCAGCTATGTGAATTGCATAGCTGGGGTTGACATACCTTGCATCGATTTTTCTGGCATGGCCCCACAATGGGAGGCCAATGGGAGAAACTCGCCCATTAGCTTTCCTTACTCCTCATGACTGAGGAGTTCCGGAGTCGACAGGAGTACCCTCAGCCTTTGATTTAGCGGGTCCTTACCAGACCTGCTAAATCAATTACCAGAAGATCAACCTCCAGAGCATCGATACTCCTTTAGTACAGACATGGCCTGAGTCTCTCTGGATCTGAGCCAAAGTCCCCCCGGGGCTCTCCATTGACAGAAGGGGGCTTACATTCAGGTTATGCACGAAGAAACTGTAAACTACACGGTGTGGCCTAATGGCATTTGAGGAAAGCCATGGGGAAGGGTCGCTGCCTAGGCCTGAGCGGGAAAAATGTCCCCCCACAAAACCATGGCCACAGTCCACACCAGATGGCCTCTTTTGCAGCAGTCCCAGCAGAAAGGCCCATGACTGACTAGGCCCTGGAGGCTTGAAATCCCCTCTCATGCTTGGAGGGGGCTCATCCACGTCAAGGAAGATGCCTCCTGGCAGCCGGTGCATGAACTGGCTCCGCATACAAGCAAATCACTATCACTACTTGCAGCGTGAGCAACTCCTATGGAAGTGGGACTGACACGCTCGGGACTCTGGGCTTCTGAGTTAGGGGCTGTGATAGACTTTTCCCATTGACTTCACTGGGAGCAGAATTGGGTCAACCCAGGCTACGTCTACACTGCATGTTTTTTTGGCAGAAGATATGCAAATGGAGCACTCATTTGCATATCTAGCACTCTCATTTGCATATCCTCTTCTGATCCTCTTTGCAGAAGAGATTTTTTGTGATTAAAAGCCCTGTGTAGATGGGGCCATTTGTCGGAAAAAAACCTTTTGCACAAGAGCCCTTATTCCTCAAAAAATGAGGTTTACAGGCTCTTGCGCAAAAGGGGTTTTTTTTCTCCAAGAAATGGCCCCGTCTACACAGGGCTTTTTATCGCAAAAACCTCTTCTGCAAAAAGGATCAGAAGAGGATATGCAAATGAAAGCGTGAGATATGCAAATGAACACTCCATTTGCATATCTTCCACCAAAAAATACCACGCAGTGTAGACGTAGCCCCAGAGAGCTGTTGGAAATCTCTCCCTACAGACTTAGTGACTCCAGCTAACTCCAGCGGGCTTCGGACCAGGCCCTAAAAACACTTGTCAGCCCCCAGCGTCCCCAGACTGGCATGTCTGGCAGAGATGGAGACTGGCTGCTTGTACTCAGCTCAGTACTGGCCGCCTTCTCTGCGAACACTGTGGCAGGGCGTCCTCATTCTGTACACTGTCATTCCCCGGGCACTGCTGTGGCTCCAGAGCAGCATGCAAAGCAGCAGGGCCGGCGTGAGGCATGTCCCGTCGGTTCCCCCATACACGGCCCCACTCCCAGCTCTGTTCTCATGTCCTGGAGATTCAGACAAGTTATTTTACTACTTATGAAAACCGCAATGATTAACAGTTCAAATCATATCCAAAATACCTAAGTCCATCCATTTGTGGGGCAGAAGTAGCATGTTCCCGACGACGTTGACAAATATGGTTGAAAGACGTTACGTCCATTTTAAACTGAGCGCCATAACAAAGCAGTAATGAGCGCAATGCTGCGTAAAATATAGAGAGGTGCTGATGTGTCACGCCCAGTGGGCTAATGGCTGTTTTGACAGTGTTCAGTGTGTTAATGTGGCGTAACATGGTTTTAGTTTAAGTTCTATACTGAATTTGGATTTGTTTTCTTCAACTTTTTTTTTTTGCGCCAACTGGTATAAATATAAATATATACACACATATATATACACACACATATAAATATTTATACACATAAATACACACTCATATACACATAACTAGGCCCTGGTCCCGCGCTATATATTCACACTGGACCTCACAGGTAGTCACACCAGCCATGCAAATGAGAAAGAAATCTTTCTGGCGGGGCTCTTTTTAACCACTTTTGTAAGCCCAATGTAGGCAGCTAGGGCAGGAGTTTAATTTCCCTGCAACATTAAAACGTGTGCTGTCATTCAAAGTCATAGCATTAGAGTGACACTGACGCACCATGGAACGCTTTGTAATACGCTTCCCCTCCCCTCACCCAAAATGATTCCACTCTCATATTTCCTGTCTGTATTTTTGCTCCCCTTGCTTGTGATTATATGGGCCTGATCCAAAAACTATTGAAGTGATTGTGAAGGCTCCCACTGACTTCAATGAGCTTTGGATCAGGCCCTTTTCATAAAAACGGTATTCTAGTTCCTTCAATGGATATTGTGGATTTAATTTTAGCCCCTGAGGCTACGTCTAGGCTGCAAGCTTCTTTCGGAAGAAGCTTTTCCAGAAGAGATCTTCTGGAAAAGCTTATTTCAAAAGAGAACATCCACCCAGCAAAAGCACAATGAAAATGCGATGTGCTTTTTCGAAAGCGCATCCAATCAATGTGCATGTTATCTCGCATTTAAGTTGTGATTAGTCTGGACGGAGTGGCCATGAGGGCACCTGTGTTATTTCCTGGAGGCCTCTTCTTTCAGAAGAACTCCCTCTTCTGCACCCACACACGCCTTTTTCCGAAAAAGCTTTTTCGGAAAAAGGCTTCTTCCTCGTAGAATGAGGCTTACCATCGTTGGAAAAACCCCTCCAGTCTTTCAACTTTCTGTCGAAAGAACATAATGGCAGTGTGGATGCAAGTATTGTTTTCCCGAAAAAATGGCCATTTTTCCAGAAAAATGCTGCAGTGTAGACTCATCCTGAAAGTTGGTTTTTCTGCAAGGGGATAGGAGATTGGCTGAAAGAGCGCTGTTTGTCCTTTAGAAAAAAAAATCAGCTATCCCTTTTGAAATGTGCAATTTCTTCGGAAATACAGGAAGCCCAACAATTGTAGGATTGGGATAATGCAGGAAAACCCGAAAGTGACTAGAAACAAAAGTGAAATTCCCAGTCTTAAGTCATTGTCCAGGCCAAGCACATTGCAAAAATGAAACAGACGTGTATATACACACAGATCCCACAAAGTAATTGAGACTTAAACCGACATTCACTTTTGTTTGTCTCGGGTGTTGCTATAAGAGCAAAAATAAGGCTGCTTTGTTTCTCAGTAAGTTTTTTATCCAGCAGTGTCCCTTGATTTTATTATTTTTGCGAATTCCATGCTCCCTCTTTGGATAAGATTTTGCTCACAGACAAATGGATGTTTATAAAAAGGCTATTTCCAGGTGTTGACAGCTATTGAGGGGAGTGGGAAAAACCAAGATAGCTTCTTCTTTTCAAGTCTGCTTTGTTCACTGTATTAATTCTTGTAATGTAAGCAATAAAGTTGAGCACCACAGACCTTTTTAATGAGACTTAGCCCTTTACATCTTCAAAGGTCTGCACCAATATTAGCTAATATCCCCCTGAGGCCCATGTAAGAGAGATCAATCTGATCCCTGTTTTACAGGTGGGAAAACTGAGCTGCAGAGAAGTTAAATGACTTGCCCAAGGCGACACAGTGAGACAGTATTGGGGCCAAGATTAAAATTCGGTCACTCCTGATTCACAACCGCTTGCAAATTCCATTACATTGGGTCAAGTTCCCAGCCAAGAATGACAAGGATAGACAGGTTCGCAAGGCACTGCCCATGCCTACTGGACTGACTGGACCTTGTAATGTAGAATGAGATTTTGCTACTGTGCCCAACCAGTTGCCCCAAACTCAGGGTCTCAGTAATTTAACTAGCACAGCAGTCATGGTCTCATAAAGAACTAGAGACCTGATTCAAAGCCACTGAAGTAAAAAACGAGTGGTTCTGTGGCACCTTAAGACTAACAAAAATATATAATATCATGAGCTTTTGTGGGCAAAACTCACTTTCTCAGATGATGAGCTGGAGTAGAAATAACAGAAGCCAAGTTATTTATAACAGAGAAAAAACGTGCCTGTCAGCTGTAGGACGGGTTCTAATGAGGCTAATTAAGTTGGCTGGAAGTGTTCCATACATAGCTTTTGAGGTAAAAATGCAGTGTTAGAGACAGGGGAGACTGGCTTTATAATATGACATCCAGTTAATGTCTTTGTTCAAGGCCAGGGAAACAGTGTCAACTGAGCAGATGAATACCAATTCCGCACTCTATCACCGGCTGGTGAAATTCCTTGGTAGATGAATGGTGACTTTAAAATCCACAACTGAGTGCCCAGGCAGGTCAAAATGTTCCCCTTCAGGTTTCTCTGTGTTACCATTTCTGATGTCTGATTTGTGTCCATTTGTCCTTTGTCGTAGAGACTGTCCAGTCAAAGGAAGTCACGACAAGGGTGACGGCAATGAATACCTGGCAGTAGATGGCCAGACAGTTATTTGTGCGTGCTAGCAGGGCTCTATTAGTGAACAAGCCCAAACACTAATCCCCAGCTCTCCAATGGGGTTATCCTGTTTACAAGAAGGTGATGGTGATGGATGTCTGAGACGTGCCTTCAGTGGAAACGGAGCGGCGCCAGGTCACGACAGGTACAGGTCCAAAGTTAGCCCAGTTGATTTTTTTTTAAGAAATAAGAAAATGCTCCCATGGACCTATCGGATCCTCTTGACTGTCGCAGAATGGTGAGCCGGGCTAAGGGAAGGTAACTATGGTTACCAGCCATTAGTATTTAACTCACTGGCTCCTTCCTTATTTACTATCAAGTGCCTGCACTACCCCTAAGTGGCTTTGATGTATTTTGTCAGTGCATAATCAGTGACACTGCTCATGAGCCAGGCTTAATGGAATCCATGCCGGTGCTTGCCTCTCAATTCGAAGGAGCCCTGCACCCCAGGCTGGGTGACACACGGCTCAGTTGCCATAGCGATGCAGCTTTCCGCAACAACTCGATTGCAAGACTCTGTTGGCATTTTCCACTTGGATTCAGGTCCGTCTGGAGGCAAATGGCAGTCGGCCCAGCTCCGGGGAGACCCCCACAAAGCGTGGCAGGGCCCCTGTGAGCAGTGGGGGCCGGGGCCTTGTGCCATGGGATGGGCCAAGAGGGGAAAATACTGCAGGATTCTACAGGACTAGCTCACCATATTGAACTCACCTTAGGCGGGGTTGCTCCTGCAGTATTTAGATGAAGGATTGGTCTAGAATACTGCAGTATTTTTCACAGGGACAGGCCGTTCCTGCCTTCTCGCTAGAAGAGGAACTTGACCGTCGTGTTCCTCTGCTCTGTCTACCATCAGCTTGAGAGGCAGCTCTGAGGCACAGGGACATGAGGGTTTCCCTCCCCCTGTTTCCCCTTTGCTCGAACTTCTTATCCTAGCGGCAGTGGCAGAACAGCCCTGTGGGCCAAGAGGGTGGCAAAATTCACCCCTGGCTGTGGAAACCAGCAGCAGTGGCCTGAAGCAGAAGAGGTCACTTTCAGCCTCTTGCTGAAACCCTGGTACTCAGCGAGGGCAAGAAATTAGAGATGGGAACAGAGCCGGCGCTAGGCCTAAGTAGATTCAACAACTACTTAGGACCCCAAGCAACTCAAAGGGGGAGGGGGGCCTCCATTCGCTTTGTATTATATGTTGAGGGCGATATTCCTGTGGAGGGCCCCCCATGGGCAAGCACTGCCAATGGGCGGGAAAGGCCATTTCAACCATCTTCCTGCAAAACCAGATTCCAGGACCCCTGTGACACTGTCTCCTGCTCTAACCACTAGGCAACACCCCATTCACAGAGCAGATAGAAAGAGGCATTCCCAGTGCATTAGCTACCGCATGTCACACCGCAGATGCAAGGTAGATGGCACTAGAGCATTCTTCTTGGGGCTGCCAGACCAATGTGACTGGATTTCACTCATCCTTTTGCTCAGAGGTACTCAGTGGAGAGTAGCAGTGTGGAAGTGTAGCAGTGAACCCGCTTTGTTTTTCCTTTCGGTATAAGATACCATCTGATGCTTGCAACAAGAGTCAAAAGCTGGTCAAAGGGTTGGGTGTAGTGGGATCTATGTTCAGTTCCTGCGATCCCCTGTGTGACCCTGGCCAAGTCACTTATCCATTTTGTGCCTCAGTTTCCCATCTCTCAAATGGTGATGACAGCACTGCCTAGACCGACAGGCAGGCTGTGAAGACAAATGCATTCAAGACTATAAGGTGCTCAGTAACGGGACCTATTTGTGCTGTAGATTATAGGAGACCACCAGATCTACTATAGTTAAGGCTTACACCAACTTTCTGTTTAAAGCTCAACTTTTCTAAGTGGCCTAAAACCTGCATAGTTACTCAGCTTGCTTTGAAATGTAGGCTGCCTCATGGGGACCCAAGTCTGAGGTCATAGTGACCCAAATTTGAGGTAATTTGACCCAACAGTTCCCAAATTACAGACCTCAGGAGAAAAAAAACCCACGTCTCTTAAAAGCTGACATAGTCTACCAATGTACTTTTGCTAGAACCTGGGGATCAAACCATGGCTCTGATCCTGGCACAAGGGAGCTGGCACCCACTGTCCCTTTTGGGGAACAACATTTATAGAAAGAGAGGATAAGTCTGCAGGCTAAATTCAATCGGTGCTTCTGTCACCCCTCTCCATTCAAGAAGTAGAAGGGCGGTTCAAAGCCACCACGAACATTCTCTCAGAACCTTCTCCAACAGGTCTTGCTCCCTTGTTGTTTTCCTTTCATGCTCTGACCTCTGTCCTGTGTCAGATATATTGCCAAGTAGGCTGGGAAGCAAGGGGACAATTGTTCATGACTATTGGAAAAAGGGCCTCGTTTCCCGCTTGATAATATTGTCTTGTGTTTTGAGAAATTCTCTGGCGTTTCACTGTGTTTTGTTTGCGGCATGAATTTGAAACTGTTTATTCAAAACAAAACAAAAACCCCATCACCCAGAACCTGGCAGAAGTTCCGCCTCGCTGATCCTGACAGTCTTGCAGCCAATCCGCTGGAGATCAGTGAGAACCTCGCTTTTAATCATGTCAGCCATTTTCTCGGGGCAAGATTTATAGGCAGTGATTTTGTGCAATGCAGCATAGCTGCAGATTCTCTCCCTTGCAAAGGCAAGGGCTAACAGAAGCAAACGGGGGATAGAAAGTGAGAAAAAATGTATCTAACCCAGTGGGACTTACATATGAGAGCAGGGAATAAATAGTCCCCAGAAACTCTTTCTGTGCATGACCTCAAACTTGGTGCATACGGCCACATTCTCCTTACATCCTTCAGAAATGGGCTTTTCCTCCTGTAGATATAAATGTAAGTCCTAGATGTAGGTGTAAATCAGATCTTCCCAGAGCTCAGGGGCACTGGCCAGCTATTTGACCTTGTTTACACAAGAGAGGAGCGGGTCTCTGGCTAGGGAAGAGAAATAGCACCATGATGTTTACAAAGCAGAGCAGAAGCAATAGCTTGGGAGAAAAACAACAGCTGGGATGGATACTTCATGGGTTACTCAGCAAATAACACCATGCTGTGCAATTGCCAGGGCTACGAAAAACAGTTTCTCCAGTAGATGGGTTTTATTACTTCCCCGGGACCTTTTTCAAGGTATGCTTCTGGAGGATCCTCTGGCATCTGGCGCTGGCCAAGCTAAGTAGCGTCTGCCTGGATCAATACACAGAGGGAATGGCTGAGTTATTGAAAAGTATGAACCCAAAGCTAGGCTCCAAAATCCATAGGTAGGCTCCCTGCACAAGGGTTTTATTTTCAAGCCTGCTCCCTGTGAACGCCCCTGGGGTCGCTGGCTGGGCTGCCACTTCTCCTGGAGCCTCACTCTTGGCTCCTATTTTTTGCAAATCTCACCCAAGACTTCTGATGGAACCAATGGGCGACAAGACACGGTGCTCTTGCTGCAGAGCTGGAGCGGGGAGTCTTCGCTTAGCGCTGGCACTGCTGCGTTATTCCTCCGGCCGTGCTGCTGCAGGGGGTATCTGCAGGGGGAGAGGCACCGCTCGGATCCTGGCCACTTGTGATCATGCGAGTCCTCGCCGAAGTTTTCATAGGTATGTGGCCAAGATCTCCCAGTGCTTTATCTCCCACCCTGTGTCCTGCTCTGCCCAAGATCTCTCCATCCATGTCCCTGCTTGTCCATTTCTCCAATAGCCTCTTCCAGGGTGGGGCACCCTGTCTGCTCTGCTCACAAGCCGCTTCTCTCCTCACTCAAATGCCCATAAAGACTCACTCCCCCTGCCAGCCCAAGGAATGAGCAAATATATAGCCGGCCTCTTCATGTTTCACCAGCAGAACCTTCAGCATGTGGCCTCTGCCTCTGAATACAGCTCATTCGTTCCAGCCTGTGGGCTGGCTGGTGTTAGGAGCTCTGAGACCAGGTCTACACTAGAGCTTTATTTCAAAATAACCCTCCTTAGGTCAAATGAATAAGCGGAGCGTCCACACAACCAAGCCTGCTTATTTCGAAATCCATGCTCCTGCTTTCTTCGGGAATAACGCTAATTTTGAAATAGCTATTTTGAAATAGCACCGGTGTGGACACCCCCGTGCTGCTATTTTGAAATATCGACTCTCCAGAGTCATTCAAACTAGTTACTCCCCAGTGCTTCCTGGAGCTTTAAGTCGAGGTCGCGTGTCCACATGAAGGGAGCCTGCCTCGGACTCATTTTGAGGCTTCCCGGTAGTGTGGACACACTATTTTGACTTTGTAAAATCAGGAGTTATTAAGTCAAATTTAGCTCTTTCGACATAGTTTCCTAGTGTAGACATGGCCTTAGTGACCGCTGCAGGGCAGAACCTAGACAGACCCTCCTGTTTGCCCTGTGTCTGGTAGAGGAGAAGCTCTGAAATATGGTCTATATTTTATTTCTTGGACTGCACCCAGGCAACTGACAGTGCTTCCTGGAGCATCAGAAACAATGGAATAAACAAGTTATTAAAAATAACCACGATAAAAATCTTTGTGTAATTAGTAGCAAACAATCTGATGTGGTTTCTGCCCATGCACTGTAGCGGGCGTGCATCAGAAGTGGGTTTATACGTTATTGTGACACACTGGAAACCTCTCACGTTTCTGCTATTTCTAGTTATCGAGACATCTTGCTTGCTCTCCTGTTAGTTGACGTAATGATTTATTTGTTTTCCCTTCTATCCTGTAGTTGTTGAGATTCATGCTGGTTTCCAGGCAAATAAAAAAAATGAATAAAGCCCAAATTTAAGCAAGAGAAAGAGTCTTTCAATCAAACTGAAGCACTGATGGCAAAAATGGTCCCATTTTCTTGCTCTTGTCCCAGTGAAAGCTGGGTCACTCCAGGTTTGATTCTGATTTCATTTATGCTGGTGTAAATCAGGAGCAGCTCTGCTGAGACCCATGGGATTATACAGGCATTAGCCTTCAGGATCTGAGGTGAGAAGGAGTAGTTTTACACAACACTTTACATCGTCCAGTATTAACTAGCAGCCCCGCTGCTGGAAAAAAGAAGGTAAGTGTCAGTGTCACTTTTCAAGGAGAAGGAAGAGAAAATTTGGGCAGATTAAGTGATTTGCTTAAGGTTGCAGCCATCAGTGGCAGAACCAGGACTGGAGCAAACTGCGATAATTTCTACAGGCCAGGTTTCCCTTCATAAATGCTTATGCATAAAGTACAACTCCCTGACTGCACCTACCAGGTACTTGTCTACTAAAAACATTAGACCACAGCAAACTGGGTCATGAATCTACCCCTCTTCCCACGCACACTTCTGCCACCATCTAATTATCTGGGTGCATCATTAACAGCTAGTTGGCATGTTTGGATCTAGCTCTCTTTGGATCTGACCTAGCTCAGAGACCAGCAAGGCCCACACAAACAACCCACAGTAGGCGAATGTAGGGTACACGGACAGCCCAGCTCACCAGGGTCAAATTGTCCATCTCAACAAGCCCTTTGTCACACTCCAGAACAGTTTCTTGTCTCTCCAGGTGCAGTGACTGACCTGGAGGATGCAGCTGAGCTTCCACTTTGCAGACCCTGAGTAGTTTGTGGTTGCGGCCCCTTTGTGTGCACACTCCTGGATTCTAACCCTCCACCCCTTCTCCGCATGATGCCCTTTTGCATCTCCATCTGGAAGCAGTGGGCCTGACAAAGAACCCCGGGAAGTCAGTTCTAGGCAGCTGGACTGCAGCGGGGCTGGGAAAAGGCTAGTGCGCAAAGGCAGAGGAAGCGTTGCTGGAGTGCCCCCCCGGCTCCTCCCGCCCAGCACTTCAGAATCAACCAGGGGAGAGCCGCACTCCGAGAAGGTCGCTCCAGTTTCCATCGACCCGTTGATCTGTGTTGGGGAGGGACAGTGAGCGTTCAGGGGCTTACGTTGCGTCCAAGCTGCCAGGCCCTGGAAGTTCCAACTTGCAGGCGTGTGATTTCCATGGGGCCACCCGTTCAATGGGCCCGCAAGAGGCACTTGGCAGCTTTCACCTTCCTCACCACAAAGGGTTCTAGAGTGAACGGCCCCAGAGTGAACCCGCCTGAGACGCTGGGCTCGCCGCAGTCCAGGGGCCAGGAGTAGAGACCCCATCCAGACCTGAGCTCTCCGGCCGGCCTGGCAGGGGGACCTTGCGCCTTTGCATCCGTCACTGGCCAATTGGCATTCGGATACTTACCTGGCCCTGTTGGGAGAGTGGCTGGCAGGCAGTGGGTAAGAGCCAAGAGTGATTCTTTTAGCCTGTGCTGGAAGGAGCGCAGGGGAGGTTGTTCTTTATTCCTCATCCTTCATAGACCATCAAAGAGCTGCTTGGTGGCAGCGCGGGTGGAAACTGCGCTGGCAACGGGTGTTTAATGCATCACATCCGCCCCCAGCAGCTCCACCCCCGCCCACGCTCTCAACGGAGCCGCTCTGCCAAGACCTCACAGTCTCTTCACCGCCCCCCGGCCAATTCAAGTGTGGGCTCCAGGCCAGGCCAGGCCCTTCTGTTTTCACCGGCATGAGGCTCCTCCTAAGCTGATCTCGGGAGGGGGGCCTGGTTGGGTCCCCCCGGTAATGGAAACGGAGCTGAGAACACCCCAGCTGGGTTCAAGACCGAGGGCCGTAGCCCCCTTGGGGAGGCGTTGGGCGGGCCCCACCTCTGATCTGCACCAAACAACGCGGCTCACGAGTGGCTCTGTCAGAGGCCACCTGTTCTGACAAAAAATAAAAACCTCCGGGGGCGGGGG